>JAZEWU010000005.1:14109272-14150650 GCA_036362915.1 Geotria australis | reverse complement strand
AGCTACCGCTCAGTGGTTAGTGTAGACATACACAGACAAACGAAGACAAAGACGCCCCGTATAGTATGAACAGGGTGTAGGGTCAAGTGCTGTTAGCCAGTAGCACCTATGAAGGCCGGCATGGCGCACGAGAGAGTGGGTGGCCAGCACCACACAGCCAAACGTATACCGACAAAGATCCCCCGTATTGGGATAATAGACGAGTGTCAAGTGCCGTTAGCGAGCATCTGTGAAGGTCGACACGGCACACTAGGGGGTCGGTGACCAGCACCACGCCCGGCCGTCTTTGTCTCCCTAGTGGCAATGTCTACACACCGCACTAGATATACCGACACACACATACACGCAGGTTTAACACTTGCAAGAACATTGGCGGACAAACAGATTGGCAGATGGGAAAATTGTTGGGCAGGTGGACTAGCAGAAATTGATAGAAAATAAGTACAATTGACTAAAAACATTACTCTGTGCCACAGCTCGCTTCTTTTTAAACCGCCTGAACTCGATGGCTCTCGGATTTGCTTTTGACAGTTGCTATCTTGCGGCTGTGCCAGGTGCAGTGAATGAGGCTTGGTCTGTCTTCTTGGCTGAGTTTTGCAAAACGCCTGTCTCCTGCTGTGCTCTTCTTCCATGATGTGTGGCCTCTGATTCTGAGTGGTTTCATTTTAGCCCGTTTGGCCGCTGGTATTGATTTTAATAAATATTTTCTTAATATTACTTGTTGACTTACTGTACGTCATATTTAATGCTGCTGGATTCAGTGACTTTCAATTTGAATATTTTGTGGCTCGATCATGCTGGAATTTTCCTAACTGCCAAACAGCTAGGACCCTCTTGTTCAGGAGTTTTGATGCTAAGCTAAGGCTTTTCTGAAGGAATAATAGCAATAAACTATTAATCACTCATTTATCTGGCTTCTTTCTATCGCTGCTAGAAATAGGAGCGATTGCCCAAGACATCACCTGTTTTATAGTTGAGCCGTTTAAGAAAGTGTTCTTGAGAAATGTATTGAGTTTTTGTCATTTTATACCACGTGTGACTTAAAAATATATATTTTATCATCATGGTATATCGAATATAAACAGCTGAGAATATGGCTGCATGTATTTAATCGTATTGTTTATTTTCTGTAAAAAATAAACGCGCGCTTAGTTATCAGCACAAAACCATACTCTCGGGGCAATTCCCATTGTATGCCGGACTGTGCTCGTGCACTTTATCAAAATTAAATACAGATCAGTTGATTAGACTGCAGTGCTCTGAAATGTATTTTGGATGTTAACTCGTTGAAAGGTATTGCACAATGAAAGATGGCATCTCGCCTCCATGGAAATTCCACATTAAGGACAGAACAATAGACTGATATTGAAAATACAAATCACACCATGTCTCTCATTAGTGTTTAACAAAATCACGGTATGTTACGTACCTATAAATAGCAAGTCATATAAACATTACCTTTCTTTGTACTGCATTCTTTTTAAAAACGCTATTATAGAGAAATGGATTTTAACACAGATTTCAATTCCCTCTGAATAAGATGGGACAAATTCTGTACATAAGTGTTGCGACACAAAATGTTGTGCCACTGAATTAGTGTACACGTTTGCTGGTCTGTAATGCATTAACTTAGTTTTTTAAACACTGTGGACAGTAAGATCTTCTTCTTTGCGATTCTTCGAAGCGCGATGTTAAATTACAGTTTCCCATTTTCTTACACAGCCCCTTGCATTAAGATAGAACCTATATATGGGCCATTGTATTAAAACATACATTTACATATCCTATATAAGGCAGGTTCTCATATCGATATCATACAGAAGATATATACTACACACATGCAGCAGCAGCATACTATATTCTGGAGCAGAGATAATGCTTTTGTTTTGCTGACGCATCGTATGGTTTTAAACTATTATTGTATGCTGCAATGCTTCCGAGCAGGATTGTTTTGGAGAGAAAAGCTGTATTTTCCTGACCAAATGAGATAAAGTGTTCCATAAACAACACAGTAATTCCTTTTGAGTGTGACACTGGATAATGATAATTGTCATTGGTTCAATAGCGAAAGACATTGTAAAACAAAGCGTGTGAATGAATTAGCTCTACTTTTAACATGTTCACTACACGACAGCCAGCAAACACATAAAGTACATTTGTTTGTTCATATTTCGTGGTCTCTTGGGTGCTTCCAATCGTGCCCTGTAGACAAAATAATGATAATGGTCTGCTGTTGATATAACACCCATTACGCCCGGGCATCAGTGCGTTTTATACACAATAAGCCACTTGCATCACATCTCACCTACAGCATATAAATGAGCACCCCCAGTGGCAGCTGTCTCTGTGGGCACAAGGTGACCCAGTACGTGACCTGCAAACCGGGGATTATTCCGCCAATAGCGGGGGACGATGCCGTGTGTAATTCAAATTGAATAATACAATAGAAACACTTAGTGCGGCACCTCATAGCAACAAGCCCCGGGTTGGAATCCTGGCTCGGGGGCCTTTTTATGTGGAGTTTGCATGTTCTCCCCGTGTCCACGTAGGTTTTCGCCGGGCACTCCGGTTTCCTCCCACAGTCCAAAGACATGCTGCTGCACGGGTTAATTGGCCTGCAGACTAAAGTGTCCCCGGTGCCCTGTGATGGACTGGCGTCCCATCCTGAGTATAGCCCTGCCTTGCGCCCTGTGTCTGCCGGGATAGGCTCCCGCTCACTGCGACCATGTACAGGATTAAGCGGTTTCTGACAATGGATGGATGGATAGAATACAATCACTAAGTGGTGCAGATAACCAACCTTCTGCCTGTGCCCTGCTTGGTGCTCATTAAGGCCGTGTGGTTTGTGAGAGATTCTTTCACAGCAAGCCACAGGACAGGTCTAGAAAGTCTGAGTATAAATAATGGGATAGTCATAATATGAGCAAATTTTACAAATTATCGTTAAAATTGAATTAAATAAAAATGTTTAGTTTCTGAATGAACTGCACAAACAGCCAAAGCCTGTAAGAATCTGCGAAAGGAGGTCTGCGCATATAAACCCCAAGTCAGAAACGTATTATAACATCTATGGGATTTCAGTAGTAAGGTGTAATGAATGCTTGAAAGTAAGAGTGAAATTATGCTCGAATTCATCGTTTCATATCGATTCTTAAGCCTATCGCGGTAACTGCATAGAATGGTGTGAGGATCAATGCTCTTCGATTCGTCCATGTTGTACATTACGAGTTCACGTCACTTTCTGCAGCCGCCCGATGTGTTTTTGCCACCCAGCGATCGGTCTCCCCATCGTGGGCCACCACTCCTTCGCCCTCCATCGCTTCAGGAGGTGGGCACCATCAGCTGCCGTGTGGCATCGTTCACGAGTCCCCTCCACACACAGGCTGGTGCCATCCAGCATCAAGACACCCCTAGAGTTCCAAGTCGTGCTGGGCTACAGCTGAGTAGCAGCTGTTTGGTCACACAGAAGCCAGACATGTGGAATCAACGACACACCCACCGCAGCCTTGACAGCCCGAGGAGTCAACACAGCAGACGCATATAGAATTCACACGTGCGCCGGCACACGCACACAAAACATTCTCGCCACATACACGACACTGTATAGCAATGATCAATCGACCCGCGAGATTTGATGAATTGTCATGGTTTGATTGAAGAATCAACCCTTTTTGTTGTAATATTACAGTGCATGCCAACGCCTCTGGTCGCTGTAGAAGTGACGTGAACCTGTAATTTACATGTACGAATTGAAAAGCACTGATCCTCACATGTTTCTATGCAGTTACCACGATAGGCCTAAGAATCGATGTTAATTGATGCATTAAAGCATTATTGCACTCTTACTTTCAAGTATGCATTACATCTCAGTACTGAAATCGCAGAAATGGTATAAGTCTCTATCTTGGGTTTTAAACCCCATAACTCTCCGTAGACCTACTTTTCAGATTCTTAAAGGCTTTGGCTGTTTGCACAGTTAATTCAGAAATGGAAACGTTTTTATTTAATTCAATTAATTTAGAAATGGGAGAGTTTGTCTTTAACTCAGCGCATTTTTGTTGGCTCGTGGGGTTAACAATAAATAATGTGAGGAGGTTATTAAAAGTGTATTTTCCCATACAGTATCTTTTAAACTGTATGCGTGCCATGGGAGGGGTGGAAAATTATGACCTTGAAGTTACCACTTTGCAAAACTGCGTTATGCAGATAACATAATAATATTGTTCAGCCCTTTGATCAATCCACTGCTGGATGAAAGCCTCCCCGCAGCATGTTGGTCATGGGGGTTATTTGACCATTCCCTACCATATTGGCCAGTAAAGGCAGTGCTCATCGCCCAGGTCAGACATCACTTGCGGGGAATAGAACTCGGGTAACAGGATTTAAAGCACGGTGCGCTAACCTATGTGCCTCTAATCCCCACATTAAGTGGACAGTCAAAGTGTTAACCTGCTCCAAGGAGCAATGAAGTGTTGCTGCGTTAGCGGTGGAAATCCGTCATTCCTATGGCAGAGGCGAGTCTGTCCATAGGACAACCATTGTTGACTTCCCCACAGAGTAACAGTACTAATTTTAGCGACCTTGGGGATGATGTGCTAAATCAACCCCCGAAACCAGGCTTTGAAACCACAACCTTATGATTGCGAGCTACTCTAGCGCTGAGCCACCTGGCCGGGTAGATTGCTTACGTTAATTACTCATTGCATCTGTTACTTGCGTAATTTTGAAGTCAATTGTGCTCATTGCAGCAGCCTGAACCAGGGTTGCCACCTGTCCCGTGTGTCCGGAATCTCCCTCTTTTTTGAGGCAGCTGTCCTGGGAAATCTGTATGTTTTTCGCGGAACAAGTCATTCCGAAAACATGCTGCTGCATAGGTTAATTGGTCTGCTAACTAAATTGCGCCTGGTGCCCTGTGAAGAACTGGCGTCCCATCCTGGGTATAGCCCTGCCCTGCGCTCTGAGTCTGCCGGGTTAGGCCTCGGCTCACCACAACCCTGTACAGAATTAAGCGGTTTCTGACAATGAATGAGTGGATGAATTCATTCCGAGTCCTAGTTTTTGTCTGCTGCACTTACAGTACGAACTCTCTTATTCTGTGTACCCGCTGCACGACATGTCACTGGTGTTTGTGCCTCTGAGATGGCAACTCTAGCCTGAACATACAAGTCCTGCACCACAAATGCAGTGGGACGATGCCCTCCTCCCCGTTGAGTCGGTTTCACAGGGATGGACTAGCACGTGTAATGACCCCGTCTGCACCGTGCAGGCACATCACTCACCGCGCCCGTAATTACTCTACAACTGCATTCCTGCTCTAAAGGTTTGACTTCATTTGGTAAGCACACGAAAGGCTCAGCATGTCTGCACTCCTTTAATAATCACAGACTTTGGAAAAAAAATACCATGCAGCCACGCTTCTACGCAGTCACTGAAGCAGGACCAATTTCGCGGGCGTTATTCAACGGCGCCTGTGCTGCGTTTGCAACATGTGTGTTAACATTTAACATCGTGTTCCAACTTATAAGACTGTATGTTAATTTAAGTGTTCTCATTCGAACCAGAATGATAGAAGAAAAGGTTTATAACATTACTTTGTTTATATTTCACCTCTACAACGGTTGAATGCCAACGCGTGGGATTAAGAAGCATCGATGATTACAACAAAGTTATTTTTTCCACCATGAAAATGTTATTTTTGGTGGCAGGTGCATTTTTAGTGTCCCATATTTATGTGTTGTATCGCACACAGTATTATAAGTTTTAAAACCAAGGTGGTTGGGTTGCTATTTCTACATCTGAATGAGTCATATTTGGGTTGTATTGTGACAAGTGCTGTCTTCCAGACAATGGCACACGCAGCTCACTCTTTCAAGAACAAATACACTTAAAGAAAAATAACCTAATACCTTGAGGATGAATAAAAATTGACCTATTGCCACAAGCTGCGCTATCTCTGTTTGTACAGAGTGCGAGGTATGGGATTTGTGAGCTCAACACAATTACTGCTGGGGAGATTGGCTGAGGACACTGGACCCTTATCTACTGATGCCTCATCATCAATACGAAGTGTTTTAGGATTCAGATGGATTCTAAGCGATCGGGTAAAAATAATGATTTATGAAGCAAAGGTCATTTTATCGTATTGCCATTCACCATGAAGGTGAGATTTTACTCCTTACTCCAGTAACCACCTGCCACATGCGTTATTACATTTTGAACATTTAATTTTGTAGAGAGCTACAGCCACCAAGTCCATTCATCATCTCAGCATAGAGAGAACGAGCAACGTTTGTCCTTGCTACTTTATCCTGTGCCTTGCTCTGCTGATGCACGGATAATCCTCACGCTCTCTGTGAAACACGAGATATGATGATGACGATGATATTTTGATAAAAATAAGTACTGGAAACACACGGTGACCTGAGTTGAATTCCTGGCCATGGCTGACATCAGCGGCGAGTGATATCTGAACCGTTCCTGGGCATCTCTTTTACTAAGCGTGGCTTAGCATGGTGAAGTATGGTCAAACAACTCTGTGACCTTGGGAAAGTCTTCATCCATCATTCATTGACAAATGGGTTTACGCTATTATAGTACTTTTATTATTACATAGCGTTTGTACAGGGTCATCAAAAGGATGTTCTAGTTTGAATTGCCTGTATTTGTTGAAATATTTCACTCAAATCACTGGTTCTGATGTCGCAACACCAATGAATCACGGGAGTTTTTAGTCACGTGATAACATTTTCCAAAAGTGATTTCTTTCCATCCAATACCATGCAGACATCTGAAAATGCGCATTACAGCGACTAGTATTTCTTATGTACTGAGCTTCACAGCAGCTGTGAATTCTGCCTTCAGTCGTTCAACCGTATGTGGCTTATTCCTGAACATACCGGCAATAAACTCCCAAGTTTTACGATCTTCTTTGAAACTCTATTAATTATGGTAAGTGAAATACTTCAATAACTATAGACAATTAAAACTAGAGCGTCTTTTATGATGACTGTGTATGCATACTCTGCACTGACAATTGGAACAGGCACTTTTAACGAGGACCTATGAATAAAATAGCGGTGGGGAAGTGGTGGTGAGACCAGCACCATATGTTATGTCATCTTCAACACGTATGTAAACACAACATACGTTAGCCTCTGGGGACATTGTTTACTTTAAGATTATTTTAGATAAAAACACAACATTGCACTGGGGAAGATTATACAGGAGATTATACTATTGAGGGAGAGTCATATTCTGAATCATGCGTTGGACTGTTTGCTGCATTTGGGAATTATAATACAGTACAGCTGAGATTTATGAAGCATTTAACTACAGCATTATTCTGTGCAACAGTGGGGGAGAGTTAGAGAATTATTGCCTTTTAAAGAAACCGTCGTTTGAGGTGGTAGAACATTCCTTGATGCTTAGTGGTCATTTCCAAACAATGGCTTTGGATGCCGGTCTCTGACGTTTATACAAAGGACATGTGTGGGTGATGTAAGCTTAAAGGCGCTTGTCTCAGAAATAATGAACTATTCTTGGCCCCTCGCAAAGCACTGTGTCTACCTGAAACTGTGTGTGGACTTGGCCCCAGTGACATTGTAAAAGTAACTGGTGCATTGTTATGCTGTAGTCACATTTGGAAAATTACCCCAAATTGCTGAGATGATACTTCATTGTCTCTTCCTGGATACTTGCCAACCTACCCCTGTGCTAACATGGGATAGATCCTTCTGAGCCAACATTCGGCATTGTAGTTAATCTATGGCATTGTAAGTAACGACGATGATACTGATGAATAATGAAGGTGTGTTGATTAAGACGGTGATTAATAACGGTGTTTGTACGGCGTTAATAGTGTGAATCAAATTCTGTTTCGGTAGAGAGAGGAAAAAATGTAATTCAAAAGCGATAATTAAACTGAGCATAAACTCATCAGACCATCATTATCTCACGTGCTAGGTCATTAGTGATTCAGAAAGCAGACCTGGATGCTATTATGGCAGCACTTAAGGGGGAATTAAAGCTGATAAAAACCACGGTGAATGTAACCGTTGAGATACCTTCGACGAAAACGGCAAGTGGTGAAGAGAACGTGGAGAGGAATGCTGGTGGGTATTGTAACAATTTGCATATTCAATTTAAAACAAAAGCATAAAAGAAGATTCATTTGCAAACGCTTTGAGCGTTTAAAATAGCACCAATGTCTTATGCTATTCTATGCGTTGGTGGGGATTTACAGCTGATTAAAGTGCACGGACGCCATTCCTGCTGTAGGCATTAAGACTACAGTAATTGACGAAGTGCAGTACTGTTGTGTGTTCGGCCACTTACCGTGGCATGTGAATCATTAGAAACAGAGCTGAAATTTATTGCAGCCATTGGGAAGTTTCCAGGATAATTAGCAAGCAGCGATTACACATCCAGAATACGCATGCGATCCTCGTGCTCAGGGGGATCCTTTGATGCAAGTTATGAGTGAATCACCTTCGAAACGCTGGCAACAGTGAGTTCACAGGTGAGTGCTGAAAGATGTGTGAGATGTGTCAAGACGATTAGAAGGCTCCGGGTTTCATGGGCTATGGCATTAGGCTTCTGCTTCAACAATAATAATTAATATGTTTTATAATTTTACATTTATAACGCGCACATATGAATTAACTGTCGAAGGTACTCATTCGACAAGAGAACGACTTAGAGGCGTGAGGAAAGCACGGAGAGGCGGAGGAGGCAGCCGGCACCATATTGCCACACACCGCTTCCTATATATTAGGATGTTATCGGTCAATTAATTAATGAGTTTTTTGTAAGTTGTGGGAGAAAACCGGAGAGCCCGGAGGAAACCCACGCAGAACAGGGGGGGAACACACAAACTCCACACAGAAAGGCGCCCAGGACGGGGATCGAACCTGCTCGGGCAAGACCATTCTTTCTGTGAGGCGCAGATGTTACCACTGCGCCACCCTGCCGCCTAAATTTGTAAAGAGTTAGCTTGATACCAAATTTACATCGTACTGATGTAGGTTTTCATGGCTCCATGTGTGAAAATTGCATTCCACAGCTGTCTTTTCAGGATAGCCGTATTGAGCGTTCCCTCCTCTCTCCTTCACTCGACACGGCTACCCCCAAAGAACAACTATGGAAAGCAATGATCAAATTTGCATCTTCCATTTTCAGATTTACAAAGTCTTCTCAATTTGTTCATCACTGATTTAGTTCCTTTTAGCATACAAGCGACATGTGTGTGCAAGCGAGTAATACATAAACGTGGCGTGAGCCGTGTTCTCGATAATTTAAAGTGTTCTCATCGGATCACCACGATCGTCAGACGTGATCAATCCACTGCTGGATGAAAGCCTCCCCAAGTTACTCTCATCTCTCACAATTCCGTTACGTATTCATTCACTCAGTGCATGCACTCGAGCTGATGGAATCGTTTAACATCCCCGGCAGACGGTTCCACTGGTGGGGTTGGTGGTTAGTGACACTTACCTGTAGGCCAAAAAGGTGTTACAGAATAGCGAGTAGGGTTCTAATTGCTCATAGCAAGTAGTCTTCTGCTCTGATAAGAAGCAAAAATGTTCATGAGAAAATCGCCAACCTTTCTAGAACCAGCCTGTCTGAAGTAGCAACTCGTTGAGGCTGAACACACAAACCTTGTGAGCACGTTGCCATCCTGTGTGAGAGTCGTATCCGCATTATAAGAACGAAACTCCATTGGTTTGCACGTCGTATAAGAACAGATGGCCTTCCGAGAGTGCCATCATTCAAGGCTGTGTAAGTAGAAGAAAGCAACGAGGGATGACCCAAGCCGTATTGGATTCGGAACGTCACAGAATGGATGCTCCTCACCCTCTCCAGCTCCAGCAGCAAGCCAGAGATGAAAGCAAGCGGAGCAAACTTTATTTTGATGTGTCCGTAGTGATGCCCATATGATCGCCAATGTCACGAGTAACCTGACAGTGAACTGAATTGAGGATTTGCAGGAAAATCGATTATAGCAATGTCAGGAATATTATCAGGGGCGGCACGGTGGCGTAGTGGGTAGCGCTGCCGCCTCACAGCAAGAATTACCCAGGTTCGAATCTCAGCTCGGGGGCCTTTCTGTGTGTAGTTTGCATGTTCTCCCCGTGTCTGCGTGGGTTTTCGCCGGGCACTCCGGTTTCCTCCCACCGTCCAAAGACATGCTGCCAGGTTAATTGGCCTACTGCATTAATTGCCCCAGGTGCCCCGCGATGGACTGGCGTCCGATCCTGGGTATAGCCCTGCCTTGCGCCCTGGGTCTGCCGGGATAGGCTCGGGCTCACCTCGACCCTGTACAGGATTAAGCGGTTTCTGACAATGATGATGATGATGGTGATGAGTATTTCTTTTCTTTTTTCTGGCAGATGGATCCAGTGCAGAAAGCTGTGATCAACCACACCTTTGGCCTTCCGGTGCAGCCCAGGAAGAGGCAGCTCATCACTTGCAATATTTGCCAAGTGCGCTTCAACTCTCAGGTCGGAACAATGCCACGTGCATCATTCACATGACTCGTCCACTCTAATCCACGCACTGGCAAAGGCGGATATCCGCAGAGCTGCGACTTGGCACGCCAGATATAATAGATTCCTGTGTATGGCACACAGGTTGTGAGAAGGTTTCTTGTTATTGTTTTCACTTTTAATATCCAGCTACTTGGTGTGGCCAACAAAAGCAGGTGGCATAATTAATATTGATCGCCTCTGGCGCTGCTAAATCGGTAGCATTCATTCACTTTGTCAAGCATTTGGCTGCGTGTGTGCTGGAGAGTGCACGCGGGTGATTGGAGGTTGAGGACTTTTAATTATGGAATTGAATGGTGCTGTTAGGATCAATAATGTAAAGCACCTAAGAAAATCAAGCTGCTCTCAACTGTGTCAACTGCACCATCCACGATAAGAATATGCTGTTGCTGTGTGCTTATGCTGACTCCTCAAAGTATATTTAACGATTGTTTTCTTTTTGCAAATGGCGCCTATAGATAGGATGTGAAAAAATATCATCGTTGTACTGGTGGCTCTTTCTTCCTTCTCCATGAATATTTCATTATTTCGCTCATGTTTGTACAAAGACAAAGATCCCCGTATAGGCTTAACAGAATGTTGGAGCAAGTGCTGTTAGCGAGCACCCATGAAGGCCAGCACGGCATACGAGGGGGGTAGGTGGCCAGCACAACGCCCGGCCCCTTTTGTCTCCTTAGTGGCAATGTTTACACACCTCACAAGGTACACATTTAAGGCCACCTAGGGGAGGCCCAGGACCGCTTCAGAAAATCGTCACTGGTGTTGGCTGTGAGCGGGAATCGAACTTGGGTGGCCAGGTTTGTAGCCCAGCGCGCTAACCACTGAGCCACCGCTCACACACACACACAGTTGCATAGACCAAAACAAATACGAATTTAACAACAGCTATTAACAATGACGTTATTGACAAAAATGTATTAATGTATGGAGACAGAGATTACGAGAAAACAAATTATTTCAGTCAAAATTCCAAAAGCAGGGCACGACTGAATTCGGCTAGTTTTATCACAACATGATGGAAACACTCAATTTGATTTAATTTTGTTTTAGATTCAAATATAATAGTTTATCTCCTACAATGCCATGTTATTGTGTTGCACAGCAGGAATTGTGCCCCGCAGAGATTTCATTTCAGTGGACAAAGTAAGGGCTTGATGCCAGTTCAAAAGATACCACTGTTCAGCCAGAATGCTTCTATTGTGCCGACCCGGCTGAGCGTTTTATTTGGGCTTTCTGTGCGATCAAGCCGTCACTAAGTGCTCAGATTAGACATGTCTGTGAAGCGCACTGCCTTGATTGCCCACTGTTGTCCACATATCCGTGTCCATTCCTGAATGATGGACAAAAGGGACACAGCAACGCGGCAATCGACTGCAGGGACACACGTGAATGAAATGTCAGAGGTCACTCGTAGAGTTAGCAATCAACGTTATCGTAAACGAAAATATATATATCCAAAGAAGTGTCTCTACTTTAAAACGGTTTTTGTGAAAAAGGTTCGGAAATAACACGCAACGAGCTTACGACATACATTTATATTTTAACGAATATCTTTAAATAAAAAAGCGAATGAATTATATTCCTGTGAAAACATTGTACGGTTAACACACACATCTACTTAACGATGAATTTGGGATATGGAAAGTTGGCAGCATTTCCGTGGGGGACGGCTGCATTATGCATAGCACCCCACGACTATGCCGAGGAATCGGCAGCGTCTGTCTCACGCGAGCGGCAGCACGGATAATAGCGCATTTTGCTGCCGCTTCGACGGCTACTGGGACGTTTTAAGGCGGAGGAGTGATGCTGGTGCTTTCACAAACACTCCAAGGGCTTGACGTGTGATTTTCAGAAACGCTTCTCCGTTGACTTATTTATCGCTCGCATTTTGGATATTTTTTGGCAGTCCTTGCTTTGTGCACTCAGGACAATTTTCTCCGCACTACGTGGTCTCTCTGTTCGGAGTTGTCGCGTGGTAACGGCGAGATCCCAGCAGCTGCATGTCTTGGCGCTTCGGGCAATCTTGTGTGTTCATATCACATTGTAATCAACAAACCCGTCCTAACCTCCTCCTTCATATTTTCGTGGCAGCCCAGTGCGTTTGTGCCCAGCAGCGCTCACCTGCAGCTGATGGGGTCACATTGCTGTTTATTTTCATTAAAGGAAACATCCATGGGCAGCATCAAACCATGAGCGAGTGACATGAAAACTGACTGGAATATTAAACAGCTTTATGGGAGCCGGTGATGTCTGAGGCCAAGTTAGAGTGCTTGCACTATTTAAAAAATATATCACCCCCGACACACTTTTATTTCCGTCGTCCACAAGCCCGCAGAGCTTCCGCGCAAGTGCGACTAATTTTAACGCCGGTTAAGTTCACAGGGAGGAAACGAAATATTAAAACATTTAAAGAAACGGCGGCTATTGTTAGGCCTTCAGTTTGAAGGTAATTGATGTCACATTTGTTTTGCAAAAAACTAACGTCAAAATCGATAATTGCAAAACAAATTATGGAAAGGCAATTTGCATTCGTGAGTAATAATATTTAGTTACAGTAAAATGTTATTGTGCGGCGGGACATTAATTATACATTGTGTTGTTCTTTACAAGACGCCGTACGCATGCTGTACTGCACCTTTACTTTTTAAATCTTTGATGACGCAGCATCGGCCCAGCTAATTAAAATGTAAATTAGCATCTTGCCATTAACCTGAGAGTGCTTTAGCATGGCACATCGGGCATGATCCCGCATCCCGCCCCACCTCCCCCGCCTCGCAGAGCAGCTACGTGCACCCGACACACATCTCGGCGCGTTCCCTTTTAAATCTCGAACCTGAAGCTGATGAACAGCGAGCGCTACATTTGGCTGCGATACATATTCAACATTTGATGGTACAGTAATAACCACCTGCCCTGCACGGCAAAATGCCGCTGCCTTTTGCAGTCGGGTCATAGTGCGATGTGCATTCGCGTATATCACAACCGGAGCTGAGTCTCATCAATATGATAAGTGCAATTATAAAGAGTGGACGTGTTTGGCTGGAAGTAGGTTCTGTTGGGGCGTATTTTTTTACGTATCAATTGTCAGCTGTTACAATCAGTGTAAAGAGCGGTGTTGTATGTGACGGGAATGGCAAAGGATACCGGCCGGTAATCTTCCACTTGTTTTAGATACAGACACTGAAGAGGAATGCTTTGTTGCTCCACTTAACATGCATCTGCCGCTGTTATCCACCGTGACAGACAGGCAGGCTGCCCACTGACGGCTGTGGTGGAGAGCACAGCCCGCGTGATGGGCAGCTAGCTGTGTGGCACCGAGCAGCTCCCGAGAGACCCGATGACAGATCGGGATTGTAATAGCCAACCTAAGCCATCGCTCATACGCGCACATCTGCCGCGCTCTTTCATAATCGTGAACTTTTATTTTTAAACTCCCCTCACAGATGGCACCACAGCACATCAGCATGTGTGAAACTTTCAAAAACGCTTTCCTAAATATTGACTCCACGTTGATAAAGCTATGCAATTATGCTTAATGCGGGACTATTTATTTTCAAGATAAAGTTATCTGACGAAACGTTTCTAAAAGCAAATTTCGAAAAATGATTCCGTTATCAACATTTCTTAAGCCGAAGCTTTGCTTTTGCAAGAAAATCAAAACGAATGCATTCTTAGCGTTTTTCTGAAAATGTCTTGCCTACCATCGAGTGTGCCTTTGAAAATCATTCAGTGGGTTGCTCATTGGTTAAAACGTTGCGAGGGTACTTTAATCTTGAGCAGCACTCTTAATGCTGTCATTCAGTCCCCATTTCCATGTGATTGTTTGACATCAAATCCCAGGAGGACCGTGTGTTTGCTTTGAGCAGCATGTGCGACGATGACGGTTCATTCCGTATGAGGCACGCAAACACTGCCTTATGATTGGCACGTGGGTTTTGAAAACAGAGTCTGGCATGTCCCGTATGTTTATTAACTTGAGACTGTGAGACAGACATGTACCGTTATATACCGTTAAATATATACAGTTTCCCTGATTTTCATATCTGCCACTCTAAATTTACAAGATAATTTTGAGGCAATAAGTCTGCTTCCAACGTTGGGGGAAATCGTCGCGAAACGACTATCCCGAAAGAAGAGCTTTGAAGAGCAACCATCATAAATCGAGCCGTGAAAACCTGCATCAGTACATACTTCTATTAATTTCCCCATAATGCCACTCATTGGCTTTAAATATTCTGTCTGGTTGGCATGGCGGTCTTTACGATTCATTCCAACTGCCACGAGATGTCTTGTGACTCTGTGGCAATTAGAGCACAATCTAAGTGTGTTTGACGGCGAGGGGTCGCTTCTGGTTGTCATGAACGAGCCATGACCTTGCATAGTTTGTCTTTCATGTTATTGTCCTTTGTAGAACCAAGCTGAGGCTCACTACAAAGGCAGCAAGCACTGCAAGAAGCTCAAAGCTCTGGAGGCCCTGAAGGCCAGACAGAGCACAGGTGCTACCTCTGACATTGGCAGCCCATCCACCTCCTCCACATCCCTCTCCTCATCCAGTTTCACTCTGGCATCCACCACCACCCTTTCGAACAGCTCTGAACACAAAGGTTGGTGGATCCCAACCATCTCAGAACATATACATTGCCTCGAGTCAGATATTCACACTTGATGACATCCATTTTGTGTTTTTACTGAAAATGTTGATCATCATCATCATCAGCAGCCGTGATCTCCGCACTGCTGGATGAAGGCCTCCCCATGTGGTCACCATTCCTCATGATCCATATCGTATCTGTACATGAGCTTATCTCATCACAATCTTTGCGGTGGTTATCCCCATGAGCATGTTTACGTCTTTGGCTGACAATCCGCAACCAGTCTTGTCCATTGGCCATCATCCCTTTCAGTGATAAGCGAGTGTTATTATTTTACAATGAAAAAGAGATGCTCTGGCATAATGGAAGACTTGCAATAAAAATACCGTGCGACAACCTCCGCTTAACATAGAGCGCATCATCCGATGAAGTAGACAAATTTTGTATCAATTTTCTTGAAATCAACAGTATCCAGCATATGTAGACACCAGCTTAGACCATAGTCACGTGCAATTTCTCCCTTTTTCATGACCACTGATGAAAGAAAACACAACCCCAGCACTCCCTTGCAACAGTGAGAGATCCTTGACTTTCTGGAATGAATAAAATATTGATAGGTTTTACATTTCATAGGCAAAGGCTGTGTTTAATGCCAGTGTCACAGCTGATGGAAACGGCTCTACAGCAAGTGTCTGTAGGTGCACGAGCTAGTGGAATTCTGTCAGAGCGTCGTGGGTTCCGTCAATTGAGTCCGTTACGATGGGGGTGGGGCGGGGTGCTCTCTCTGCGTGCGTCGTTCAGAATGTCAAGGCGAATGCACGAGTTCCACCCCAGGGTGCGAGGGCTCGCAGCCGGTGCGAGCGAGCAGCCCCGGCGCCCAGCAGCCAAACGGCGCCGGAGACGGCGCTCAGGAAGGAGTGGCGGGCGCCGGCGACACCGCCGCCACTCCCGCTCCCGTCGTCGAGTCGGACGAGGAGAAGGCCAAGCGCTTGCTGTACTGCGCCGTCTGCAAGGTGGCCGTCAACTCGCAGTCGCAACTGGATGCCCACAACAATGGTGAGGCTGCCGCGGAACGGTTGCGGCGGCAGCAGCTCGCGTGAGCGCGCACAACCGTCACCGGCGGCTACAAGCGAACGCACGCAGTGGCGCTTGTGGGTTCTCACGGCTCGATTTAATGATGATGCCACCGATGTGGGAGGCGAAATGTCGCGAAAGAGAGAGACGAAACGCTCGACACGGCTCTTGCGATAGAACGGCTCTTGAGAGCCATTCTCATATACAGGGTTGTCAAAAAAGATGCTCCAGGTGGAATGGCCCAGGTTTATTAAAGGATTTTGCTTGAAGTCATTAATATGATGTCACAGAATGCGTAAAACTTGGGAGATTGTTTGCCGGTGCTTACAGGCAAAATGCACATACAGTTGAACAATTCAAGGCAGAAATCTCAGATGCTGTGGAAATCAAAACCAAAGAAACACTAGGTATTGCAGTTATGGATCCATTTAGTAGATGTCTGCAAAAGGTATTGGATGCATGGGGATCATGCGTTGAAATGTTTTAACGTGAATAATATCTCCACCTGTCAGTTGGTACTTGGTATTGCCTGCGAATTCTACCAAACACTTCGAGGCCGAGCTGAAAGACAACGATGTCCAGAGGCTGACCATCGTGCTTCGAGGAATCGCAAAGAAGAAGATTGGTCTTCTAATATTAGAAACAATGCCGTAAATGAAATATTTTGATAAACATTGTCAAATGAAACTAGAGCATATTTGTTGATGGCCCTGCGGTTATAAACTCATTGAGCAAGCTTATTCTGTGTTCGCTGAAGGTATGTGTATTTTTATTATCACTTTTCAAAGAATGTGTACTGCTTCATAAAGTGTTTCACATGTTGTTAACACCGTACTTGCCTAACGTAGTAAACACAATTGCTGCGTAGCCATAAACAGATGTGACGTTGTTGAGCGATCCGTTCAAAAGGATCAAAGCCCGGCTCTGCATACGCATGTGTTACTGTGACCTTGAGAGATGGTATCTTATGCTGAATGAAAAAGGGCACTCGCTTACGTTGGGTCTAATTTATGCGCCCCTAATGCAGCTGCGATTGTCAGAATTACCAGCAGCTGCATTTAAATACTCGATTGAGGTAAACGTTCATAATGCAACAAATGTGTTTTCCTTTCAGGTCAGTTTGTTTTCGTCCAAGGTGGCGTTTTAATCTTAATGGGTTTTTACTAAATGTGTAGTATTTATAAGTTGGAAATGTCATCACAATGGAGGTGTTCTACGTCTTCGAAGCTCGTTGCTTTGCGTCACTGACCAACATAAATGTTTACCTTCTTTAGACGTTTGCCAGAATAAATAACATAAAAAAAAATTACCCCTATTTACATTTATTTTTTAATTTATGTGAGCAGAAACCAGTAAATTACATGATATGTATGTACGAAGATGAATGTTTACTTTTTCAAAGTAATGCTCATTTTCTGTCAACATGCATCCAAACTTAACCACAGTGTGAAGATCAATTAATTATCTCGCTAAGAACCATTTTTTCTCTGCTTATTTGTTTTATTTTCAGCACATTAGCAATTAGATTGGTTGCATTGAAATGTATTACATTCCTCTCGGTTCATCGTTCTATTTAAAGTAAAATATGGTGATTTGTTATGGTTACAGAATTATTATTTTAAAAGTAATGTTTGCTTAAACAGTCTCAGCCCGGCACTGTGAGTACACATGCATACCAATTGAGCACAGAAAATAGAATAATTTTTCATCCAAAGACAACCAGAGGCAATTATGTTTTGTGACACCATGTGGGCGTTTGGCTTCTTGGCAGGAGCACGGCACAAGGCGACGCTCGAAGGCAAGGAGGTGAGGGCCTCCGGAAGACCTTTTCCCCGCCACACAGGCCGTAACAAAGCAGCCAAGGCAGCGGGCAGCGTACCCGGTGCCCCCGCGCCCACCAAGAACTTCCAGTGCCAGCTCTGCGATGTCAAAGTCAACTCAGAGATGCAGCTGCAGCAGGTGACCGTCTGTGCGCACGCGGCCGTTCCTCCGGAGTGACCTGGGTTCGATTCCCCCGCCGTTGGTTACTGTGATACACCGGTTGCTACTCGTGATGCTGGCGGCGCGACCCCCTCGTGCTAGCCTTAGTCTATAGATCCATTCATCGGTGTCAGCTCTGGGTTCGGGGGTCACTGGTCAGTGCATGCCTGCACATCCTCTGGGCACAATCTCGTGTGATGTTCCTCACGCTGAGCTGGGTCTATTCCTTAATGTCATCCCACCACCACCACCAGATCCATCTTTGTCTCCCCGCTCCCTCTTGACCTTGTGCCTTCATATTTTCAAAGGAGGATAAAGCGTGGCTGTGGGCTTCTCTGTGAGCCTCACTATAAATGTCTGCAGTGTGCCATCTTCCTCTGGCTGACTCAGTCCAGCATTGCCCTTTGGCAATATCCCTTTAAGCATTACATTCCTTAGTTAATCATTTTTAAAATCCATCCTATGCTTGGTATATACACCCTTTGTTCACTAACAGCACTTGCGCCAACAGTCCGTATGGATGTTTCGTGGATGTTTCTCGTTATTTTTGAGAATTGCTCTCAAGAACTGCTCTTTCGGGATAGCCGTAATGAGCGTTCCTCCTCTCTCGCTCAACATCAATACATTAGCCTTATTTTCATTAAATTGTGTCTGCAGAATGTGTCATTTGTGTGTTGCTCTTCATATTTGAAGATTGGGAATCTACTTAAGTCCACTGCACAGTCCTGCAATGAACACTACAATCAATGTATACATGAGCCAAACAATGTGGGACCATTATTACGCGAATAATCATAATTACATGTAATGAAGAAGTAAAGTTAACTTTTCATTATAGTTTTATTGCTGTAACTTTAAATCCCTAGTGTCCATTATTAGCTATTATGTGAAATTCTAAAAGCAGTGCATTAACATACACCGAGGGGATTTCTTTAATCTTCCGCGAGTGAGGAAACCGTGTTTTTACATTTACATCTGCGAGAATACAGTCTTGTTACATTTATTTCAAACACAGTACCATGTAGCAGTTCAAGATTTTTAACCGAATAAATCCGAAAGTATGCTTGTTATAATTGCATAATAATCATGCAGTGTGTTTCTGCATTTGAAAACAACCTCTTTATTTAATTTGCCTGCAGTTTGCGCCCGTCGTTTGGTTTGTAACGGGGTGCCCGCTCTTCCCCCCAGCACATAAAGAGTCGGAGGCATAAGGATAAGCTGACGGGGAAGAGTTCCAAGCCCAAATTTAGTCCGTACAACAAAGCTCAGCGTGCCAGCAACAGAAGTTCCTTGCTCGTGAGTATAATGCCGTGGGGAGCAGTTTGGTTTTTTGTAAAGACAGCATGCACGCTTCTGTTGTGGCTGCTAAAAAAAATCTCTAATGATAACAGAGAATAACAACACAAGAAACACTTCAAATACACAAAGCCGAAAAAAATATCCACCAAAGCGCGATACTGTTAATAATCAAAAAGATAAGGTGGTCGAAGCGTAAAGATTTCTTTCGTCTCGACTTGTCGAATATATTGTGAATTGTGGAAGCATTGTTTCATTATGAGAAAAAAGGTCAATTACATTACCTCTTAGGGACAAAGGACCCTTAATTAATATTGATTACTGCATTCAGAGCTGTTCAGTACGTGGCCTATGTGTCATATATAGGAGATACGACATGCAGTGAACGGGGAAAAAAATACTTTCAGCGCTTGTTGTACGTATGTGCCTCACATAAAAATGAAGCGTTAAGTGGAAATGTATTAAAATCACTGTAATTGCTGATGGCAATGATTGCTAGAGAGCAACATGTAGCAGGACTCTAATTTCATTACAGTAACTCACCCATGGGTAGTACATTTATATTAATTATGCCTACATGCTCTGGTGCGTTTAAAAAAAACAGGTTAACATATTTGTACTGAAAAATAACCCATATTTTTTTACATCCTGTGCTTTCACAAAAAGTAGTTTATTGTGCAAATAATAAACCATAATTCACTACATTTAGAAATCATAAATTTGGCAGGCTGACATCATAACTTGCGATATAATCGGGCTGGGTTTAATTCTGACGATCGGCGCCGTATGTGACTTTGAATCCCAATTTTTGGGCTGTGCAGCGACACGGCACTTTGATAGTGGGATGGGTGGATCATGCAGAGATCATGGTAAATGTTTACTATGTGGACAGTAGAATACAGTAGAGCAAGTGGTTTGCTGACGCATCAATATGACATTTTTAGTATCATACGCTCATTTGTGTGAGCTTTCTGCATGTACTGTATTCCAGTTCCCCCGTAAAAGAAAATACTCGATAATATAAATAAAAAAAAATTCAATGAAGATTTCACCCAAAATACTCAATGAGGAATTCACACAGTGAGACTTTGGTGAGCAAGCTTGGGACATTATTGGGTTTTTTCTCTCTCTCTCTCTTAACATCGACGGTTTCTACTAACAGTTACTGGATGCTGTGCGTGGTGTTGCATCCCCCACAGGCTAAACTGACATTCCGCAAAGATCTGCTGAACTCGCTGGGGTTAAGCTTTCTGCAGTCTCCGCTCTCGGCGGCCGCTGCCGCCTTCCAGGCGACCAATGTCCACTACACGGTGGGGCCGCTCGGAGGGCGATTGCCGCTCACAGATAAACGGCAGCGCTGCTGTGCCAACGCTGAAACCTTTATGTTTGACGTCCTATGTTAACGTTAGCGGTCTTATGAAAAGAGTGGGTCACACGTGGATGTGGTTCTAAATGCCAATCAGCAGCAAAAATCTACATTTTATTTGCAATAGTTTTCAGCCCTTTTATCAACCCGCTGCTGGATGAAGGCCTCCCCATGAAATTTCGTCGTTCTAAAGTTTTTTTAACCGTACTTCATCGTGCTGTGGCTTGCACTAAAACTCGGATCGTCAGGTTCATAACGCAGTATGATAACCACTGCACCACTGTCCCCACCCCACCACCGCGAGTCCCCACCTACCCCCTACTCCCTAGGCAGCACAATAGCAAGACGTGGCCTTATGAAAATTATTACATTATTAAATCTGCTTCATTTGGCTTAAATAATGAGTTTATAATTACATTTTATCATAACCAATCACAGGCACTGCTATTGGTCCATGTGCTGCTAAGTTCCGCACCCTTTACATGTCGTTGCACGTGTGCAGCTCGCGAATGTTTGCGTTTGTCCGCTTGATGAATACGTTTTCATAACAGCATGCCAACTCACATTTTTGCAGGAGTTGTGAATTTTACAGTATGCCTCTCTAGCTTTACACGTGTGCGTGGAGGATTGCCGCTTTATTTTCGAATAATCTTCAGAAGCATAACATTGCCTCTACACGATCATTTGTCGTATATTCAACTTAAAACAAATTATTTGACGATGCCGCGTTGGTGGTGGAGAGCGGAGGAACGCTCGGCACGGCTATCCCGAAAGAACCATCAATACTGTACCATTCACACTGGTACAGTTTTGGTATTGCTAGAATTTCCTTTGCATAATAGACACTAAGTAGTTGTTATTGTGTGTGTGTGTGTGCACAATGTATACGAAACTGGAGATTGAAAAGTCTGTGGCCCATATTTCGTAAGAGTGGAACAGCTCTCCATGACATGTGGACCGCAGGAATGTGTGAAAAATGTTTCTATCACTTCCCCACTCTCTTGGCTGTCTGTACGTGAAGCCCGATGCACCCCCCACCAGCTCCACATCCAGCCCGTGCAGCGCCTGTCATCAGTCTCCCTTCCCCAGAGCCTCCCCCTGCAGCCCATGTACACTTCCGAACAGCGAGCGTGTGTTTGTAACATTACCACGTGAGGAAGCTTGTGAGACAGGGGAAGACTAACGTACAAATGTTTCAGACAAATCATGTTATATGTACTTTACGCAGTGGTTTAACGACATTAATACTGCTCCAGTGAGGGTATAAAGCAAAGCTATGTGAAACGATATGAAATGTGAGTTTTACTCAGTGATAAATATAGCTTGATCTTTGAGCCGACAGGGATTAGAGAGGAGTATTAAGCGACCCACAGCAGGGGAGTCAGTCACTTTTCATCCTCATAAGCGTTCGTCATCTGGGCAGGGCAGCCGAACAGTGCGGCTGTATATGTCGGCGGGTAAAAATTACCGCGATAGCAAAAGATGCGCCGCACACCCACGCACTTGCACGAAGACATTACGTGTCACGAGTTGAATGAGCTTCTCTTCTGCAGGCAAAGCTGGCCCTCCACAAGGACCTGACCAGGTTACCATCTGCCATGACAGCAACAGGTTTCCTGCCGTCGCCCCTAGTGACTGCCGCGGCCGCCATGAGGTCGCCGCTGACTTTCCACGCGGCACCTGCCGCCGCCGCCGCCAGCCTCTTCCCTAGCCACGGGTTGGCACAGGCCCTGCTCAGGCCGGCCCCAGGGCCCATGCGGAACTCTCACGGGCCGATCATATTCACCCCGTATTGATTCCCCGTCGTCTCAGCCGAGGCAGCTCGCGGCTCCGCTCGCTTGAGCGTCCGAGGATTGGTTCCTCCCCATGTGACGCTGGGAATGACAAGCTGCGTACAACGGCGCGACCGGAATCTGCTACCAGAAGGGAAAGCCTGGGGCTTCTTCCCTTGATGCTCAGAACACGCGAGAAGACAAGCGCAACTTGTGGAGAGTGGAACTTTTGAATCGGTCCTACAGCCCATACATCTCACTGGAGATGAGCATGTCCGCAGACTGCAGAACAGCGTGGAGGTGTGCCGTACGCGCGGCGGTGGTGGGCGGCACAGCGTGCGTGCAAGACCGCTCGATGGACGGTGGTCATGAGGAGCCATAAGGATTTCTCGTGTGTGTGCCCCGCTGAGCTATATCTACTTCTGTCAATATGCCAACCGTTCCCAGGACTCCGAATCGAGCTGCGCAACGAGTGCTGTCGTGCCGCTACGCAAAACGGCCGCCGTTTTGTTTCCTGCTGAAGCCCACTCGTGGTGCAAACGTTTGAATGTGATCTGCTTAGTTGTGTGTCGCTGACTATATCATCTGCGAGACTGTGGAGAAAAGCAATCCATGTTTACAGTTTCCCACAGCTTCTCATGCAATCGTATACGATGTCTCTGTGCTTCTACTGTATTGTTGAAAACTACTCGAGCTTTCCTGCCATGCCGAATGGCCTATTACAACGAGCTTTGTTACTATGGCGTCTGGCAGATGACCCGCAAGACAAGGTGACATTGCATATGCATGAAAACATATTCTGGAATTTGCAACGTGCACCAAGGGCAAGAAACGGCAGTGAACCTATGGGAAATTGCATATAAGCTGGAAAATACAACGATGTATATATATAGTACTCCGGTGTACCTCATGGGAGGTGCTACGCTGAAAATATATTCATTCAATTTCTGGAACATGTCGCTGAACATAAATAAATCATGATTGTATTTTAATGGAGAAATACTGTTAAAAGTTTAGCATTGTATTCGTACGATATTGCGATATCACGTAACGCGTAACTATAGCACAAAGCGGCATTGTTAAAGTCTCCAGTAATGAGCAGAACAAATCCATCTAAGTTGGCCACTTCTCAGAGCCAGGACAGGAAAATGAATGTGCGGAGGGATCGGCACAACACGCAGCGGTGGCTCCTGGGAAGTGGTTTGTCTCAGGATACCCGATCTGAACGGAGAAAACGCTCCAAATAAATGTCATGATTTGTTGGCAAGTCCAAATTACTTGGCTTCTAAAATAAGAAAGTGATGCAAGGCGTTCTGCTATTGTCCCCCTGCTAACGTTAATTGGCTTTTGTTGATTGGCCCGCTATGAGTCGCTGTGTTTGCGTATAATGTGTAACGGAGCATATGCATTTGTTGAAAGACTTTCACCGTCACTTGTATCAACCACAATTTACATAACGTAACATTAGCATTTCATTTGTGTTGTCAAACAATGGAAACATTTTTAACGTAGGAATTATCGATTGCGATGTCATGTACTTCTGTGTGTTGCAAGCAACGTGAGAGCGGATTGGGCACCGGCATCATCCAGCCACACTGGAATAAGCCTGTGCTTTGCTCAGTCACTGCAATAAATTACTTGTCATTTTATTTTCGCTAATCTATCTGCGTCTTATTTTGCTTCCTGTCTAGTGGTGGTCTTCTTTCGTTTGCTTTTGTCAACGAGCAGATGTTAAATAATGTGCATCGTCGACACACATCCACAAAGTACCGTGGTAAAAATCGGAAATATTAATTTGGCTTGACCGTAATTTCGATTTGGCTAGGCATTGGTCTGTTAGTTTTGGAGAGTTCGCGTAGATTTTTAGTATAGTTATTGCATCGTTTCAGATTTTCACTGCTGAAATGCATATTACCAAACTGTTAGTGTAATTTGCAAGGATAAATGAGAGTGCGGGGCAAGGAATATGTACATGTTTGACTTTGAAGATGATGTTTTAAGAAAAAAAATTGCATTTCAATAATTTTCCTTCGTGTAGATTTTGCTCTAAATAATAATTTAATTCTTTGGATGTTTTGTGCTTTTTAAAGTCTTTTGTCTGCTGTATGCCATGAGAAGCTAACAAATGATTATACAGTGCGTCAAGATGCATTCATCAGGTTTCCAGCAGAATTAAACTCTATTGTTATTAGCTGCCACTTTACATAATAATAATACTACTAATCTGCTTTGGGGTATATTATTATTGTATTTTCTCCAATGCAATAGGTTCTTTTGTATATAATTACAAGGCGCCACCGGCGTGGGCGATGTTAATCAAACCATGTTTTCGCTGAGCAATATGGGTGCGTAAATAGCTCTCATTGTTTCGTCTTTATCGTCAGCATATAGTTTTCACAAAACAACAAAGGCCACACTATAAGTAAACGAAACAGGAAATCAATTGGAGAAGAAAAACACACGCGCGCAATCTGGTCTTTCGATATCAAAGGGCAATGGCTCCCAAGAGGGCAATGTACGCATTTTGTAAATGAAGCCGCCCTTAAGGCAACGTTGTTTAACAGGCGAATGCTTTTGTAACGGCACCTGGCTCACTAGCGTGCATCCGGCATGCGCGTCTCGGGACAGCCCAGATGTTCCAGATGATGTGCTGACAAAAATCCCATTACTGTATTGTACCTTTCATTATGACTTCATGTGCAAATTATTGTTTCAATATTGATGCAGATGCAAGAGCTAAATATTTTTTTACAAGAGCCCATTATGCAAATGTGAGTGATTCATTGTTAGATTCTGCCGCAGCATGTTAGTGATAATGTTAGATCACAGTTTGAAGACATTTATAATGAAAGGTTCTAAATATATATTGGCTATTGTTCTGCCATTTTCATTTTTGTGCAGTGACAGCTGCATATATAGAGAATCAGGAAAGAATTTCACAATTGAAAAATCACGTGCAGTCGATCGCACGCAATAAAGCACCCATTCTGCCACTTCCTATGTCACCATTGTGAAATAGGATGTGATGGTTGCTCTCCAAAACTGTTTTTTCTGGATAGCGATGTCGAGCGCTCTCCCTCGCAACGTTTCGCCTCCCACGTTGGAAGCATCCTCATGTGTTTTAGTGTGCAGATTTGAAAACAAACTCTAAATGAATTGGGCCCTATGTGGCAACATGTGACCACATTTCGTGTAAGTGATACCAGGATACATGACACAGAGGTCAGTTTAATAACTATTAAACATCTAGCAGTCAAAATAATCTGTATGCATTTCTTGGCCATTTTCTGTGAGCTTTCAACCACCTTATAAGAATTAAACATCGCCAAACACTAGCAGCTATTTAAATTATACAGTACAAGGCCTGTTTATTAAACATGCACCTCACAACACCATGCATTCTATGCATGGAACTACATCTGGCCAAAAACCATCTTCCTCTGTCACACATTTAAAATACATTACGCTTTCACACCAATCAATCTCGACTCATACAAATACAGACTTTAGAGAGGCAGGCTTGTCATGCAAGAGGCGTCACATTTGATGCGTTTGACAGACAGTGTATGTATGGAAGCCAGCAAACATCGAAGTCACCTCACTCACTCTTACCTACAAAAAGTTGAACTATTTTTCTTCTGGCTATACTTAGCAAGAATACGATTAAAGCAATGTTTGTATTTTTAACGAAGTGCAGCGGGAGAGGGGGGAATAAAGGTTATACGTTTCAAAACATGCTTGTTAATGTGCTAAAAATTAAATCGTTCTGGTAAAACGTTCTTCAAAGGACCCACTTAAGCGGAAGACATTTCCCTACCCTAAGCAAATTGTGCAATTTTCGTTTGAAATCCACGCGACAGCTCCCGCGCTCCTCGCAGGCCAAATTGGTTGCTCCTTCCTGCTGTTCACTTGACAGACGAAAGCGTCTGCTGTTGCCGCACTGAATGCCGGCTTTCACCATGTGCGCTATTAATAACACACCTACGCGGCTAATGTGCCATAAAGTGGCTGTCTGCGCGACACATGCTGCACATTTAAATGCTCAATTCCTCTGATGTTACGGTTATTACAGCAGGAACGATGTTTGTTCGCCATGTCTAGGGGATGCTTGATGAGGTGGGAGAGTCGTTTCACTCTTTATGCCTCTGCTACTCAACACAACTGTTTTGTTCCAGCAGAGAGAACGGCGACAGAATGCCATTACCTAATTCCACTCCACCGCATTCATTGCTGTAGGAAACAGGGTACAGTTATGCAATAGTAAGGTTACAATCTTCATCTTTTTCTTCAGCAATCCCTCACAATCGAGGATGTCTTCCATGAACGTCTTATCTGTGAGTCCAGTGATGGTTGATGAGATCGATCCGGGATCCACAGACTCCTAAATCAGTGGTGTACTGATTTAGGTTTTCACGGCTCGATTCATGATGGTTGCTTTTCAAAGGTGTTCTTTCGGGATAGCCGTGCCCAGCGCTCTCTCTCTCTCGCTCCCTCGCCACGTTTCGCCTCCCACGTTGGAGGCATTCTCAAGCATTGCGTTTCAAGTGTGGTCACAGCTTGGACAAGTGTTTCCAGAGGAAATGGGTGGCCATGGGGTTGTTGATTTGGTCCTGTCGCTCACACTTTTCCATCCTATTGAGGGTTTCTCAGTCTCAGGCTGCCACCTTGTCCTCTTGTGTTTTTTTCCCCCCAGGATCTTTCTCCTTTTCGAGGTAGCTGTCCTGGGACATCTGTAAGCTTTCACGGAACTAGTCATTCAAAGTCCGGGCTTTGCCAGTTACACGTACATTATCCACTTTCTTATTGTGTTCACCCCCACGATATGTCCCTCCAGTGGAAACTCTATTTCACACAGAATGCTGGCATCGAACAACGAACTCCGACATCGCCTCAACCGTACAAGTGCAGCCTTGAGTCGCCTGAGGAAACGGGTAAAACAGGTGTTCAGAGATCGCCACAATCAGCCAGGCAGTGATGAGAAGAAATATGTGTTGTTGTGAAAGGGCATTCGTCTCCACCCCTCGCTTCGAGCATCGACCCTCGGGGGATCCCAGGGGTCTCAATCTGTTTAGAACACATCATAGAGATTATTTTTATAAGTTTTGACTTTTGTGTCAGTCTCCTGGGATCTCTCCGATTCGAGAAGCTGTACCAAACAACATATATTCTTTGCCCCAATACAAGTTACTGTCATGGCATTCAAACACTCGAAAGGCTCTATGAAAAACGTACGGTCAGAAACCTGTGAGTCGAAATGAATGTGGGCAAGTGCCAATCATCTTTCACGGGTCGATAAATGAGTATCATCTTGTGGATGTTAGCGTTCATTGTCCTGTAGATAGCCTTGGTCCCTGCCGTGGGAAGGTGGAATCTCCACCATTGGCTCCCGGACCCCCCACAGAGATACGCATTTCGTTATTTGAGGAAAAGGATGCTCCGACGCTACGTGCAATTAAAGGTGAAACGGGTGGACAAGTTGTTAAAATTACAAGCAACTTCACCCTTTCTCCACCCTCAACATAACCTTGAATAATTGCTAAGTACCGCAGTTCCTTCCATCAGTATCAAGATAGAAAGATATGAATAGTCAGTGACGACCGCACAGATATGTTTCCACACCGATGTACAGCTGGCATTATAATGCTGTATTTAACCAATTAAAATTGCGAAGTGTATCACAGGCATTATTAATCTACACAAAAAGCAGCGGTAGCACCGATTCACATCGCGTGGGACTGCTCATGCATTTCTTTCAGAAACTTACATAACATTCACACATTGTAATACAATTTTCCCATTAGTTTGGATGCAATGGCGAGGGCCCACCGAAGTGAATGGTAGCACTATAATACAACTCTCATGCGGGTTAATTTAAGCACATAGAAACCACAGCCACTTGCTGGTACTGAATTGGGAAAGTGTTATTCTGGAATCTGTATTTGTCCGCTGCACGCTTCACAAATGTCATGTCTTCGACAGGGGCATGCCGTGAAGTGTAGGAATGAGTGTGCGGGCTCATGCCCCATTTGTAAATGCCAATCTAGCTGCCACATGTTTTATTTGCATAATACTCGCGACTGGCATTCACTTGCGTGTGTGCTCTTAAGCAATAGGATCTGTTTACATGCTAGGAAATGTAATCGGCTAATGGCCGTCGTGAACGTGTGTATATTTACACTGTGCAGTCTTACATGTTTTGTATTTAATCGTACATTTATAGAAAAGATTGGAAATGTGTGCCCGTGTAGGACCATGTGGGAGTATTGTTTTTATGTGTGCATAAATCTTGTCCCATACAATTACTTCTATGCGGCCCTTATTAAAAGTAGTAAACATTACAGTATTTCCACACTTTAAAGGGTGGTTTAAGTACAGTAAAGTCACCGCAATTTCTAGCGCATAGTAGCATTTAGGTGATGGTCTTTTTCTGTTTACAGCCACGAGCCAGTGGTGGAAATTCCACGTGCCCATGGCGGAGGAGAGTCTCTTCATAAGTAAACCAATGTTGACGTCCCCACAATGTTTGTGTGTAGGTTTGTCACGGCTCTATGTGTGAGAGTTGCTCTTAAGAGCTGTTGTTTCGGGTTTGCCGTCGCGACCCTATTTCTCTTTTTCTTCGCAACGTTTCAACTTCTTCGGTGGAGGCATCTTCAGCCTATGAGCAGGTCAACTGAAATGTCCTGCATTATATAGAGGACAATCCCCAAATGTTCCTCGAGTTCACAGTTTATGCAGTTTGAACCGGAGGGTCTGTTTGCAATACTCTGTAGAGTACATGCAGTGTTTATGTGTGTTTCCCACAATGTGGTGCTAATTTTATCGATCCCAGAGGAATAATGGGCTGTCAACTGCCAACTAGGATTTACACTTTTAAATTCAATGATTCGAATGCTATGTAGCGTAAATTCACGACATTTTTAATACATTTACCTATTTTAAATGTTATGATTTATATTTGTGAAATTGTTTTTTTCTACTGATATATCTGTCTCTGTGGTAACGTACCCCTCCCCGCTGGACAACCTTTAAAAATGAGCTAAATCACTCAACAGTTACTTCCAGCTTGAATAAAATACCACTCACCCACTCACAACAAACCGACTGAGCATGGCTCCGCGCCTTCGAATCGACGGGTGCAACGCGCCCGGAGAAAATGCGCGCGTTACAAAAGTTGATTATTATTATTAAACAAGCAAGCTTCCCAATGCGAGCCTCTCACACTAGCGTTGAGCCGTGTGTTTATCCCAGTAGCTCACCAGAATATCGGAGCCAACTTCTCTTTGGCACGACCACCATTCACTTCTTACATAACGCTACACATTTTTCAACTCTGGAGAAATGATGGGCAAAGTAGACCTCCAACCAGGATGTGAACCCACACCACCCAAGTGTGTGCTGAGAACTCTGCCAACACTGCCATCAGTGCCACCTGGCCAAATTAAAGTACCAAATGAAACATGATTAAAGAACAAAACTACCATTCGACTGCAATCCAACGTTCTTGATCATGTAATGTTGTCTTTGTAATCGCCTACGTTGTAGTAACACGAGATATGAGTACAAAGCTATAGGGTACATCAGCCAGCCCCCAACCAAACCACACTCACGCTTACCTACTGCCACCAGATTTGACACATACCACAAATATCTGCTCACGCACCATGTGAATGCGGTACCTTATACGTCTGCTAAATGGGAGATTGTACAGACGCACACAACGTAATGGGCCGTCAACAGCTGCATGCCATCATGTTTGAGTGCTCGTTTAGATTCTCAGGTGTATTTTCTGTCTGGCTGTTCAGCTGACTACACATGATGTACCCATCCTGACAGCACTCGTGTCAATTCATCTGCTCCCTCTAGACCTCGATCACGACTGCTGAACTCTGAGTATATTAGGAATGCATAATATAGTGCATATAAAAGACGGAAAATATGTTAAATAACTAGTGATGTCGATATGGTGACACTGCCGTTATCCGAATACGGCAGCGATACGCAATCCTAATCGGTACAGTCGATAAGGTTTCTTGGGGAATATTACAATTGTGGATCGGGCGTTTTAGTGACTTGATGCTGTTTGACAGACCATGCAGGGGTATTTGACCCGAGGAGCGACATGATATGTATTTCTTCTGACTTGCCCAAAAGGCACAGAAAAATATCTCAAATTTGTTTTGCAGTGCTGTTATCAATCATCTGTTTACATATGTGGTTCTTTTGATAAGGAACACAGCTGCTGCTCAATGTCCCAATCCGTGCAGGAACAGGCCAGTGATAATGCTTGCATTCGTAATAAGCGTATCGTATTTCTAAACTATTCAATAAAATGAAATACATGATATGGGGGGGAAATCATACGCGTTGTCTTTAGTGATTTTGACATATGCTCCTTTTTAGCCTTGTTAATCTGCAAAATATAACAGAATAACAAATAACCCGTACATAAAATACTGGAGCTCTGGAGGCTTGCCTGCTAGCATTAAAAATATGTTTTACAGTTCATGAGACTCAAAAATAAATATCTAAAATTAAATCGTATTCATACTTGTCCTTTAAAATATAGACTAATATTTTCAGCACCAACTGACAACTCCAAACTAATTGAACCCAGCATAGCAGCAGCAGCAATATTGCTTTCCATTTATAGATGCTTTTTTTACATTAGCAATTATTAACGTTCGCGATGGATTTTTAAAGCATGTTCCTACCTTATGTCAATGCATGGAAACATATTTACGTAAACGTTAATAGAGACATTTATCCTCTGCGATTTTAAATACCAAGACGTTTTTAGAGCGTTGGCAAACAGACCACCGTCGTGGTTCGATGAGAATGTCAACAGTTATCCATCAGCACACATTAGTTACTGCTCAGATAAGATAAGGCCAGTACTTCCCAAGCCACCGACACCACCTCCACCCCCACCTCCCATCCAACCTCGCCAGAGTTTCACGGATCTCGCGGAATCCCATGTTAAATCACAGATGCACTTGGAAAAAGGGCCGTGGTGTTTTCCCATGACTCTGTTAGCTCACCACTGTACGCATATTCCGTTATGATGCACTGTTAATGTAGAGATGTAGGTTTTCACTGTTAGTGACAGGGTGGTCAAGTGTTTTTGGTCATCGTATATTAAAATGTCTGCGACCACTTTTGTGGCGTATATGAAATAACACATTCGAGTGCTTGCATGTTCTCCCCATCTCTGTGTGGCTTTTCGCCGGGTACTCTGGTTTCCTCCCACATTGTAAAGACATGCTGCTGCCTAGCTTAATTGGCCTGCGGACTAAATTCCCCCCAGTGCCCTGCTGGACTGGGTATAGCCCTGCCTTGCACTCTGTGTCTGCCGAGATAGGCTCCAACTCGCCGTGACCCTTTACATAAGTAATTGGGTATTGATAATGAATGAATGAAATGAACATTCGAGGGCATTACAAACTAGTGAGGAAGATCACAGTATTTTATAGACCAATCGTAATGCAGTGCTGGCCCGCAGGACATGCCATTTGCAGTCGTTGTCATGCTCATGCATTAAGTGTAAGTGAAATTTGGATCTATATGGTGGATGTATCCATATGAAAGGAAACCCAATCATATGTGAGGCTGTGTCGTATGGGATGAGAATAAGAAATGTATGGAACAATTCCGTATGACATGTGAAAATACACATTCACCGTAAAGGGTTTACAGATCCAAAAGTAAGACTAGTGTATATTAAGTTTACTTAGGAAAGTGCATTCTTCTGGAACAAAAAAGCAAACTTTTTTTCGTATATTTTTCTACACAACTGAGGAGAACTGAATGTGCAAAGGTAAAAATGAAAAGTAATTTGTCATCTCCGAAAAGCAGGACCAAGGAAGCGCTATTATCCTAAAACTTCATTCTAAATGTCGCCCTGTGCCTAAACTCACAATACCACTTGTGAGCACATCCCAGTCAACATTCATTGTATTGCATCCATACATATGATAAATGTAGGCAAAGAAAGTAACGTTCAGCTCGCTGGACAAAGCTGAGAGAAAAAAAACACGACATTCAAAATCTATTCGATATGCTCTCCCCTTAACGAGCACACCGTAGAATGAATGGCAGCATTCCACATAGCAAATGATCTGCCGAGCAAGACATTGCTCGTGCACAAAGCAGTACACTCTCAGGATTGCTACAGTGCCTCAAAGCAATAGATGGAAGAGGCCATTTGACAACATGCTTGACTTGCGGTGCCGAGAGACACGCGACACGTGACCCTGCTGGGAGTCTCACTAGGCTGAGCTTCGCGCAGCGATGTCAGCAAGAGATACGCAGCTTTGCATTTCTGCATCAGTGAGGAATGAGAGATTTACACCTCGTTTGGATATCCGATAGGTTTAACGGACAGCTTTGGACCTCAGCACCCCCAACATTCATCACGGAATCTCTCAGGACCTGGGAGATCACAGGTAGGAAATAAGTCCCTGGCCTGCAGCCAGGAATGTCATTGGTGGTCTTTAGACACCAGGTGTGTGTATCTGTAATGCACGCTGGCTCTATTATGGGTACAGGTGTAGTTATTCAATTGGCTGCCCACCGCACTACTGGACTGGTAGAGGGGCCTGGTAGAAGGAGCTCTGAAGAGCCTCTCTACCTGGCTTGTTGGGATAACTTGCCGTGCTGGCCAGATGTCTTGCGAAGAGTTAGCAGTGCCCATGTGTTACCCTACCACAAGCTGATTGAGCTGAACAAGCTGAACAGCTGATTGATTTACTGATATAGCACACCACACTTGTCTTTCACTCAGTCTCAGTACGCCTGGGGATGCCTCCAACTTGGGAGGTCAAACGTCGCGAAGCAAAGACGGGGAGCACTCAACACAGCTATCCCAGAAAAAAAGAGCTTTGGAAAGCAATAATCAGCTCATTGATTTTTATTTTATTAAATATATTTGATTATGTATGATAAATGGTTGGCACGGTGATTAGCGCTGCTGCCTCACAGCAAGAATGTCTTGTGTTCGAATCCCGCTTCGGGTGCCTTTATGTGTGGAGTTTCCATGTTCTCCCAGTTTTCGTGTGGGTTTTCACTGAGCACTCTGGTTTCTTCCCACACTCCAAATACATGCTGCTGCATAGGTTAATTGGCCTGCTGACTAAATTGCCCCCGGTGCCCTGTGATGGACTGGCGTCCGATCCTGGGTATAGCCATGCCTTGCGCCGTGTGTCTGCCGGGATAGGCTCCGGTTCACCACAACCCTGTACAGGATTAAGCGGTTTCTGACAATGAATTAATGTTTGACAAATGCACTAATGTGAATTTATATATCGACTTATAAAATATACATGTTCCTTCATTGGATTGTTATTTTGTTGTTGTGATAAAACATAGCTGTGCATCTCTTGGCACTGCACATCTCACGCTGAAAGACAATGTTCATTCTGGTAACATTGGGAAACTCAAATTCCATAAAATTAGAGAAACTCTTTCTAACGACCATTTCCCTATGATGTGTTCTCATTGAGCCGTTTGAATGGGGATATTCTAGAGAGGCGGCGGCCGCTCTGGGCCTCCTGCCGTTACGCTACACATCGTGGCGAAATTAAACTCAATTCCTTGAGCATGTGGGTTGATTGGGTAAGCGCAATGACTTACAGAGGCCCTCTCATGCTCCGTGAACGATGAAGCTCTCACCAAACGGTGCTCTGCCTTGACAAGCCATGACCCATAACGAGTATGGGGTCAGTGGAAGCATTTTGTCCACCCTTTATAACAGGGGTCAGCTGGTCAGGGTTACTCTCTCAACTTGCTATGGTATGTAGGCACCAAATAGGCATCACATTTTAGAGAGAAAATAATAATAGAGTTAAATTATAAAAGCGTATTTGACAACATCGAACTGAAAACACGTCTGAGAGTATGCAATAAGGAAAATGTCTTTATACTGTGTTTAAATATTGTTTTGACACTCCCATCAGAGTCCGTGCTTCTTAGCGAACACATGTAATTTCCTCCAAAAAAAACCTCGCTCAATAAAATGTTTTAGGCTTATACAGCAATGGGATCTAACTCAATTGTTATACAGTGTTTAACAAAATCCATAGTACTGCACGATGTATTGTTATTTTATTAAGCAGACCTAGTATATACGTATTGTGACGCGTAAAGACATGAGCTATGCTTAACAGCATTATTCCGATTGAGTGCACAGTGTCAACCTGCTCCCAAGGTTATACAGATAAATGTACTCGACTGTATTATTGTAATGTACTGTTTACACCGACACTGATCTGGAGGGTTGGGTGGTGCTACAAGCATTGCGCTTGTTTTTGTTTGAGTGGATTCAGTCTGGAACCTATGGTGACGAGACCCCTGGTTGCACCATTGCATTCACTTCTCCATCGACGGACTATTCCCGAGCTATTCTTGCAGCGCCACTGCTATTCTCACGGCCACTGCTCTTCGAAGCTGACACATTTCATCATCACCAACCTCGCGAGCCCCTTCAACCTGGCCTGCTTTCACATCTGTGCTGCAGTTCTCTGTAAAAGCAGAACCAATCTATTTGCTTCCAGCACTTATAAACTCGTATAGATAGTGATAATAACAACAATTTGCATTCCTTTGGCAGAAAATTGCTCTTAACAGCTGCTCTTTCGGGATAGCTGTGTCAAGCCTTCCTCCTCTCGTTGTACGGCATCATCAGGCTGACGATGCCTCTATTGCCATGCATTGAGCCGTGAACACCTTTGTGAATCCACTACTGCATGAAGCCCTCCCTCCCCTGCCTTGTCAGTCTGGCTTGTTTGACCATTATCTGCCCACGCGGGTCAGGGCGAGTTGATGAAGAGGGCGGGTCTCAGACTGATTCGGTAATCACTTGCAACTGATGTGAGTTGTGTCCACACATGGAACTCGAGATCCAGGCTGCATAGTGTAGTGGGCAAAATCACTGCACAGACAACATTACATATAACTAATGTTGTCGGAATGAGCACTCTTGCGAATATATTTTAACCCTCAGCAACAATAGCCTACCTTAAAATACCTTAACAACATGTGCTTTAAAAACAAAGCAATGTTTATGAGAGCTGTTCTTTTTTTGATTCGTTTTCGCACAAGAAATTGTAACAGAAAACGCATTGTACATGGAGGCAAAATGACTACCAGCACACCACATATGATAATGACTTCTTGATCTGTGCAGGAATTATATGGTTGAATGATCATGGTATGTGATTCGGTAATGATGAGAGTGAAAAATCAATTCTGCCCAAACCCACCCATGTAGACAGCCCTGAAGATTGAACATTCAGGCCTCATTAAGTAGTGATGACAAAAACAAACGACGTGTATTAAACCTGCCTTCGCCTCCCTGACGCGTGCTGAATAATGAGCGATGGCATGCGCCGCCTCATACAACATGTTCCGTTATGTCCATTCAGCGCAGCTCTTCAAAATTTCTTCGCTGCCGAAAATTGGGATTGCATCGATACAGCCCCATATTGTTTCTCTCTCTCTCTCTTTTTAGAAAAATAATTTCGCTAGATTAGAGAAATGATTCACAGAATGTCAGATGAGAATGCTGCACTGTTTGAACTTGTGTAATATTCAGAGGTTAGTAGGGAGGTTAATCACTACTTAATTCCTGATCATGATGGGATGTCCTGGGATCATTTTAAAATCATTCACGATATTTGCTTTTTCATCGCGTGTTGCTGATTATAAATGGGCTGTGCATTCTGTTAACATAAATCAAACCACTCCAGCAAAGCCACGTTTTCAACCCTCAGTTGACCGCAATGTATTTGAATGAATACCATGCAGCTAAACTTCACTTAGTCTCAACAAAGTAGTTAATCAGTGAATACTATATATACCATGGCAGAATAGAAAGCATCTGTCCAAATTCAAATACCAAAAGCACATTCAGTGAGAATTGAAGATTATATTGCGCCAAGCTTTGATAATGAAATAAAACACATTTTACACGTAACAATTACTAAATAATTCAATGGTAAATCATTAGATTTTCATAATTTACAGTCTTTGTCATGCGTTTGTGATTACCACACTTGAGCACGCGTGTGGGTTGGCACAACATTTCAGCTGTCACTTGCCACTGATGTTAGCCGTGGCTGGGAATAAAACGCAGGTGGGCTTGTTTATTTTCAGGGTGCTAATCACTGGACCACAGTGCCACACACTGCTCCCTCTATACACGAGAGCCGCTGTGTAAGCAAGATGACAAATTTGTGCATGAAACAAAATGCTGCATTAACTGTAAAGTGGCTGTTATTCCATCAATTTGAATGCAAAATGACTTCTAACTAGGATGATAATATTCATGAGTAATTATAATTCTGAACACTACATGATTAACGCTTAAACTAAATGTAGTATCTATGGCCTTTGATGTCTATTAAACCCTATTATATTTTGGCCAATATGCAAATGAACTACGTAAGAATATAATACTCTCAGATTGGGGCATATAGCACAACATTTTTATTCGCCATTATAAATTTCACATGAGCAGTAAAATGCTATTGTGTGCTTGTGTGTTGTTCACTTTACGTTTAATTGGATGTTAAATCCAAGTACAAAAGCATTAATTGAACTTTCCTGACAAGTTCACTGAGTCTGCACAATGTGGGTGAACAGAGAATGCCATGCATCCATGATAGAATAGAAAGACTCCATTCAAATCGTTGTTTCTTTAATCACTTGAAAATGTGTGTTTACCCAGCGAACGTCACCGAGTCTAATGACTCATCAAGCATCTGATGATGCCTCTAACGCGGGAGGCCAAACGTCTTTAAGAAGAGAGTAGGAACGCTATCCCGAAAGAGCAGCTCTTGAGAGAAATTCTCATACATCGAGCGGTGACAAAACTACATCATCTCATGGCACTTTTACAGGAGGGTCCTGCCAGATGTTTGTTGTCGGGGCACGATGATTTTTCGCAACGTATATTCCTACTAGAGGAATTTATTCATCCATCCATCCATTGTCAGAAACCGCACAATCCTGTACAGGGTTGCGGTGAGCCTTAGCCCATTCCGGTAGACACAGGGCGCAAGAGAGGGCTATACCCCAGCCCATCACAGGGCACCGAGGGCTATTTAGTCCCATTCTGCAAATTTGGACCATAACACCAGCACACCATGGCCTGTCTTGTGAATGATCCCACGAGATCCTTAGCGTCCACAGTGAAGCGGACGGCGTTCGTTGATACAAGCCCCCCCGCAGTAACAACCACGGTGGCCGCTGGATTGTGACCGTGAACCTCCGCTACAAGCTGCGAACGCGCTACCGCTACTGCACGTCATCGCAAAACAACACAAGCGCGTTCGGTGTGAACTGACAAATAATTTGACCAAATAGATACACGGACAATACCGCTCGTTCTGTTGCTGTCTCTCCACGTAAAAGCATACATGTATATTCACACAAGCCATCGGCTGCACGGGCCAACTACTTTCAGCAGCGTTGATCAGTACAAGCAAACTCTCGACTGGTTTAATGAGCAGTAAGGCTGACTTGAACCAATGCTGGTGAACTGTCATATTTGACATACAATGACCCTCTCTTAAAGATATGGGCCCGAGTTTGATGTATGTCTATACTGTACTGGTTTAAGTTTTCACAGCTCGATACTCTATAATACAACATTCTAAATAACCATTGGTGTCGTTGTGGAGAATAAAAATAACAACATAGATGCGCGGAAGATGTCTTAAACATAATATAACCGTCTCCCCAATTCAATTGAACGCTGAATTGGATCAGGCGGCACGTTGAGCCACCTAACGCACCGTTATGTGACCATCCACGCGGTTTCGCAACCTGTGCGTCTAACGAGCAAGGTGAGATAAACTAATTTGGGAGCGATCCCAAAGCAGTGCAAATTAAATAAAGCAAAACACTATGGCACACCTCTAGCAAGCAACACCGGTAATAGAATAACATTTTATATATGCTTGGCTAATGAAGTCTGCGACACGCTCTTATGCGCTGGTGCTTGGTGCAATATTGGCAGGTGCTTTTCAGGACTGGTGGTAAATCACGTCTGCATGAGGATGGTCGGGCGGCACGGTGGCGTAGCGGTGAGTAGCGCTGCTGCCTCACAGCAAAATTCCCCGGGTTCGAATCCCGGCTCTGGTGCCTTTCTGTGTGGAGTTTGCATGTTCTCCCCCGTGTCCGCGTGGGTTTTCGACGGGCACTCCGGTTTCCTCCCACAGTCCAAACACATGCTGCTGTATAGGTGAATTGGCCCTTTGGCTAAATTGCCACCGGTGCCCTGTGAATGACTGGCGTCCCATAATGAGTATAGCCCTGCCTTGCGCCCTGTGTCTGCCGGGATAGGCTCCGACTCATGGCAACCCTGTACAGGATTAAGCGGTTTCTGATAATGAATGAATGAATGAGGATGGTCATTTAATATTAGTTGCCTCCTTCATAACTGTGTTATTGTAACTAAACCATGAATAAAGCGTGCCGAGTGTAATAATGCTCACGCTCTTTGTCACGCCTGCAATGAAGCCCTTGATTACAAAAAAAAGCCCGAAGTCTCTAGGTCCAGATCTTAAAACACCAAATATACACCTTTCACAAAGTGTCAAGTTTGCAATAAAACCCACATGCTTGTGGCAAAACATGCCAAAAGGCAAGCAGCTCAGGACAACGCAGACATCGATGCATTAGGAGCTCGGGTCGAGTTATGAAATGTGCCTATTTGGTGTTTTAAGATCTTGACAGAAAGGGTAAAAACCTATTCTCTTTTTACATTACCAGTCTACTGGCCAAAAGGAACCCATAGATGAATAGGTCCAGCCTAGCAAACAGTGTTGGTTAAATAATGCCTCGGGGCTGCATCCGAGATGATTTGGCTGATTGGCTAATTAATTGACCGTTCTGCAGTGGCAAACATACGTAACAAACATGAACGTTGCGCCGGTAGGGTACGTAACATTGTTGTGTTGTGTTTTAGGCTACACAATGTACATGTGTGTACCCTTTATATCTTGATTAATCGTACTTGTGATATATAATCTCAATTCTGTCGTATTGAGCAATGCATGAGGTGCCACGCATGTACGATCGCAATAAACTATAGATATCTTCGCATCACCAATGCATTAGCAATGGCTTTCCTCCCTTTATTCAAGCAAAGCCGAATGACATTCACGTGCAGTGTGGTTTATGTTAACACACCGCACTCAAATCCGGTTTTATTGTAATCGAAGCGTCAGTTTAAACAGTGCGGTTTTCCACGATACAGCACTGACTCGTTAATGGTCCTTCACTGCCCTCTGCCGTACGAAGACAAAACCTACACACATTAATCTGTGTTATGGTTTATGCGGAGCATGCGAGATTGAGTCATCGTTTAGGCATTCAATTGTTTTGTCTGAGAGTTGGTGAATTGATGAAAGCATTCATCAACAATACAGACATGTAATGAAACAAAGTCTTGTACTATTAACAAGGCGACAATTCGGGCAATAGCCCTGCCCGGATAGGGGCCCAATGCGATGGTTCTCTCGCCTCGGGCCTGCAAAACCAAACATTATTTCGCTTCAATGTGTAAAATTTTCGCAACAAATGTGTTCAATATAGAAGACATGTACAGCACATGTAGTCATTTCATAGTAGACATGAGCATAACAGCAGCCAATCTGGGTGGGCATTGATGCGTAAGAGGGTTGACGGTCACAACTCTCATGGCCTCATGTCACAAAGCAACGAGACTTGCAGTCCGTATTCGGTGTTTAATATTGCTTGAAGGTAATACTGTTTGCAATAATTAACAGCCCTTTGTCACTCTACTGCTAGATGGAGGCCTCGCTACGGCCTCAATGATGGAGGCCGTAGAAAGGCCGTAATTTCACCACGCCGGGCAGTGCCGGAGCGTGGTGGCACGGGGTTCAGATACCTCTCGCAACTGTCAGCCGCAGTCAGGGATTTAACTGGGACCACTTGGATTCTCATGCAACGCGACAATCGCTGTAGAACCACTCCTGTAGCGGCTTCAAGCTCCCGCTAGGCGGTGCGTGGGCGGCGCTCGTTGAGGACCCGAACCCGTGATGATTCAAATTGGTCGCCAGCGTTATGTGTCAAACCCATATGAGGATAACTATAGTGAGGAATAGTGACTGATATTCACAAATGTAAATAGCATGCCTGGTGTCTGCTATTAGGATACCTGTGCCGAGTTTTAACAAAGTAAACGTTGCAGGCTGTGGTATTTAGAAAAGATAAATGACATACGGCAGCAAATACTGCATGTGGGATATCCGCTAATATATGTTTTGTGAACGTTGGACTCGTGTCTGTTATTGAGCATTATACACGGGATTGATGGTGCCCGATATTGACGTAAACAAGTTTACGTGGTGCTGCTGTCTGGCATTTGGTAAATCGTAGACTGGCCAACTGGTTCAGTGGCAAGAGCTTTGGTCTTCTGAAAACCTGGATTTGAATCAAGGTTCACACGTGTGCTTGGTGGATGGTTTCAGCACGGTCACCAATCACTGCACCAAAACCTCACCGCATTCAGCATGTTTTTGCCCTCAATTTGGTTAAACTCCAGCTTTGAGAACTACAATTGTAATCTGACTGACATGAGGCAAATATTATTCTCAATGGCCTTTAGTTCGGCCTGCGGCCAACTAGGCCAGATCTGTGCTGATCGCTAGACGGTGACGATGCCATCAGTCTGTAACAGATTGGAGAAGTAATCTGCAAAGTTGGCATGTGGCACGATCAGGGTAATGAT
>JAZEWU010000005.1:14048506-14100653 GCA_036362915.1 Geotria australis | reverse complement strand
AAACGTCGCGATGGAGAGAGGGATACCGCTCGACACGGCTATTCCAAAAGAACAGCTCTGAAGAAGCAACAATCATGAATCGAGCCGTGAAAACCTACATCAGTACAGCTATGAATGTTTCAAACGTGCTGGGTCACAGGTTTGTGCCAGCGTGCCCGGCTGGAAAGTTTGTCCCTGTGCTTTAGGGCGATGGGGGGCCCAAGGGGCACGATGGACCCCCAGGACGAAGGGGACCCATGGGCAAGCCTGGCAAGCGTGGCAAACAAGTGAGCATTATTATCGCCACAGCATCATGTGTCCCCAGAGTCTAAAATCGGTGCTGTAATATATTACGTGCAATCCTTCCTCGGCCTCTGCAAAACGTATGCTATATATAAAAAAACAGTTACGTAGCAGGAATCTTCTCACATTATTTTGAATGAGCTACATTTAGAAAATATATACAGTACTACTCTCGTGGTAGGGAACCCACTGCTGTTTAATGGCATTGGAAATGTTTTTATTTCATGAAATGTATAACTATGCACAGACTATACGATAGATAAATAAAAAAAATACGCTTTTCCCATAACCACTTTGTTAGCCAAAAGTCAGGCTAAATTCTGGTTCAAATGAGCATTGATCGAGGAGGGTGGATAGTGACCCGAAGCCTGTGGTGGAATTTCAATGTTGCTGTTTTGGGATGACCATTGTTCACTCCCACAAAGGGACTCGCAAAAAGTGACTCAAACAAGGTGTCAGACCTGAAGGGGTGATGGGTTCCACCCCAACCAGGATTTCAACTGACAACTTTATAACTATGAGTCAAGAAGTCTGCCACAGAACCACGTGGCTGGGTGTAAACACCCTGTTCGAGTGGTGCAAAGTCTCATTAATGCCCTCACTTTGGTGCTCATAGTAAATGTACATTTAACTGTGAGTGGAGTTGATCCCTGTGTTGTTTTGCAGGGCTCTAAGGGAGACTTGGGCCCACGTGGGCCCTCAGGGAACCAGGGGCCCCCAGGTCCTCCCGGCACCTCTGGCCCCTTAATGGAGGCAGATGGTATGTGTGTGAATGCGTGAATGTGTTAACGTGTGAGGGCCTTCATAGGTGCTACTCGCTAACAGTACTTGACCCTAGTCTGCTACAGCTATACAGGGGAGCTTTGGTTGGTGTTAACGTGCTATAGTCGCTGGACTCTGTCCCTTTAGTTGGCGTACTATCATGTTTCTTAAATTATTGTTTAAACTGATCCGCTTGTTCGCGATTTGCACATCGATTGATGTCACACTGTGTGCAACATTATTGTTATTTGCAGTAAATATGAATTGATCAGGTTTGTGTGGAGCTTATACGGTATTGATGAACAATTTTAAATGCATAAAGCTGTTTCAGTTGGACCTAAAACACGGTGGCTGGAAATAAAATCCTCACAGACCTAACTCCCCTGAGAGAATTTGATTAAATGAGGAACAATATCAATAGCACTTAGAGGAATGAGTGGTGGCTTGCATCAGACCAGCAAATGGAAATGGACAAGCTCTTTGATGAAGAGTGCAGTGCAAGATTGAAGTCAACTCAGCCATATGACTCATAATCGGGATAGTCTGCGTTACCGAGAGCGTTTGTGTGCTTTGTAAAGGCAATATTTCATTTTGGACATTTTTATATTTAAAAAGCTTGTCATAGGAAAGAATATATTTATTATTGGTATTACGGTTTATAAAATGTACAGTGAACTGTACAAATAGTGACATGTTTACAAAAGCAAGCTTTTTATATTCCTCAGTTCACTTGTATTTAGCTTTACGCTGAAAACAGCATTGTATCAGTCTACATTTGCTTGTCTAAGACATTTTGAGCTGGTAAATGTCTATCCAGAGAAAATACTGGGCACATTTTAAAATCAAGTCTTGGAACCCATTCATGTGTCCTTGTGCAAATTATGATGTATTACAAATAGCCCGGCGGTTTGTGGTTTAGACAAATGTTGTGAAACGCTCTTCCTGTTGGCATTACAGTGCAGTATCCTGTCTCGCCAACAGATTTAAGTACAGCAGTGTGGACTGACATCATCCTGTCCTTTCTGTATAGGATAGAGTGTTGCTCTATTGCATGCGTAGGTTTACTCCGAGTTCTCGGCTTTCCTCCCACGTGTATAAACGCTCATTACTTGGCTGAAAATATTTTAACATACACATAACTGCAGAGCAATATGTGTGCCGGTTCACTGCCTGGCAACCGTGTACTTCCTCAGCGATTGTGAGATGCAATTTGCAGGAACGACATTATATAAAACTAATAAATAAAACACATTTGAGAACATTTTAAGTTAACTAATTCAACAAGATGTGTTTTCTTTGTGTACCATTTATAACTGAAAGATTATTTCCGTAAGTATATATATTTGTTTACTTTCTTATAAGTGTTTGTGTTACTGCAGGTGGTCAGGTGCAGGGAAGGAGGGGAGAGCGAGGGCCTCAAGGGCAGCCAGGACTGCCAGGGAAGTGCCTCTGTCCCCATCTGAACTCAAAGACTCAAAATCCAATGATTCAGTCAGGCGTACAACCCTTTCCTACATTACCAAATGTAAGTGACTCTGTAAGCTGCATCCGTAATTCATTTCCGTTTTGTTAAAACGGTTTAAACCTCCAACCAAATTACGTAAACCATGAGCTGCCACGAAGATGCTCGAATTGACAATTTAACACGTGGGGGTTGAAAGGTCACAATTGATGTTCCGATCCTGTGGTTTGTAGGTGTTTGTAATAAAAGATCAAGAGGAGCTGGATCAGTTTAATGTGCCAAGTGCAATTGTCTTTCGCCGGGACATTCGCTCGCTGTTCTTCAAGGAGCCGACAGGCTGGGTGCCTATTCAGGTCTGACTCTCTCTGACAGCTCACTGTCTCACAGAGCTAAACATGACACACTTAAAGTCTTTTAACATCAGGATATTGCATTGTCTGTTTAAATAAATTGCTACATATAGCTGGGAGCTATAAATGAATTATCGTCGTTTGAAATGCTATTAATTGGATCACAGCCAAAAATACTTGCGCACTGCATAACAAGCAACCGAGCGTATAATTAAGGACGTGTTTTTATCACCAAAACCAGCTGGCTCCTCCACATTTCACGGGCTACTGCGGAGATGGGACGGTGCAGGAAGACAATGGGGAAGAATGCGATGATGGCAACGATGTCAGCTCCGACACCTGTATAGGTGAGTCCAGCGCGGGAAAAAAAACAATGTTGTTGGAAAGCATACTGTTGGTGCAAGAGGGAGTCTAGGATTGTTGTTTAGAGTGTCACGAGACCTGTTTAAATGTGCCAGGCTGCAAGAGGTCGTTCTGTGGTGACGGCCACCGGCGAGAAGGAGAGGAGGAGTGTGACAAAGACGACTTTGGCTTCCATACCTGTGGCACGTATCTACCTGGGTAAGGCCTTGCTGTCCTGCATAATGGATGGTATTATTTTTATGTTTGTGAATACTCTTTGGATTAATATACATTAGTCCACAAGCGTGCTTAATTATTTCTGGAATGCATATGTTAAACAGTCACATCCTCAAAGAGTGGCAGTAATTGAATTTTCTCATGGCAGGGCCACTGTTAACTTCCCACAAAGTGGTAATCATTATTTTGACCCAGAGGGGTGATAGGTCACTGACCCCTCATCGGCTTTTAACCTGTGATTTCAAACCTGCAAATGAGTGATGAGTGAAAATTGCTCTCAAGAGTTGCTCTTTCTGGATAGTCGTGTGAAGCGTCCCTCCTCTCTCCTTCGCGACGTTTCACCTCCCACGAAACATCACGAAGGAGAGCAGAGGAACGCTTGACAAGGCTATCTCGACAGAGCAGATCCTGTACGTAAATTATCATACTTCGAGCCATGAAAACCTACATCAGTACATGGGTGTTGAGTGTTCTGCCACAGTCCCACCCGCCCATATGTAAAATATTGTCAGATGGAATTAAATTGCATTGACATTGCTTTCTTCGTGAAGTTCCAAAGCATGCTAATTTATTATTCTTTAGCATACAACATGCTTTACACAATTCTTTGATATTGTTTCATGTTTCTTTGCTTCCCAGATCCTATGGACAATTAAGGTGTACAATTTACTGTCGCATAGACTCAACCAACTGCAGATTCTTCACGTGATGATGGTTTTAATCAACAAAAGTGTCATTATTCATGTGTATGTACATGGTGCTGTGCCAAAATAAAAATAAGTGGTCGTCATTTGTCATTTTTAAGTGCATGTGAAATCCAAGCCTATAGTGCTACACTTCCGGCAACGGTGAATAGAGAAATGCTGTTAATTTATCTACACGGATTCTCATTCTGTCAGCAAGACAACAGACTGAATCCGATTTACTAATATTTTAAACGTGCAATCGTGTATATTATTGTAAAGTGATTCTCCACTAAAGTGACTTGAAGAAAGCAAATCGTACATCAAAATGTTTACAAAAAACCAAAACTTAAACACACTATTCCACCGTACACTCTGGCTTTAATCTATAAATCACAATAGCCATTGCACTATCTTCTTTAAGCATTCTGTTCTGTTACTGTGTGGGCCACCGTGACCTATATCCTGACACCATTCACCCGAGATGGACATAATACAACTATACGATCTTAATTTGCTACAAGTGTCCATTAATGGAGGCTAATATTTATTTACTTAAACAATAGTAAACAAACATGTAGTTTACATTGTAAGCATAGCATTATTGATCTGCAGTGTCACTTTCACGTATTTAATTGCACTCAATAGAGTATTGGTGTGAGTATTTGCAGGAATGAGATGCAATCGCAAATATACATTGTTTTATTTTTACTGTATTACATTGGGATTATTTGTCCGTTTCCTTATACAGTACGAGTAGAGTATGCCGTTTTTCATTTCTGTAATTAAATACGGCTGCATAAAGTGATAATTGTGAATGGGTAATATTCCTTTTGGTATTTTCTTGGTATTTTCTTGTGAAATTATGTATATTTAATGTACGCAAGTACCGTGCACGTTTTACTATTCAAATCGCTCATGCATGTGAATTTAGCCAGCAGAAGCGAGATGGACTGAGACGGGAGTCGGGCATTGCAAGCCTGGGAGAGGGATGGCAAGAATATGGGGAGCCACTGATCCAGCAGCGAATTGATCACGGATGTTGATGATAATGATTAATTTTCTAAAGCAATGTATGTCTGTAATATCAAAGCTATTAAGAACTGTGATACTTAGCTTAACATATTCTTAAGAATTAATGTTAATCTGTCCTTCATATCAAGTGTAATAGGACTCATTCGTGCTTTGAATACACTCAGAGTACAAATTAGTGCTATATAAATCAGATTCATATTATTATTTTAAGCCGGTTATACAACTTATATGCTATTACAGCACAGGAAAAAATCCAGCAAAGAGAACAATTAACTATTGCGTGTGTAAAATATGACGCAATATGGAGCGATATGAACTTTAATAATGTAATGCATCAAATGTGAGTCACTTTCACAAATTTGTCATGTTTGCTCTATTTTAAAAGTATGTACTATGAACGTATACGCCTAATAACATGTTTTTTTTTAGAATTCTCCATCCTACGTCTTTAATACACACTTTACCGAATCACTGTAAGTCATGCTGCGTAACATTATTTGCCGCACAGTGCAGTGTATATTTTTCTTATGCTGTTTATTTCTACATTTCTATGTAAAACCTGCTGTTAGGGTTAGCGTGGGGAGGACTAGAACTGACAGTGAAATATTAAAATGGACATTGAGGCAGGCCTATAAAAGCTATGACTAATGTGGGGTCCTTATTGATGATGGTCTTTTCCGATTTTTTTCTGCCGCTGATCCCATTAGGTGATTGCTGCTCTTGAATCAATGCACTTGCAATGTTTTTCAAAGGCATTCTTATTAGATTTTCTTATTAGTGCTCAAACTATGTACTACACTTGTACAGTAGGGCAGGGAATTTTCCCCCATTCACCAGCGTCTACTCTGTCATTAGTGACAATTCATTGCCAGTCCTTTTGGTGAGAGCTTTATTACTGTTTTAATGGTGTATATTATTTTGTTTTATACATAAATGTAGGGATTTACATTTTAGATTCCAATTGATTTAATCATAATAAATAAGAATTATTTATACCGCAAAGATGAAGCAGCAACAAAAAAAGACTAGCTGAAAAACGCACAATGAAACATGGAGAGGTGATTGCTTACAATGACACTGGGAGAAGAGGAACACATGGATGAGACCAATAGAACACCAGATTGGCAGGGCTGATGGCTGAAACTGGTGATGAATAACATTGGTCATGACAGCCTTCGAGTTAATTTTTGGTGATGGAATGGCAGCCAAAGGATGGGATCGCCTGAGTGGTTAACCTCCACAGAGATGGAGTGGTGAAATCTCATGTGCAGGAGCTAGATGGAATTATTGCATGATGAGACTGAGCCAGGATCCGCGCCTCCTAATCAACGAGTGCAACGCGCCCGGAGAATATGCGCGCGTTACAAATATATATTATTATTTTAAGGGAGTGCGACGACTGGGAGATGCCTTCATCTAGCGGTGGATAGGACATGGTCATTGATTATTTAATATATTTGTTCCAGAGTCTTAATTACTATGTGGATTGGCCAATTGGCTTATTAAACATGGTTTTTGGCTCGAATTTGAAATGTCCTTATTTCAACATGTTTTGAGAATTAAACACGTTTATAAATGTGAATGGTTTCTTCCAAGTGCCCGTTATTCAGACCACCAGTACACTGTACAGAGCAAACGTGTAAGCGAAATCCTGGTCTGGCTCACCAACTTGGGTGTTGTCTTGCATCATTCAACATAAAGCCAAATAGCTTTACATGTGAACCATTTGTACGATTTGTTAATTCGTATAATTCCAGTCAAATAGATAGCTAGATAGATGTTTATTATTACAGCAGAAAAATACCCAGTGAGCTTGCAAGCTCTTTATATTGATAGGGAGTATATATATTTAAATACATAACCTTTCTTGATAAAATCTGCAAACTCAAGGAAATATATATAGTACCCTGTTAACGCCTTCATTTTACGTGAGATATCAATCGTGTATTTAACACGAAATATATTGTTTGGCCTTCGTAACTTAAGCTAGACGTAAAATAATATATAACGCATTAAAACGTAGGTCAAACATGAGTTGACATGGCATTTCCGTTTTTCAAGGTGATATACACTGTACAAAATAATAAATAATGGAGCATTCAGGCACAGTTTTAAATGAACCAAACAAATGATAATGTGCATACTGAAACATAGCGATATAGCAAATAAACAACACTTGCTTTGATAGAGAATTGACTAGATAGAGCAACAGGAAGCTTCACTCGGGCAATTAAAAACGTTGCTCGTCAGCAATATTTACCGTATGCAGCACCTGCTTTGGCTGTTGCTAAACATGCTCTATCTTTAACATAACCTTGCCATCGGTTGGTTTAACATCTCTGGAAAAACAACAACTGATATGCCCAGGGCAATGCCCTTTCAGCTACGATTTCATCACCAATCACCAGCTGTCAGAAGACGGCAGCGAAGCTGTTGCACCAGGGGCCCTAGCACTGGCTTGATACCTTATGTATTCCCAAAACCTTTGCCTTTGGAATGGAATACGAGGTCATTTAGACTGGCAAAATAAGCAGTGGTGTTTTGGGGATTTAGTCATCAGCAGCAGCCGCCATAATCTGCTGCTGGACGAAGACCTCAAGCTGTAGTCTCGCGGAATGCTGTGTGGATTTGCAAGACACAAAATGAACACACTCAAATCTTTGTCAAATAAACTAATTATCATCTTGTAGCTTTTGTTTGGCATCATGGGTTTGTTGGGGATTTTAAAGTAAAGCAACACGTTGTCTTTTCTGTATATGTGATTCGCAAATCTCTCGTTTTTCACTTTCACCGGTAAGAGACCTGCTACTGCGGTGACATGAGGTACATTCGTTTTGATGGTTTGACAGCAAAATGCTTTAATTAATACAAAGAGCAGTGTGATAAGGCACAAATGCTGTGGATACTGTATGTACATTAACAGTGAAGAGACCAGCACATATACGCTGAACATACCGGTTTCATGTTTACTTTAAAAACAATCATTTTAAAGTGAAAGCTTTGATCGTTTAAGTTAGCTTTAAACAAAATAATGTACTTACTATAGATCAATACTACTCAGGGCCAAGTAACCCATACACAAATATAATAAACAGATTGCTGATCTTTCTGTTGCTCTATGTCAGTATGTAGCAAAGCAGCTACAGCATTCGCGTTTTGTAAACATGTTATACATTCATTTCAGGAAGAAATGCTCAGGGGAGAAGGGATGCTTTTTCTGACCCTACGGCTGTTGGTGATTCACTCCGCTGAACGCAATGGAGAGTGAGCAAGCACTGCCCGCCAAGAGCTTGCCCGCATGTGAGCTGAGAGATCATCATGTGTCTGTGGAAATGGCGCCAACTGGTTCCTTCCTGTGAAACCCTAGCCTTGGCTCTCTAGCCCTCATATGTGCAATGCACTGCCTACAAAGTTCACTTACTCTTAATAGCACACAGACCTGCTTTCAAGATATGCCTTTCACGATTGAATATTATTAACACAATCCATATGAACATGGCACGTGGTTTGTGAATTGATCATCCACATGTTTTCAGGGCTCTAGCTCCTGTGGGTTAAATGCAAATTATGAGTAAGCATTGGTACTTTCAGCAAGCAAACGCCGATGGACTTATGGCCATAATTATGTGGGGGTGCACATTCTTAGCACCACAAACTTCAACTTTCATCAAGAATATTTCCACAATGAAAGATCTTGACAGATGGTTATTGTACCTAATCTCATGTAAGGAAAAGTTACCTTTTGCCAGAGAGAATATAATGTTTAAATGAGATAAATTACTTGATACTTCTAGCAACAGTGATTGCATTAACAGTCGTGTATTTTTCGTAACATCACAGACATTCGTAAATGTCTGTCACTTTCATTACCGGTAGCCATTCACATTACGTAATTGCTTTTCGTATTGATTGAGAAGACACGCTTAAGTAATGAGCAGATACTGTTGTCCAGCACTGATAAAGTTATGGTCTGTTAAACTGGTCAAACGTGATATCCGTTGGACTGCAGATGAAACATTTTAAACAAATGTTTTCATGTGAAAGGCGCTCTATAAAATGCTATTATTATTATAAAGATTGGGTCGTTGTCTGTACATATTTCTATGTATACATATGTGACTGTCTTTGTCCGGGAAATTTACAGTCTTTTTCCGTCGCAAGTTCCAAGGTCATTTATTTATGTGTCTCGACACTTCAGTGCATCGGTCGAATTATGTTGAGTGGATAATTAGAGTAATGCAGTATTTAAGTGGTAAAATGCGAATACTACCGTATTGGTGCATGGTCTATTGGTCAATGAATTGAGCCTGGGGATATTTTAAGCACAGTTGTGCCATGTGTTGAGGGGGGAAATTCCTCCACTTGGAAGATTGGGGAGAGGGGGTGTGAACATTGGATTTCAGACCCCCTGCTAAAGGACTCCCCAGACTGGGTAATACAGTACATAGTAGCATAGTAGTTTTAGCAGCAAAAGGTATATTACACACATTTTATATATATAAATGTTTTGTCTTAAAAGCATTTGCTCGATAGTACTTTCCAAATATATTAGATTAAAGACGTTAATAACAGCATCCCTTTATCATAACATTTGTCATCATTAGATAAAGGGCCTCCCCAAACCGTCGCCATGGTTCAGCAGTGTTACAATCCATCTAGATCTCGTACACTAGCTCATGTAATCGCTGCAAAACAGGTGTGTAAGGAGGTATAAATCCCTGCTTTGGTTGTCGACCAGTAATGTGTCCATCACTGGCCGTCATCCCTTCTTGCAGTGTGTTCTGGCCAAGCCCTCCTTCTTAAGTCAACCTTGTGCGTGTCCTCTAATCCCACCATTCTCAACCGGTGGGCCGCGAGCGCCACCTTGTGGTCCGTGGAGACCAGACCCAAGTGGGCCTTGAGCTGCAAAAGGTTGAGAACCCCTGCTGTAATCCACGTTTTTCTTACCGAATCTCTAATTACAAGCATCCTTCTTTGTTTGCACTTTTCAGATGTTGTTCCATTTGCTTAATCAATTTACATGTATCTGATCAATGTTATGTCATACCATCAATTTGATGATGGAAAGGGCAAACACGGCATACGAGACACGGCATGCAGCGCTGACGAGAGCAGACAGGAGGAACATCATTTGCAATACATGTACATAGTGGTGAATGTAGCGACCTCTAGTGGCTGTACAGGTCACAGGAACTCCTCACAATGCAACACACGGGATTCGACGCATTCGCTGAATCTTTGAGAATCAAGAGTAACCAACGGGGCGGAACGGTGGCGCAGTGTGTAGCGCTGCCGACTCACAGCAAGAAGGTCCCGGGTTCGAATCCCAGATCGGGGGCCTTTCTGTGTGGCGTTTGCATGTTCTCCCCGTGTCCGCGTGGGTTTTTGCCGGCAACTACGATTTCCTCCGACAGTCCAAAGACATGCTTCCAGGTCAATTGGTCTACTGAGTAAATTTCCCCAGGTGCCCTGCAATGAACGGTATACCCCTGCCTTGCGCCCTGTGTCTGCCGGGATAGGCTCCGGCTCACCGCGACCCTGTTCAGTATTAAGCGGTTTCTGACAATGGATGGATTATATAATTGTGCGCCGAACTAGGGCGCATATGTTAAAGAGAGCTGGGATTCTCTTGCCCAAACAGTAACACCATATGCGAGCTTATCAGGACTGCTTCAAGCCTTGACTGCTGATGAGACACTGAGCGTCGGAACCGGTCCATAGTTTTGCTCGCACTGTACCAACGCTGCTGAATGATGCTGCCTCAGGAGACCCGTGCGGCCGATGCGTTTGTGTAAGAAACACTTATTGATCCACGTAGACAGTCGTATTGGTCAATCTGCCCAGGATGTGTGTTTCCTGTCTGCCCGCATTGATGACAAAGTAATAATAATATAATAATATCAATTTATATAGCGCCTTTCACCCGAGGGTCACAAAGCGCTGCACAAGGGCCGCGAAGAGGACGGCATGTCAACAACGAAAGAAAAAACAACCAATAAAAACCAAATCAATATACAGAAAGGTCGTGAAACTGGCAATCTTAAAAGCGGAGGGAGACAGGGAGGGAGGGTGAGCGACAGGGAGAGACACAAGGACACAGAGACAGCAAGACAGAGAGACAGACACGAGGGGGATACAACGCCAATCCAAATTAAACAATCAAAATTGAAGCACGAGAACACACACACAGACACATGCAACAGCAAAAAAACGCAGCCACCCACAACAAAAACACAACTTCCACACGCGACACCACGAGGCGAGTTTAGGCAAGGCAGGACTGGGCCAGGAGTAGGCCGCGCAAAATAGACAAAGAAAATAGGCAAGAGCATGACAGACAACAAAAACAAACATCAAAGTTACACAGAAACAAACCACCAACCAAAGAGAAAAAGGAACAGATGAAAAATGACAAATATACAACAAATTAACGGTAAATAAATACGCTTAACACGGGGAGCTCCAGCCCACGCGCCCCCAGCACGTGGGGGCACGTGGAAAAAAATCCCACTAATATACGTTATTTCGTATCAAAAGAACAAAATGTGATGTTTCAAATCCGTCTAACCCTTGGATCGGTCTAGGGTGACGATGATAGATGTTTATTATTATTAGATGTTCATTATTGCAGCAGAAAAATTGTATTTTACAAACCATACTTAGAGTAAATCCATGCCTGCTAAATTATTGATCCAGGTCGACAGACGTCTCGCCTCATCTTGTCTGCCTGGATCGGAGTCACCAGACAGTCTCGTATATTTGACTAACGTGGCGAAACATTCATTCATTCATTGTCAGAAACCGCTTAATCCTGTACAGGGTTGCGGTGGCCCGGAACCTATCCCGGCAGACACAGGGCGCGAGGCAGAGCTATACCACTGACGGGACGCCAGCCCATCACGAAACGGACAACAGACGTGATGAAACAAACCACAGCTACGTTCGAATGAAGACAGAAATCCCCGTCTCGTCGACGCTCGTCCCGCGTTACGAATCGCGTTCCTCGAGTCGCGCGGGGCGTACCGGCGGCCGCCGTCGCGCACTGTACCGGGTACAGTAGGTGCAGCAATGAGCGAGCATGGCGACGACGAGAGCCCGGAGCGACACGCGGAGGCGAACGACGGCGACGAGAACGACGAGGGGAACGAGAACGACAAGGAGAACGATGGGGGGGACGACGACGACGACAATGACAATGACGGCGAGCACAGCTCCGAGCCCAGGACCGCCGACGACAGCGGCGCCAGGTGACGCGACACGCGGCGACACCGCGGATCGAACCCGGGTGACGGTGCTCACGGTTAGACCTGCGGGGGTGGAGGCGGGTTTAGGTGTACGGGATAGGATTGGGTGTATGCTTCGAGTAGGCGTAGGGTTACATTAAGTGATTAAGGGTTGGGTTATGGCGAGTCTTAACGTCGATCATGTTTACCCTTAATATGTTTTAGTTTTTTCACTGTCGCAATGCACAGCCTTAATCTTCTGTGGTTATTTGGGAAAAAATGTTTGCCATGCTATGTATTTTGGACTTTTTAAATTGAAAAATTGTGTGCAATGCTATGCGTAATTCTTTTTTTGGTTGATTTAACATTTTTTTTGGTTATTTATAATCTTGTATATATTTTAATTTTTGCCAGCAACTCGCATGTTGTCTCGCAGGAGTCGCCTAGAGAGCTTGCAAGCTCACTCGGTATTTTTTCTGCTGTAATAAACATTCAATCTAATCCTTAGGGTAAGGTTACATTGGGCGTAAGGGGGTTGGTTAATGAATGCATGAGGTTAGATTTGGGGTAATGTTAGGGTTTAGGATAGGCTAGGGTTGGATTAGGGTAGTGTTAGATGTAGGTGAACTAGAGTTAAGGCGAGGGTTAATGTTAGGGGAGATTGTGGTTTAGTCTATGGTCAGGAATATGGGTGAGATTGGTATGTTCACATTTGATGTAATAAATTTCCGTTAAATATTTGTCCAGTATAATATTGATATAATAATAATAATAGCATTTATAGAGCGCTTTTCACCCAAGGGTCACAAAACGCTGCACAGGGCTGCGGAGAGAACGACATGTCAACAACGACTGAGAACGGTAAATCAGCAACACATTTTTTTTGTTTATGCTGCTAATGTCTGGCTATGTGTACGTTTCTCCCATTTTCGTACGAAATAGCACTGACTTGGGAGTGTCAGGAGGACCTGGAAAGACTCCGATCAGTTTGCTGCAAGAATACGGAACTAGAATCGGCAAAACCCCTGTGTATGATTTACTGAAGGCCGAGGGTCAAGCACATCAGCCAAACTTTACCTTCAGGGTTTCCGTTGGTGACGTTAGCTGCATTGGTGAGTCTTTGTGTGAATGTGCTGTTTGTTTTGGATACGTGAATGTGCAAACGTTTTTTGCCTCTGCCATTAGTATTTTTTATATACCTATGTTCATTTAGTATTTGGTATCCCGTCAGTTTTGTAGGCACCATGTCATTAACATTGTTTCTCATTCATTAGGACAGGGACCAAGCAAGAAGGCAGCCAAGCATAAAGCAGCTGAAGCTGCCCTGAACATCTTGAAATGTGAATCAATGCAGGGAGACGCCGCTTCATGTGAAAACGGCAACAGGTGAGTAATATTGAGTACAGGCATACCTCATATAGCCCTGCCTTTTATAACGCTGTTTTGATATAACGCTCTTTGTACTGGAGGGAAATTTCAGCACGAGAACACACAGCACAAAGCTTTTTCAATGAGCCAAGTGCTCAGGGCACAGTTTATCTGAAATATGGTTTTCACTTCCCGTATATTTGTCATTTATACATAGCATCAGTGACCATGTTAAAATGGCTTGCTATAACACTGTTACAGATAGCGCTCCGTTTACTCGGAACGCATCCTCAGCGCGATATGAGGTAATCCCGTATTGGCGTGTTTTTGGTTTTGTTTCATGATTTGTTAAATGTGGGTGTTCATTGATCATATTAAGTGCATTACATTTTATCTCACCCTGCAGTCTGGTGAAAGTCGAAAATGGGAGTTCTTTGCCATCTCAGCCAAACTCAGACAATAACCCTGTTGGTGCATTACAGGTCTGTTTTTAATAATCCCTGACACGTATTTAACACTTTGGCAATGTGGTTAGAGAATATAAAACAATTAAATATGATAATTATTTTTCGAATCGCAAACGGGTTCCTTTTGTAAATCATGCATCTAGCTGGCAGACTACAGTAACCATTATGTATTGCCATAATATAATAATTTTATGGGTTGGGTCACGTAAAAAAAGTGTCGTAAACTCGCCTTTACCTGACAGCCAATTAGTAAGGTTTGTCATGTGAATAAAACGTTCCAGTCTTTTACCACTTCAGCACACCGGTATGTTGGAGAGCGAACCCACAACATTTATAATGAAATACGTAGTTTCGCTGAAAGTGCAATCAGCTTCATGATGCATTGCTTTATATTTACGTTTTAGCATCTGCAATGACTACAGCATGACATATAAAAAACTGCATATTGTGTACAAGCACTGTAAACTAAAGTACCACCTGTGTGATTGTAGGAGCTAGTAGTGCTGAAGGGTTGGCGTCTTCCCGAGTACACCGTTACTCACGAATCGGGGCCCGCACACAGGAAGGAATTCACAATGACCTGCCGTGTGGAAAACTTTATAGAAACAGGTAACTACTAAGAGATAAGTAGCTATAATAATCCAAATGGTACTTTACAGAGTAGAATAATTATAAAGCAATCAAACAATCGTACAATACTCCAATACATACTTTTGTATATCTCTTTTGTTTAAATGTGTTCTCATTGTGGCACCACTACTATTATAGTTGTCTGATTGTTATTTTTATTGTTGGTTTGCACAGGCAGTGGAACTTCAAAGAAGTTGGCGAAAAGGAATGCTGCAGCACAGATGCTGACACGGATCCGCGACCTGGTTCCTGACAGGCGTGAGGCCGCTGAAGCTGAATGTGATGATGGAGAACATGCTCCACTGGTTAGCAGCTGAGCATGTTTGGGCTGGTGGGGTTATGTATCCCTAACACTAACTACGTTATTTTATGGCATGAAAATGAAAGTGGGTTTTAAAACTATTGGCTAGCATAAAAAAATGATTGTATGTTCTATGATGGATATTATGGTGTAACTTAATTGCTAACAATTTGTTACATATTTCAACGATGGTATTTAATAGCATTCACATCATCCGGCAGATAATGTAACATTTTACCTTGCTCAAACAGTTGTTGGGCAGTGCCTCGTCCCCAATGGTGCATGTGATATTTGGAAAATCGACATTCCTTTGGGAGTGGGCAAACTTTAAGTGGGACGGCCACTTCTGTAGTTGCACAAAATCATGCTCATTGACCGTGAATGGACTAAGATGGGGCATACACATTAGATAAAGTATGATTGAATAACTGAATCATCCTTTGTGATATAAAACCCACACCATTACTTAAATTATAGTAAATTTTAAGGCCTGGTTTAAAAACAAATCACTTAACCTGAACATGTTATATTTGTAATCTTATTAATGACATGTATTTAAAAAGAATGAAAATTAAAATCATTGCTTTGTCTTTTTATACTGGTATAAAATGTGTATCGACACAATAAAATAGGTTTTAAATCATGAAAAAGATTCAGTCTCTACTGGAACACTCATACAAATCAATATAGGTTTACACATTTTTAACCTTTAAAAGATTCATTATGCTACCATTCATTTCACAAATACTTTGATTGCAGTAATGGCTTATCCTTGTTTAATGGTGTTACCCACAGTTGGGCTCGGAGTTCTCGCTGTGTGTTTTTCCATCATATATTTCAATAGCAGATGACATTACATTTTTTTAGGGAGCTCTTAGTACATCCTATATCATAGCAGAAGCCCTGTCCCATGGTCTGCTTCTCAGATATATAACCATCAGCACAGGTGGAGTCATGGCTATGGCTTCACTGATTTGTGGAACAGCACTTTTATTTCCCCTGTCGTGATACGGTGGGATTGGGTTATTTTTATACATTGGGGGATGATTCTTACCTAAAGTGTATACTTGGAATAAAAGGTACAGATTTGGCCTTGACATGATGAAAATTGGTTTATGTTCTTGTGCTTCAATGTTAATTGTTTAATTTAGATTGGCGTTGTTTCCACCTCATGTCTGTCTCTCTGTCTTCCTGTCTCTGTGTCCCTATGTCTGCCCCTGTTGCTCACCCTCCCTCCCTGTCCCCCACCGTGTTTGTCTTTTTTGCCGCTCTTAAGATTGCCAGTTTCACGACCTTTCAGTGTATTCGAAGCAGCCTTAATCATTTAATTTTTGTTGCTATGGTTTTTATTAGTTGTTTTTTTCTGTAGTTGACATGCCGTTCTCTCCGCAGCCCTTGTACAGCGCTTTGTGACCTTCGGGTGAAAGGCGCTCTATAACATGCTATTATTATAAAGACAAACTAACCACTTTATTTTATCTTTCATGTTAGTTTTATGCACTATGAAGAAAGGTCATTGCCTGAAAGATCACCTGCTGCATATATTTTCATTTATGGCAGTCCTGAGTGTTTATTTGTGTTCGTGCACCCCTCAATGCAGTGTTTCCAAATTGTTTTACTGCTTAAGTGGAAGAGGTGGATGCAGTCACAGTTGACTGAATATTAAAGTACGTATTAAATTAATTTGGAACTTATTGCTGTCCATTGATTCTAACATGGACCATAACTTAGTCTGGAGAATGTAATGTTTAGTGTAACCGTTTATGTATCTGGGGAGGCATTTCCAGACTTGCTGTGCTTTACTTCCACTGAGGCATTACCCACGTGTATCGTTAAATATTATTTCGTGTAAAAAGTGACACCCTTCTGTTGAGAACATCAAGGACAAAACTTCATAAAGCATAAATACTGCTGCTACGCTGGTCCGAGTGGACATGAAAAGATTTACGGCCAGTTATAGATGTTATTGCGATAATTATTTATTTGTTCAAGCTTTGAAAAGGGGAGTTTTTTTATGTAAAATTTCTTTTATACTTAGTTTCCACTGAACCAGTAAAAGAAAATTACTTTAATCCAGTTTTATTTTACCTTTGCATTACTATTGGCTTGCAAAAAAGCCAAGGAGTGGTTGTTGAGAGATGTTGACATGTTGCTGCAGGCATGTGGCTCACGGGGCAAGATCACTCAGGGCTGCACCTGGGACTCGCTGAGAAACTCTGCCGGGGAGAAGATCGGTTACCTGAAGAAGGTTCCCTTAGACGCGCTGGGTGAAGGCTACTGCAAGCTGCTGCAGGAGCTTGCCCATGAGCAGCGATTCCACATCACGTACTTTGATCTGGGTGAGTTAGGCCCATTTCATTGTAAACACCTAAGTGCAATTGTTTGTTGCTAATAACATTGTTTTTTACAAAAGCACGAGTAAATATTGAGTGTTATTCGTACACTATATATAAACCAAGCTCGGGAGCATTTGATTAAAAAAACATGTGAACATGTCCTCTTCCCACCTGCTGCCCTCCTCCCTTCATTTCCAGACATGAGCCGGAGTGGAAGGTGTCAGTGCTTGGTGGAGCTCTCCACTCAACCGGTGGCCGTGTGCCATGGCTCAGGAAATCTTCTTGGTGATGCCCATGCAAAAGCAGCCTATAGCGCCCTGCAGTATCTCAAGCTCATGGCTGGTCGCAAGCAGTAGGGAAATGAGTAGTGGCAGCGTAGTTGTGTCGTCGGTAAGAATCATAGCGTACAAATCATGATTTTAGATATAGCTATTATGGATACAGCACAGTGGCTGACAAGTTACGTTAAGGTAACTTGAAGGCACGGATTACATGCATCATGGCGACTACCTCGAACAAGCGTGTATCATTTTTGAAACGAGTGAAAATGTTTGTTAAAAAAGCAAGCATTCCTTTTCGTAATATACACTCAATAATTGTTTTTCATTTTCTGCCAGTCAGTTATATTTTTTTATTTAGTGTCAGATTTTATATTTGAGTTCTTATGTTGGTGTTTAACACCAGGATTGCTGCTAAAGGTGAATGCTCACTGTTGTGCAATTAGGTCGCTAATAGCACTAATATAAAATGTTCAACAATAAACATTTTTACTATTTCATTCCTATGACGTGCAGCTGTCCCGTGAATATAGATATCACTTGTCATACTTGCATGTGCCTTCCTAAATTACGGTTTTACAAATTCTGTTAAGTTTAAGACATCTTTAATATTTTAAAAACCTCATTTAGACACTTGTGCTATTCAGCAAACATTATGCAATTTCCACAATGAACACATTTTTGTATAGGTCTACTGTTTATCAAGGTCTTAAGTTATCTCGTTATTTAATACAATGTAATTAAATAACAGGCTTTCCAAATGGACTGACATATTTTAGAAGAGAAAATATGGTTTACTATTAACTGATATTCTTGGACAGTGTGGACTTTATATTGTAAGGCTCTAATAAGTGCATGTTTGTACTGCCTACTGTGCAAGCTATTACAAAATTGGAAACTATTTTACCAATCTTGGATTCGAAAAAACATTTGGTGGTAATGTCTAATTGCAATTTTTACTTTAACGTTTCCTGATGGCTAAAATGAACAAGATTAGTTCCTTTGTCAATCCACTACTGGATGACAGCCCTCCACACTGCATCATGGAGCTTTTCAGTATGGGTTGATTAATAGCACGCGCAGGACAGGTTCAGATATTACCAGTGCGAATCGAACTCAAGGTGCCGGGTGAACTATGCAGTGAACTAACCATTGCTGCATCAACAAAAAATGAATATCATTTAGAAAATGTTATTATATTAGAAATGTAAAAACTACATATGGTATAACCAGAATAGTAGAATTAAAAAAATACACGGTTGCAATAACATGTTACAGGCATACATTTTTTAACGAAGCCTCAGCAAACGAATTTTAGTTTTAACGGACAAGAAAAAAATATTCACTAATACATTTTATATAATAGTAAGTATAGCACTCCCAAGGCTCCTGTGAATCATACATTGTCTATAAACATGATTATGGTATTATATTTACTATTATACTGCATTATTATTAGTGCAGTATTATAGCATGAATTGAATAAACACTAGAGTTATAATGAACCATGTTATAATGACCTCTCTTAACGCATTCATCGCTTAGCGGACAAGCCTCAAGAACGCATCCTATCCGTTAAAAAAAAGAGGTATACCTGTACTGAATGTTGGTTATATATGTAAAATTATAGGTCTGTGAAGTAATTTTGCTTCATTGCCATGTTGCCCGTTTGAGAAAGGGTTACGGTTATTCAGAATATTAAAACTATACTATACTAAGGCATTGTTATCTTTCATGTTAATCAGTTTCAAAACTAAAGCTATACCTGTCTCGGTGAGCATTCCAATCCAATAGAATAAGTTGCAGGTGTTTTTATGATGTACTTTATTGTAAACAGCCCAAAGATTGCACTTACAGAAAGGCACAGCCAAATATCAGATAAACATGAATCCTAAGACCTACAGCATAGAGTTCAATACTGTATATACAACTACACCCGCAGTTCTATTTACATATGAAAAGCATGGCAAGAACATTGTCATAGGTCTGGCAGTAACAGTATTTAAAGTATGCTGTGTTTGTAAAGTAAATGTCATTAAAGTTATGATTTCATACAAGTTGTCCCTTTATGATAGTAACCTTAAATGCCTTGCGCTTGTATTGCAGTCTCCACTTAGTAAAGATGTATTTTAAAATAAAACCAATGTGATGTTGCACATTTTTTTTCTAATCCACAAAATGCTTTGTTATCCCTTTTGACGTATCATCCTTTTCAGGGTTAATAAAATGAGTCACTTTTTGGAAGGACCATAGTCGTTGTCCCATGGAAAGACCGACTCCTGTAAGAATGCAGAATTCCCACCACTGGCTTGGTAATGCCAGCACACATGAGCATCACAGGAAAACACATGTTTTTAGTGAACATTGATCATTTGGAAATCGAGTAAACTATTTCCAAAAATGTACAGCTCGTTGGTTATGTTTCACCATGTGTGCATGGCTAATTAAAGGGGAAAAATCACTGTGGAACAAATCAGGAGTGGGATCTTAACGGGTTTCCTACAATTCATGGTCAATATTCATTGACTTTATATGTACTTTTTTAACCATCAGTGTGAACTGTAACCATGACATCATGTTGTTTGCTGCAGAAAATGCAGTACTGTATAGTGTTTCCAGGCAAGTACAGGTACTTGTAACCTGTGTGCAGAATAGTTCAATCAGCACTGTGCCTCTAAAATTGCAAAAGACCTGCTTTTTTAGCATATATATTTATCCCACACCCATTTCATTCAATGCCAATACACCACTTACAGCTTCTAAATATAATTGTATAATCTGCTGAAAACAAATTGTTGCAAGCAGTGCTTGGGCGTTTACTAGCTATACAATTCTCTACAATAATTTTGACAGTACAGGCAAGTAATCACATCGGAGATGTACATTACCTGTTTGTACCATGTATATCTTTGATAATGTAAATTACACAGGCCCAGGAAAATATACTTACATAAATATTTAAGACGATTTCAAACGATGACTATGCTTTAATATGTTAGATTAAATATAAATACAGTATATGCATATCATATTCCAGAAGTGGGCTTGACATTCGGGAAAAAAAGATCAAATATGTTGGAAATATGTTTGTGCTTTACCTCAAGCCCTTCCGCTGAAAAAAACAAAAATGATTTAGTGAGGATTTGGCATATGACTTTATGATTTGAACTCAACATATTACTTGCAGTATGCCGATATAGTCATTACACTGCAATTATGTAATCACATCATTGTACATTGCAATATGTTATAAATCCAGAAAACCCAAACCAGCTCGCTTTGGACTATCCGACTGTTTCTTCTGATTGGTCACAAGCTCTTAAAGTCTGCGTTAGTTTCAGGGTAGGGAATATTGAGACATTTCCAAAAATCGCATTATCTTTTCATCCATCTTCAGTAACACACTCATGCCTATTTGGGACCAGATAATTGCATATTTATTCCCTCAGCACAAAAGATATCCCAGTAAGTAAAGTTGCACTTTGGATGTCAAGGATAATATGATAAAAATTTGGCTTGAAAAAGCCTAGGCTTTGCTTATGTTCTAGTGCTGTGTCACCAGAGGACAGGATTGTCTATTTTGCTGAATCCTGGATCCTTCCTGAGCTCCCAATATGTGTTGTTGATCAGCCATTCCTCCCGGTTGTCCTGTGTAATATTTTTTCTGCAAAAAAACAATCAACAGACACAAAACAAAGGTTGGTGTGTGATCAATATTTCAAGGAATTCAAAAACGATAAACGACGTCGATTTGTTTGGTTGTCAAATGTTTTCACTCGTAAGCTTTGAATGCATTTATTCTTCCATGGTTATCTTTGAGTCAGCAGTTGTGTTATTGCTGATGATTACATGACAAATGGAATGTGTGATCACATTAAAGCCTCTTTCGATATTACTTGGCTGAATCATCTATCAGCCCCCCCCCATGTAAAAAATATACCTCACCAACATTTTTGCGTAAAGATGCACAATAGTTAACAGTTTTAAAGTGCCTTTTAGACACAGGTCACACCTCGTTTAAAGTGATACATTTATGAAAACGTACACCAATACATTATAACAATGCTATCTTAAATTTACAGCTCAGATTTACCAATAGGCATAAAAACATTCAGATTGGTATTTGACAGTGCCGTGGGAGGTGGGGCATACCTGAAGAAGCGCGGTGTGTAAATTATATTCTTGTCCTCCATGAGGCGACGCTTTTCTCGCTGGAACTCCTCGATGCGCAGCTTCTCCTCCTGGGCAGCCTCCACATTGCCCTCCTCAAGTTGTCTGTTCACACGTTTGAAATACAAGTTGGAAAGTTTCGGTGAACAAAAGTGCCCGCCAGCTGGAGGTTTAGCGTGGGAAGGAAGACACGTTTTCATGACGCACATACGTCTGTCATGGCCAAAAAACATGGCGCAGCTTGTAATCTGTGCAAGTGTACTACGAGCCGCCGAACGAATAGTTTTTCACGGAAAAGCATAAAGAGACTCGCCTCTGGTCAGGTCGGAAGCGCGTGTCCGTGGGAGGAAGGTGTGGCCGCAGCGCAGGGTCCTGCTCGTTGAGTTCGATGGCGAAACGCGTAAATCCATAGTAGAGCTCGTGATCCTGGGGCAGAGAGCCTGGGGACATTGGTGGATGCGTTTAGCGCAGCGCCTAGCTGAGGTTATTTCAGTGAATGATGGCAGGCGCTAGCATCAATGTGCTCTGAACTGGAGTGTAATCGTTTGTGTCAGAATGAGCGCGATAGGGCTGTTGGATGTGTTTTATGTCTAGAAAGGTGAAAATGTTTTGAGTGCTATCCTAAAATAGAAAATAGTTTTGTTCGAAGCTACCACTTTGACAGAAATATAACAGTAGATGCTAGCCATATTTTGTTTCTCTTGTAGGGATAAAGTATGATTTTTTTTGTCTTGTGTTTCGTATATATTATCCTTGTATCCACTGCAACCACAAGCCCTAATCCCACAACTTTCATATAATTATGATCCTTTCGTCTTTAATCACCATCAAAATAAATGTGACCAACTGAAAAGCAGCAGTGACGCGGTGGTAGACAACTGTGGACTGGTTTCATAATTATGACTCATCAGTTGTACACTGTGATCTTTACCTGGCCTCCAGATGCAGCGTGCTGAGCGCTGAGCACCACAGTACATCCCCTCATTCCATTTGCCAAAGAGGCGGTGCAGTACGCGGCCGTTTTGATCCATCACGGTGCCTTGAACCTGGTTTGCCTCTGAGCTCCAGTAACTTGCCTAGACAAAGACAGAAAAACCATGTCAAGTCGACTACTTTGATGGCGTTAGTAATGTGTGTGGTGACCAGGCGTTCAGATGGGGTGGTTGTGTCACCCTTTCACCTTGATGAAGTTGAGCTTGCACTGACATGCATTGCTCTTCTTGTTCTTGATGATAACTTCTCCGTAGTGCTCGATCCAGCGCTGGCCTCCAACAATGTTGTGAATGCAGGAGGTCACTTTGTTCCACTCGTATTCATCTCCATACCTGGGATTGCATGCACGAGTGTTAGAATTGCACCAGAACACATCCTTAAATGCTTAATGGATCTACATTAATATACCAATGCAATGACGTAGGTTTCACGCCTCAATGTATGATAATTATTTTCCAAAGCTGTTCTTTCGAGACAGCCGTGTTGAGCATTCCCTCTCTCCTTCGCTACGTTTCACCTCCAAAGTTGGAGGCATCCTCAGGCATTCTGAATTTAGAATTCATCAGAATGCCTTCTGATTTCGGAATGCCTGAGGAGGCAAAACGTCGCCAAGGAGAGAGTGAAAGCTTGACGCAGCTATCCAGAAAGAACAGCTTTAGAAATACATTCTCAAACATACCATAATTCTCATGCTCAACACTTGTACTTCTGAGAGGTAATGAGCAATGAGATCTGTCTTTTAAAGGTTGTTCGAACGGAAGCGGCTAACACTCACTTGAGCAACTTGACGTTCACTGTGCCAACAGGGATAATCTCCATCGACTTTCCCCAAAACTTGTTCTTCAGGCGCACATCTGCACGCAAACATACCGTCACCAATCACATCTCTCCTGTTCACTCATGCATGCTGTGTTTCTGTTATTTCCCTATCAAGTGAACTACGAATTGTAAATGCTGGAAATGTTAAACACTGACTTTTATGGATTTTAACATATTTTATTCACACGTTCGATTGCATGTTCTTAGAGGTTTTTTCCATCAATCAGCAGTTTTCTCTTTTAGTTCAATATCTTAAATGATTTAACAATTTCAATTACCATTACAAGGAGACATGGACATTTATATTCTGTACATGCAAGAGTTACCTTACAAAACTGCTTTTCGTGAATGTATTTAAAACATCAATGAACACAGCTTAATGTTATGCCAGTAATCAATATTCGTATAGAATAAGACAGTATAATTATACACTGCAATATTTCTGAAATATCCAACTAAACACAGCTTTCTTAAAGGGATTTGTCCTCAACGACTGTTAAAACCACGAATTGTATTGCAGAATTTGTATATTTATTACGCGAGTATACCCACACACAAAAAATACACAAAAGATGTTTGTTTTGACAAGGATATTAAGACATTCACTTAACATGAGAAAACCTCATAGCTTTAACAGCTTTGTGCAGTATGCCAAGCCAATCAGCTGAACAACAAATCCAATTCCACAACTCACCTTGCCAGAGGACAAATTTTTTTGAATCGCAGTGGCAGACAGAAATTGGAGGGTGGTGGCTGACCTAGAAAGATAGACCATGAACAGGGAAAACAGCTGAGCACATCATTCAAATTCTGCTGATCAAAGTATGTAACCTACTGTTAGCACAATTAGCTTTACATAATATATTGATTTGACATGCGGACAAAATACACACTGTGCAGAGTACAATTCAGACAGCATGGCTGTTACTGAGGAGTAATGCACCAAATACAATTACACAGCATTTAATTACTAGAAAATATGCAATTAATGTGATTATATTTTCTCCATGCACTGTTTTCAACAGTACTGGATTTACCATTTTTGCAGATCGGAATCAGTACAAATGGCAAAACTAAGATTATAAAAAATTTGGAGTTGAAATGCATTCACGATAATTTGCTAAAAACACATTTGCTCAATGAGTATTTTTTCTGCAAGATAAAATATCATTCATCACTTTGACTCTAACATGTATTTTTGCGTCAGGTTTTTTTTTGTTTACCAATATATATTGCCAAGTACCCTTTTGGCAGACCTTTTCCCAAATATGTTTACCTTAATGGGTCATCTGGCATAGTATTATATGGTATGCTCTCATGATCAATGTACACTCTATTTCACCTGCTCTGCTATAAAGCGGAAGCCGCGGTCTTCTCGGATGCACTCGTACGTCTCGCCGAGCACGGGGTTGAACGGTTTTCCTCCAGCACGGGAGATGGTGGAGGCATAGGTGGACACGGCAAAGGTTGCCACCAACACCTGTGTAAGCAAAGTCGACATCTGTTGTGTCATGTGGCTAGCGTAACGGACTGATCACTGTCTGCACTTTGGCAAAACAATTCGGAGGTCTGGTGTATTGAGGGGTGTTGGAAATGCATCATTAGTAAGACCTGCTTGTCTGCTAATTAAAAATCACATTAGTGTTCTGTAAATATTTCAGATGCCTACGAGTTACATTATTGTACAGTGGTGTTTTATGCCTTGTCATTTTTACAGTATGCACACATAGCCCATACGATATTTAAATTAGTAAACGTCCCTTACGTCCCAGGATGGCCCATTTTATAGTATAATGAGCGAACACTTGCTGTGCTCTGTAACGTGCACTCAGTTTATCATTTATATGAGCTGTACTGACCTTTTCGTCCATAATAAACAGACTCTTGGCCTTCAATGCTGCCTTGTTGATAATAACCAAGTGATTTGTTGCTTTTCATTTTGGGAACTATTCAAGGTTGTTCCAGCATAATGTAGCGAATCATGCCTCACGCACACAAGGACAATCACAAGGCATGCGACAAGCGTAGGCATCGTGAGTGCAAGCAGGTACCATGCGCTGGGCCGGGTCGTCGGTATCTGCAGCACGGTCCAGCAGATCACTGTATTCCATCTCCTCACATAGCCTCTGCAGCACGTTCAATGGCTCGTTGAGCTCCACAGGCATGGCCACCTTGGAGAGGTCCTTGCCAATGTTCTTGCGCAGAATGTCCCAGAGACTAATGCCGCTGGTGTCAGCCGCGGTGGCAGGCAGGTGCATGCGGCGTCCGGTCTGAAACTCGCGGTTGCCATCAAACGTCTCTGGAATACTCGGAGCTGTACACACACACATGTAAGGACCTCAGGGTTGCGGAGGTACAGCATTTACGTTGGGTGCTTGTAAAGCTGTCACCTTGTTGGACCCAACTGTTAAAACATGAAAGCAAGGCAAGACTGCCGTGTGTCACGTGGAAGGTTAAGCATTTATCCACACCAAAGACACACACTGCTCCAGCTGTCTTCACTCAAGTATTCTGGAGGTATATACATTTACTATGTTTATGTAAGCAAACAGGCATGCTGTATTAAGATTTATCGTTCTTATATTTTTAACACAGATTTTTAGCCTGTCACAGACTGGATCACTGTCAATTAATAATTTACTTGTATACAATACGATAATCAGTGCTGTAAAAACGCTACAATTATTATAATTACACACATTATTACTATCCAAATGTTTTATATAACCATTTATATGATAATAACAAAAATGATTTGTTTAACATATTGTGTCCTATACGCCGTGGCATCTCAAGAGCACTTTACGTCACATCTTATCGGAAACATTTGATAACACAGAGGTGTTGCACAAAGCGGATGCAGCAGGTAAGCATGGCAAGTTCCTGCCAAGCACCATCAAAACAAACGTGTATGCAGCAGATCTCCAGGGATTCTCCCTGGCAGCGATGGATGAAAACACCAGAATACGAACGTCTTGCATCAAATGTACTTTCCTTACCACTCAAAATGCAGGGCTCTGCAAAAGCCACATACCATACAACCGTCCAAATACGCTCCGGTTTGCCAGATGGAGTCCCATCAGCATAGCATCACAAGCCTATGCGTGAACGTAAATCACCACGGCAGCCTGCGCAGGTTGTGAGTGAGGTCACGGCAGGGATGAGGTTGTGCACGCGTGAACGCACCATTGCTCTGTTGAGACTTGAAGCTGGTTCGGCTCCCCGTATCCTCCGAGATCGTGTCGCTGACGTCATCGCTTATGCTCGAGTCGTCATCGTCCGTAGCCTTTGGAGGACATGCTGGACATTGAAGTGGGTATGGGTGCAACCACTGGGGAATCGGTGGCCCCAATTACAGCACAACTGTCTTTAGGGACTACAACTATATTCTCCCAATTAATGTTCTATAGATAGAACATATTAATGAAATAAAATAATATGTGATTCACATCTGTGTACACCCAAAGTATTAACAAAAAAGGAAAATTATTATTGTACTACTGACCAGATTATTTATAATTTCGGCATATATTTGCTGCGTCTATGAACGTGTTACAAAAACAACACTTTTTTACTGTCACAGAAAAAGATGTTTAGATGTTTTAGCCAGCTGCCTTTCACGAATATTTAGGTTAACAGAGAAGGGTGTATACTAGGAGAGGAAAGGTGGGCTTGGGTGGTGGGTGGTAAGTGATGCTCAGACCACCAGTCAGCCTGACATTGACAGTAGAGATTCTGTTGGTATTAATTAACTTGTTATTTTATGATTTATTAATAGTACTGTACTTAAAATGTGAGGCAATTAAAAAAAACAGTGTTTTAAAGTGACGCTGTTCGAAATTGCAGCGCTAAGTCAGGGATCTGTAATAGAAAAGGGCATTGGTGGTATTGTACACGCAAACTAATACTAAGTTATATAGCCAAAAACGTTGAACCAGTGACAGCAGTAATTATCAATATGTTTGCCTGTTGAACTGTGCATTGGGGACAGCACTCATCTGCTTGAATGGCACTCAGCTAGTCATCTGCTGCTATTTATTTCCCACAAAGTGCGTCTCAATTTATATTTGTCAGAGGGATGATGGCTCGTTGATCGTCCAGCAGGAATGAACTGGCATAATTTTGACAGTAGCAGCACCGTTATCACCGGCAGAAGTTGCAGGAGGAGGGGGTTAGGGTTGCGCAGCCAATGGTCTCACCTCTGATGAGCTTGAGGATCGCAGCACCTCCTGGGCGTCGTAAAACTCGCTCTCTGACACGGAGAGTTGACTCTCAGACAGCTGGGCCAGGAGAGGCCGCCCGAGCATCGGCCGCTCGGCCGTCTGTCATCCACATCCACACGAGTGCATGGTGTCGTGTTACGCAGCGTTAACAGGCCGCTACTGCATACTGGAGACTGCCATGTAGTTTTGCAATAACTTAATACAAACGGCGCTTCTTCTTGTGTGTGGGGCTGCCTTGAATGATAGGTCTTATTAGACTCAGCCATACACTTGCCAATTTTATGATTTGTCACTATTGGATCAATCGGTGTGAAATTCGACAGATCTGATAAAGGCAGCGCCGACAATCATATGGTATGTAGTGCTTAAAAGATATACACTCTATGCAGGCAGCGATTTTGCACATTAACAATGATGGTTGTTCTTCCGAGCTGTTCTTTCGGGAAAGCCATGTGGAGCGATCGCCATCTCTCCCTTGTGACGTTACGCCTCCCACGTTGGAGGCACACCTGATGATGCCTCCAATGTGGGAGGCAAAACGTCGCAAAGGAGCGACAGAGGTCGCTCGACACGGCTATCCCGAAAGAACATCTGTGAAGAGCAACCATCATGAATCGAGCAGTTAAGACCTACATCAATACATTACCAATCTGTTGCCAAATAGGTAAATATGACAGTTTGGTAAAACGTGCATTGAATTTTTTTTTAATTACAAACGGTTTGGTTAAATTTTTGAGAAGAAATTACTCAAAATATGTTAAATCTAGATAATGGCACGGTTACTATAATGCTCTATTCCTTATATTTAGACGTTAAATACAAGTAAGTGATGATATTGTTAATATCCTGTTCAAAACAGCACAGTATCGTGTGATGATATATTATAAATACTGTACATGCGCACATACAACCATTTGATACCATATATAGCATGTAGTGGGGCATGGTCATGGAGGGATGACCAAAGTGGACATAGAGCTATGAAAGCAGGGTGCATGTAGAACTGATAGGGAACAAAGTTACACAGGACAAATATGGAGAATATGACCTAGCAGTGGATAGAGAATGGCTGGATAAAATAACATCATTCAAATTAAACGATAAGCTTAGAGTAACATGCAACATTACGAAAGACTCTTGAACATCCAAAATGTTACATTGTTTTGCTTATTCTTGGTGAACTAAACATTCATGTTCAGCGTTCCAGTAAAGTTGCAGTTTTCTTAATAGCAGTGAGCTTTGCATGTATGCCAGGCTGTGCAAGTGGTGATGTAATCACAAACAAGTGCTGTGATTCTTGGTCACTGAAATACGATACACATAAATCATGCTGTATATAGCACTTCATATCACTTGTCAGTCATTTGAGTCAGCATCCTTGATTTATGCCTGTCAACACATGTTAATGCTCACAAGCTATCACATGTTACTTTTTCCAGTGTAGCCACCATGTAATGGACTAGAATGTTCAAACATTTGTTTATCCGACTAAATCACCAGCACATAAATACTATTGAATATTCAAGAGTCTGATAATATTTACGCATACATGCACAATTCACATGCATATATACCATGCATCACCGCGACCCTCACCAGGACAAGCGGTTTAGAAAATGGATGAATGGATGGATATACCATGCATGCTAGTATATACTGTGAGAAATATGGAAGCATTCCATGCTGGCTGAGAAATACACTGTACATACGCAGGCTATAAGTCCATGCAAATGGACACTATTTTTGAACACTCACTAATTCTGCACCGACGGGAGCGGCTAGGAGCTCACTCAGGTTGGACTCGACGTGAATTCTGCTTAACCGATTCGTCAGCTCCAGATTGAGAGCTACCGCCTGGCGACACGGAACAACACAGACGCGTGTGCACATGAGCGCAGCTGCTCCAGTACCCACGACCACAGTGTGCGCGTGCGCACGCGGATGCGCAGCGTGCGCCGCGGCTGAACGCACGCTGCTGCACAACAGCGCACGAGCACCTTCCTTGAGCACGGTAAAGTCAATTAAGTTTGGATTATCCAGGCCACCAACTCTAGCTTGATCAGCTTATTGTCCATTCTTGGAATAAATATATAAGTATTTTGTACATTGCTCGGTGTACTAATAGGCGATTGTCAATGATGTATCTCCAAAATTCTCCTGAAATTACGCATTTTGTGTCAGGATAGAAAATATATTCCATACCTATTTTAGATATGCAGGTGAGATACAAGGGGCCAGATGCTTACACTATACATAGCTACAATACACTATACAATTGCACTATATAACACACACATACATGATACAAATACACCTTATCATAATCATCCATTATAAATCCACTGCTGCACGAAAGCTTCCCGATGTCATGATCCCTTGTGATCCTGCGATGCCACAATCCATCTTCCTCCTGTGTATGGACCAATCTAATAGCTCTATCTCCATGGAAGTAATTCTCTAACATGCACCCTTTTAAGGCTGCCTCCCCAGTGCTGATGTATCCACACTGTAGCCGGAACTCATTTAAGGCTAAGTCGACTGAGGCCAGACCTAAGACCAGCTCTGATATCAATCGTAACTCGCGTTAGTTGTCGCTGGGAATCAAGTTGCCGGGCTTATAGCACAGTGCACTTCCCACACTACATGACACACTCTACTACATACACAATTTCTGCCTGGACCCCATCTATATCAAGTAATAACTCGCTAGCTTGTTTTAGTCTGAATTGATTTAACATTTAATATATCCTCTTCCGACATGGGCACTACATGAATATATTGAATAACGGTCTTGGCAGTGAAGCATCAGTAGGCACTGCCATTATGCTGCACTATTTTCACGCCGATAGGCATCACGTGAAATCGTTGACCTGTAACCGTTTGATTTAACATAATAACCCCCAACAAAAAATTACCGATGTGTGTGCAAGAACTATTGCTTTTGTTTCAAGCATGTTTTCATGGTAATGTGTGCTTATTTACATAAACATGTCTAATCGGCAAATTAGCGTCCAGTTATTAAATCAGTCATTACTTAGGTACCTTCATTTGATTGATTTTTTTACGTGACATGAGAAGTTGGCAATCGCCTATGAATGCACACAATTGTGAGATGTGACTTAATTGCTCGATTTCTATCCCCTTACGTGTAGGTAAGCCACGAACCTCAGGGCTCTCGCTCTGCAATGGATAACCCAAGCTGTCACATTATTATGCACTAGGAAGCGAGTTGTAAACGTGCGAGAAGGTGAAAGTTATGCACTGGAAAAGAAGTTGTGAACGAGAGTTGTGAATGTGAGAGAGGTCGTTCTGTGGAATCCGTTACCTGTGAGTGAGATTTGCGCAGAGTCATCAAGTGCACGGCGGCGCCCGCTTCCAGCGACTCCTGCTCCAGCTTCTTCCCCTTTTCCCGCTCGGAGCTGAGCGCCACGTGCACCTCGCACAGACCTGAGTGCACTGAAAGGGGGTGGAAAAGAAACAATAAATCAGAAAAATCTGTGACTGCACACTTATCTAGAGATAGTTTGCATGAAAATGGGTGGAAGTGCTTTTAGCTGTGATGCCCCCACCCTCTGCAACGCCCTCCTTAGATAGCTTCAAGCCTGTACTCAACACCTTCCTCCTCATCCATGCTTTCAGATCCATCAATTGTGCCATTTCTTTCCATCCCTTGCTTGGTCCCTCCCATTCCCTCCTTTGTATTTCCAGGCTTCGAAACGTGTATTACAATATGGGCGCATTACGTATGTGAGCTGCTGCTGTTGTTGTTTCTCAAACGTGCAATTTCATGCAGTCATTTTAAAACACGATAGGAGGCAGGGGTGCCTTTCAAAGCCAGAACATTTAAAAATGTTTGCGTGGCTGTGTGAAAGAATGTTACGCACCTCGCTGTGCCAGGAAGTAAAAGTCCTGCCAAAGCCTCCCATGCTCAGGTGATAAGTTGAGTCCATCCGAGAGGCTGGTGGAGTGGCTGGCCAGGATCGCATCTGAACCCGCAGATGCCAGGTTGGGGTTGGAGGCATGCGATCGCAGAGGAGATGCCGGCATGCTATTGGGAACCTGGAAGCAAGAACCCAAAGGCCACTGTCAGTGCTCATGGACGTGGATATAAACGGTCTTCCACCCAAAGGTTAATGCTGTCCCATTTCGCAAGGAGCATTGTACAGACAAAGCAGCTGCATCAAAAGCACAGCTAGGACCTCGCACATATCATTACTCGCTACACAATGAGATGGCACAAAAGGGTTTAGATTATACTTTGAATGTAGGATGAAATTAAGTGAAATAATCTCTTTGGCCTCTCTGTGTCCTCATTTTGGTAAACAATAATAATTTACATTTCTAAGCGTATTTTACCCAAGGATCGCAAAGCACTGTACACGATTTAAAAAGTCAATGTTAAGTGCAGCTGTCAAACAGGGTCATAATTTACCTTGAAGCATGCATGTATCTGGTGAACCAAAGCTGCACAATTTTTACACCAAGGGCGTTGAACCGTAATGTTGGGTTCTCTTGTGAATTCGACATTTCACCTATGTACGTGCTTCACAGCGACGGGTCAGTGCATCGTTATTAACACTGAACGGCAACGCACGTCATTCTCGTAACACTGTGCGTAATTCTGGACACCAAAGCTTAGCACCGCGCGTGAGCAGGAAGGCAGCGGCTCGGCGATACCTGCAGCAGCGGTTTGTTATCTTTGAGGGAGGACTTGGCTCTCCACCGCCGGCTCACACGCTTCTCTTTCTTCCCGTTCTCGAGGCATGCCGCCTACAGCAAGCGTATTAGTGCGTTAGTGCCCCGCCACCAAGTGCACATGCCAATATCAACTCGCTAAGCCTCTTTGCAAGAGCACACTTGCAGAAGTACCTCAGCCTATTTGGTTGCGTTATGGTAAGCGTGGCTTGATGTCCGTTTAGACGCCGCTGGATTTTACTTTAGATGCCGCTCACTGAAGTGCACTTCACAGGCCAAGACACGCTGCAGCTGAGTCATGGGCCATGTGTCAGTATCAGCTGATCACAGTCGACTGCCACGTTATTGTTTTAGATTGAATTTGCAACATTGGAGTTAAAAAGGTCAGCAATGAGAGTGAATTTGAATCGGTTGACTTTTCATCACAGTTTAGAATTGGGCCATGAATGTATTGTTTAAAATATAGTAGTGTGTGATTTAGAATACTTGCAACAATCTTGCCATTTGCTAAGAGGCTTAACAGCACACACAAACATACCAACATGCTGTGGTAAGCAAACTCACCACTGTTATTCACCGACGTAAATTATAACACATCACAAGTGCACCTTATTGTGTTGCTGTCAGCACACAACAATCTGTAATCCAGATCAATCTATTTACAGATACAGGCCATCTAGGCTGGGGAATAATGGGGTCATCTGAGGCTTGGATGCAGCTGATGAAACCGAACCTTTGCCTTATAATAGGTCTACGTGTTCAATAAACCATCCTTATCATCCGCCTGGATCCATAATGCAGAACTGCATTCGGTAAGCATGCATATATGATATGTATTTTGTCCATAAATGCAAAAAGATAAAATGTGAAAGGTCATGTTCAGAAAATCTATGCTTCATGGAAGTGTGGATAAAAAACACAACCCCAGTATGGCCATTTTCAGTTCGTGTATAGGAGCGAGATTGATGATAGCAGCACTGGACCATGAGGGATAGTGACATCATAAGCAGGCCTTCATCCAGCAGATAGACAATGGCCGATGATGACGCTGCTGATGATTAGTATTCATCAATATTTTAATCAGAGAAAAATTATATCAGTAAGTTTAGGGACCTTACAATAGACTCTGTAAAATAAATAAAAAAGACTCACAAACAGCATCTATGGTTATTTGCCCTTCCACTAAACAGACTAGCCAAACAAAAATGGTTAAAGCAGGGTGTTTAGCTTTGTCCTTGACTGATATGTGGTGTATAGTTGGTGTTCACCTTTTCGAAAAGGTCGCAGTGTCCTAATGCAGGAGGTAAATGCGTGAGCTGCTTTCTCAGCTAAAAACCTGTATTGCATTTCCAATATTCGCTTGTCTATCAAATATGATATAAAACCAACATCGTGCTCTCACTGTGCATGAATAATTGACTTATGCCAATTACTTCGTGTGAGATAGATTGCAGACGTTGGCAAATACATTGAAAGTCCATTCATGCCCATTTACATTAGTGCACAGCCGGTCACAGTGGGAAACATCATCATGCGTTTTCCGTTGTGGGGGTCCAACAGAATGTGCATGTTAGTAATGGGCCAAACTCGATTGCCTCATCCGTGGCAGGCGCACACACCGTGAGTCACACAGTGCCCCTGCATGTCTGCACCTGCACACTTAGTACAGACGTCAGTCCGTGCCAACTCGCATTGTGCGCATGCATGAATAAGCATTACAAGCCTTTATGGTGAAATACAAAAAAAACCTTCTAGAGCAGAGTCAGGAAACACGCCTGTTAGTTGCCAAAATAATGCCTGTCCACAGCACAACACACCGTAGAGATCAGCACAAGGTCACTACGTAATTCACTGTGCAATGCACAATATATATTAGAGGGTCTTGGGTTGTTGACAGATTCATTACATCACTCCTGCAGTCGTTTTTGTTGTTGTTGCTGAGCATGTGTGTTCCTGCCACGGGTACCTGGATGTCGCTGAAGGAAGTGGCCGACTGTGACTTGTGTAGAGTCTCGAGGCCGTGCAGCATGCGTTCCATGTCACTGAGCCCACTCTGGCACTGCAAGAGGTCTGCGAGGAAAAACACACACACACACAGATCCATTGTGTAACTTGCCATGTTCAAAAGCATCGTGTTCACGAAAAATGGATAATCCGAATTATGGAAAGACTATGCTTTTTATATAGGTTTGAAACGAATACAAATATATAGGAATTCATACAGTATCGTATATTATTCATAAAATGTTTATTTTTTGTGTTCCATTAATGACCTATGTGAACATGTGGTTATTGTGTAATCATGTGTTCCGTAGCTGACAACTGTGTTATACTATTTGAAGCCTGGTTGTGCATGGTTTATTCTCTAGGCAGGAGCTTTTCATGTTTTGTCATGTGCGGGGCCACTGAAGGTGACTCCTGTGCATGTACTCATTGCATTCTGCTGCTTGTGTCGCATAGCTCCCTAAGCAGGCATGGATGAGGTTGATTCAAACACGGATGCCAAGAAGTAAATGTTTTTTTCTACATTTGCACATCACCAACAGCAGATGTGGGGGGTAGGCTGAAGGCCAAAGTCAACGCCGTACCATTCAAAAAAGGATTAAATGGGCACATCTGTGGGAATCCTATTGCTCCCACAAATACAACTCCTGATCTCAACCGAGAAAAGCCATGGGACCTTAAGATTGCTGGAAACACTATGCGTGATTGACTGACATTCCACAATCCATTGAGCCTGGTTCCGATTAGATTTTTGGGTCGTTGAAAATGCTGTACATAAGCAGCAGACTGCACTGCGAGCCTAACTCAACTCCAATGAGGCAATGAGTGCGGGAAGGGTAATGATTTGCACCTCGGTCACATTTGTCCATGTCCTGGGAGTCGTGGTGCCACCCAGCCAACCGTGATTGGGGCCCCAGGGAGGGCTGTCGATGCAAGCTGCTCTGCCGACGCTGTCACCACAACCACACGCATACACAAGTACCTATCAAGCGAACGTTTGAAAAGAACATTTGAAATTACATCTGTAAATACTGTACTGCACACGGCTGCTTTAGAAACCTTGATTAGCATCTCATGCTGTTCAAGCACTGGGTCGCATCACTTTAGGTATTATCATTATAACATTGTACAGCACATGACCACTGGAAGGTTTGATATGGGAAAACAAAGTCAGAGCAGCCACTAAATAAAAACAGACAGGTGGCTTTGAGCCAACATTGTGTGTTGTCAAAATTGGGCTGGCAATATTTGTCACAATACAGACACAATGGGGGGAAGCTTGTAATAATAATAATAATAGCATTTATAGAGCGCTTTTCACCCAAGGGTCACAAAGCGCTGCACCTCCCATTCCCCATTTTCTCTGAAGTCAACCGACTGCTGCTGCTGCATGCAGCACAACACAGTAACGCCCAAAATATAGTTTGGAATTATAACTATAGAGATTAACTCATGCTCACCCAGCTTAAATGTCACATTATCGGTGGAACATGGGAATGCGGGTGTGCGAGGCATTGTGGAAACTGGGAAGCCTTTCGTCCAACAGTGGATTGGTCATGGCTAATGATTCTGTGCATGACCTTTCAAGGGGTTTATGTGTATAAATCAGGGGTGAGTGTTTATTCTCATACACGTCACATGAAACGAAACAATCCACAACCCTGACTGAAACGTTGCACATTTCAGTTTAGCAGACATTAATAGGGCACTGGAAACATGAAATATCGTCACTGCAGATCCAGTAGCACAAAGTAATGCACTGCAAATATTTTACATTGATTTATGCAGCCTGAATGTGCTTAACTTGTTTATGGGGATGTGCGGAGGAAGCAGTTACTCTGCAATGTGTGCCGTCTCCTCATACATTCAGGAAATTGTCTCACATTGTCAAATGCACAGCTTCCTTTGCTGCAAATGTGAAACCAACAGTAAACGCACAAGCTGATAACTTCTCAAATCACATGTATACAGAGAAATGCTCTCAAGAGCTGCCCTTTCATGATAGCCATGTCGAGTGATACAAAAGAGCAGTGCTTGAGAGCCTTACATCCAGCAGTGGATTGATCTATGGATAATGAAACTTGTTAAGAGGTTGTTTCTTGTCCTTTTTTGTGTATGCCTTGTGTAGGAATCATGCACATTATATATTTTTGCATGTCTTTATCATAAACTCTTTAGTTTAAGTTCACGTAACAAAAAAAGTCACATTTTCCATTTTTGACAAAGTGCAGTAGTTACGCAACAAGGCTAAAGAGCTCCAAACCTTTACAAATGAACATGGGGCTACACCCAGAAAAACAAACCAAAAATGTAAACATTTCCAGCCCAAGTGATGCGATAATTCACCTGGAGACAGGAAAAAACATAAATCTGTATTGGATATTCAAAAAAAGTCGTTCATACGCACAAACAGCACTTTACGACATGCTAGAATGCACCTGTATGCAGCTGAGCATGGTACGAATGAAGTGCTTTATATATAGTAGGCATACTGTTAATGAGAACAAGGTGACATGCTGACATGTGCACGTGTGCTTGCCTGTCCTGCCACGGCACATACAGGGGTGTCTCCATCAACCGGGGGTGCCTTGGAGATGCTGAACTGTCTGTGATGGCGCAGACTTGACACCCATTGCTCAAAGTGGTCCTTGGACTTTGTCTGTAAGCAGCCACCAAGAAATGTCACATTCATTACTGATAGACAGCTAATTCTGTGTACTTTGATAACATTCTCTGTATCTAATAAATAGGAGGAGAATAAGCTTGATGAGAGCCGGCACTAACGACCAGCGGCATTTCCCTGAAGGTCACTGCACGTACCTTGAGGTGGTAAATGCTCTCCTCATTATCCAGGTCAATGCAGCCAGCCTTTCGCTTGATGGACATGACAGACAGGCGAAGGTCCATGGAGCCGTGCAGCCTGCCCCGCTGCACCTACGCAGACACAGGGATGCAGCCGCACCTCCAAGGTTTACTTATGCACAAATAAAGCAATAACGGGGCAGACAATTTAGTGCTGCACACTGCCTGCGCATTGCGTAAGAGTAAAAGTAGTAGATTGCACAAGTGTGTCATTCAGAATTGTTGAGGAAGAGCAATGGTAGACAGAGATTATGAATAAGATGTCAAATTGCAGAGCTACGGGGTGGTCAATGGGTAATTTACCAAATATCCCAACAGGACCTTTCTGACATAGAGCCTTGAGACTGAGTGATGCATTTCTGAATATGGTAAATGTGCAGCTCTGGAATTTCTTGCTCAATACACTGCTGGCAAAAGGGTCTCAACTAGATGAAGCCCTTGTATATTTCTGCATAGATGAGAATAAAAAGCTGCTATTAAATTTAAAAAGTTCATTGTCGAGAATACTGAGATAGGTTGCTCTTCAGAGCTGTTCTTTCAAGATAGTCATGTCAAGCACTCTCCCTCTCGATGTGTCGGATCCTACATTGCAAAAATACTCAGGCTTCCAACGTGAGAGTCGAAACGTCGCGAGGGAGAGGAGAGAGCTCGACATGGCTATCCCGAAAGAATAGCTCTGAAGAGCAACCACCATGATTCGAGCCGTGAAAACCTATATCAGTACAATGCTGAGATAACTAATTTGGGCAGCAGTGAATATGATGGCATTACTGGACATTACATTGTAATTCCTATCAAGGTACCCTTTTCTCCCAAGGCAGCATTTGGCAAATGAGGTACAGCAGCTGGAGAGCAGCAGGCAGATGGGGTCAAGGTGATGCATCTCACTTCCACCTCTTGTGTGAGCATTGTGCCGGGAGCTACATTAGAAACACGGTGTCGTCAAACAGAAAGCCCGATTCATGTGGTTGTACATCTCGGAAAAAAACACCTGCATCGCCAGAAATCTGCTCATGATAAAGTGTGGTAAGTTTTCCACTGACAGCCAGGATATAATAATAATAATTATTATATCAAGTATATTTCAAGAGAACCTCCAAATAATTATGACAGTACTGTGGTGTTATTTGCGAGACAATATAATGAACAAAAGGAACATTTTTACGTGGTGCGCATGACAGCTAGTCATAGCAAGACAAGATAATCCTCACTGTCTCACCTTCCAAAATTAGTGATAATGCTTATAGGAGCACCGAATCAGCAGAATATTTTCGTTTTAGCATAAAGCCAAATGCAGTAAATATTAACTAAACTGACGAGGCAATTACTCAAAAACCCATTACTTCTAGGTCTTGGTGTATTAAATAGTTCATTATTTTTCCAGTTTAGTAATTCTGAATCAGAACCACGGATGCATGTGGCTTCTGTGGTATGCATCTAGGGAAATATTTTCGTTTCACTGTTTGACATTCATGTATTTCATAAACGTGAATAATTTGTAAAGGTGGAAGTGCAGCCCTGTAATTTATTTTTCATGCAATTGTTGTCAGAAGGGCCTCCAATACAGAGCGCATTATGGAGCCCCTCTAGAGTTTATTTGTCCAACTCTTCAATGCTGACAATACGTCACGAACGAGAAGGAAATACCCACACTTTTTCCCACCACATGTAACCTGCTGATTCACTGTGGCGTGCCCACATTTATACTGCTCGATGGAGAGGATTGAAGAAATGTGCCCATTAATAATAACAGCATTTTATAGAGCGCCTTTCACCCGAGGGTCACACCAGAGGATCGAATAAAACCGGTGACCTTTGGATTGCCAGTCCAGTGTGCGAACCATTACGCCACAGCAGCATCGCTTAAATTCATAGAATGGCTGTAAGTATTGAAGGGTATGTGGTGCTGAGGGAAAAACGCAATGCTAATGAAGTCCAATTGAGAACGGGAACACCTTCTATAGGGACACAAATGCAGAAGCGATGGATATCTGTGCGGCGTGTCAGTGGAACGAACGTGGGTGTCACCACCTTGTGAGAGTAATCGTGAGATGTGCGACCATGAAATATTCATTACAAGCGTATTTAGAATAACCAATTAGCATTTGTCAACAATTGCAAATTGTACACATTGTGTTGTTCTGGATCGGGGTAATTTGTTCATGTTATTACCAAGTGTCGGAATACATGTTATTATTAATTGCAACGCGTGTATATTTCATAATTACTTTACATGGCATAATCCCCCATGGTGCTGAAGTGTATTTAATTATGAATGTAATTGGTTGAAGTGTGACATTTAATTTGATGCATTTCTCACATTTGGCAACATTTATGTTCTGAACAGGTAAAATCATCTTTAACACATGGCATAGGATATTCTGTACCGTATGATTTTGTCAATATCAGGTTTTCATACACTATAAAGTATGTATTTTATTTATGCACAGGAAATGTATGCTAAGAGCAGGCTTTGAGGTACTACCACCAGCAATCCATACATATATATTTTTATATGCAATTACTTTGATATATATTGAATAATGACATCAATTAAATTTACAGTCATAGTGTTACGTACACCTACAGTATGCAGTATACAATTGTCATAAGAATGCTGCTTTCAAAACCTCAAAGCAGATGCTAATCGGTATGACAGTCGTGACGTTTGTGGATTAATAGTAAAGGCAGGTATGTATGAACAGGCATATTGTTGCTACGAGCTCAGCACCACGATCACACCTTAGCATCAGAACTTCACATTTCACTCTGGTTCCTACTTACGTCTATTGGCGTTTTTGCATACTTCAGGATCCCATTATCCAAAGTGAAGAAACGCTGAAAAATAAAAACGAATCAACAAGACGTGACTTCAGCTTGAATTATACCATGCTTTATTCATAAAGGCTTGCTTATCCAAAGCAACATCTATGCCCTATTTACAGAGTTTTGAAAATATGTTTCACATTGGCTTGGTAGGACCGTGGAATGATAAAGCACAACAGCGGAATGTGGAACATGCAATGCACATTTGTTCTCACCCATTTCCCCACTTTTACTATTGTCCAAATATTTAAGCGAGCAGTCAATGTAAGGTACTTCTAGTTACATATACGAAAACAGAACAGCAATGCGCCTTTCCCTAGTAAGTATACAATCAGAGCAAACAAGTGCTGAAGCAAACCATTCCAATTTCCATGTTTCTCAAAGTACCTGGTGCCAGCCCTTCAGTGGCCATTTGCGTTTCTTATGCAGAGAACCTTCCTTCCGGACCGGTGGTGCAACACTGCCCTGGCATTCATTCATTCCATCCACAACTTCCCACACTTCTCCATCACCCTGCAAAATAAGAAGCACACATACACATGTAAATCACAACCACATATATTCCTCATTTAGTCTTTCACCATCAGTCATGATTCGATGTTACTTTTCACTATCAACTTCAGTTTGTACTTAAAATCCATCCATCCATCCATCCATTTTCTAAACCGCTTGTCCTGGTGAGGGTCGCGGTGACAGCAGCACTGAGAATTGCTTTCCAATGTGGGGGGCGAAACGTCGCGAAGGGGAGAGGGGAGCGGTCAACACGGCTTTCCTGAAAGAACAGCTTTGAAGAGCAACCATCATGAATCGAGCCGTGAAAACCTACATCAGTACAATAACATTTACGCCAATCGAAGGCATATGCACATGCACTTATCTGCATGGATGTTTTCCAGGAATGGAAATCAATGTAGAATGTAGAATAAATGCATGACAAACCCTGAACAATTACTGGCATCTCTTACATTACAATTATTGTGCTATTTTTCTATGGATGATAGTCACTTTTCACAAGTAATGGTGCTTTAAATTGTCACAGGTGAATCAATATACTGCAGTGCCATAATTGTAATACTTACTATTTAATAACAAAGTCTACAATCCCTTTATGAGTTCAACGTTAACACAGTGTACGGTTTTATGCTGATAATTGCAGTTCATATTTCGCTTCATAAAATCAACATTGGATATGTATTTACATTTTCATAATCCTAGTTTGAATAATTATCATTATTATCAGCTATGACCACTGCACTGCTGGAAGACATTGTCATCCGTCATGGTCCTCCGATGAAAAAATCCACCTACAGCACCTGCACCCGAGCTCATTTTTTTGTTTGAATAGACAGTAAGTAATGAGACAGAGCCAAAAAGTAAACAACTCACTCTGCTAATTGTGAAAATATGTGTTCTCGTGTTCAGTCTCAGACTTGGTTGGCTGAATTGGCAAGAAAAAGTGCCTCTTTATTTCAAAACCTTATAGCCGTCAATCACCTGTCTGGCTGCAGGATCGTGTTTGAGATAAAAGTGAAAGAGTGGAAGTGTGCACTGCTCAGCTTGTTGGACATGAATAATTCCCTTGGTGTTTTTCCATTCTTCAGTGCCATGTGAAGATAGTCAATACGTCGCTATCGTTATGTAACTGGAATTCACAGTTACACAAACGTCACCCATGTTTATAATAAGACCACAAAGGAGACAAAGACCTATTGCAGTGGAGTATAATGACAGCAAAGACATTTGAGATGAAATTCTGCCCTGTTCAAGAAAGGGCACTTTGACTGCGCTCTTAACAGTTTTTTTAGAATTAGCGTGGGTATATGGTGCATCTCACCTGCTGGCTGTCTTTCTGGGAGGTGCTGCTTTTGCCTTGCGAAGGGGGCTGCGACGCGGTTGACCCTCGGCTCTCACTGCTCACGCTTTTACTCATGTCCGAGGCGTAGTTCTGTTTCCAGTTTCAAGAACTCGCTGGTGACTTTGATCCCAAAGAAGGTCCTGCCTTCTGTGAACACGAGCTTGAGTTTTTATTTGTTGGCTTTACAGACCCATGGAGAACATGTTGAATGGTGAGGTCACCACAGCACTGTATTAGACCATATTTCCGTTATCGCAAGCAATAAGCACGCTCCAATTTGTCATGGGGGATGGTCTCTTGATGCTAATGTCAAACCCAAGGGAGGAATAAAAAAACATTGCCCTGCTCTTCCAGCGAAAATGTATAGAGGACTCTAGTTGTGATCATGTAAATCACCCTTGCTGTTGGCTCCTCTGTCAGTGGGTTCTGCTCGACGTTCTCTCTGATTGCCCCTGAGGTCACAGATGTATCAGCTTTTCTTCAGAAATTACCTCTTGGTGTTGTTGAATCCTGTCTACCACCAGCTCAGTTCCTGAAAGTGAATGCAATCATGAGAATTCCGTTAGAAAAGTCATCAGGATAAAATGGATGTTTTATTCCTTGATATTACACAATACATATATTATAATATGCTGCTATCCAACAACACAAGCATTGTAATTGCTTTGCCTTATCACGTTGTTTTATACCAAGACTGCACTGCACTTAGTTTAACACGGGCGAAGCAGCTTGTTAAAAACGTCAGAACTGTTACTCTGAATGGAACTACAGACTGCAGTCAGCTATGTTTTAAAGCTCCGCGTTCCTTCACATCAACACAAGCCTAATGAATGCGTTTCAATCGCGTGTCGTGCTTTGGCAATAACTCCTGCAGACTCTACCAGGAATGAGGTGAATGTGCAAAGCAGCAGCATGCAGACATGAGAAACGTGCTGTCATATCAATCATGATGTGGGGGAGGGTTGAACTTAGCGATACTGTGCAAAGCACACGGGCAGGAACGGATGAACTATTTAACAACACACCATCCACAGCAGCAAAGAACATCGCAAAACACACGCCTCTACGCTAAATAATCTGAGCTGCCCTGAGCACAATGTTTCGTCTCTCCTTATTAATCTACATTCAAGCTTAAACAAATACAATGAATCCTATGTGACAGCTCATACTAAGAATTGTATTACAAATACTATATATTAATCTGCATTATGTCTTCATGGTCCCTGCAGAATTTGCTTTTAAGGTATTGTGTCCTTCTCATTCAGCTGTCAGCTTTGCAAACAAAGAAGAGCAGATTTCATGCACTATCCTATTTTTCATTGTGCCTTTTTCCAGCCACTTAAAATACAGCTATTATTAATTTTAATCCTAACCTTTAAATTACACACTTTAAGGTGGGGTCATTAAATTGTGATTATTACTGCAAATATGGTAATAGGAAATTAGCCTGACCATTTTAAAATAGCACGCAAGATTAAAAGGGGATTGGGTAGCATAACAAAATATGTAGCCTCCCAGAAATTGTCTAATGATTAAATCAAATTTAACTGAATTCATTTTTTCTGTAGCGGCTATTCGTGTTGATAAGGTTAACTCTAAAGCTCGCTGTAACATCGCGTGTCAAACATGTGCCTTGCCAAGTAGACAAGCAGCATGCTAGGGCGTGAACTGGCCCCATCTGGTGCAGGTTGGGTGTGGTCTGTATTTGCTGGGATGCCATTTGGCACCGATTGAAAATGCTCGTGTATTTACTCACTGCATTTTTTCCATAAAAATCACACAGCGCTTTGTTAGTCACGTTTCCATAACACAACACATTCCAGCCATTCTCGATCTACCAATGGATGAAGGCCTCCCCACGTCTTGTTGGTCATGGGTGTTCTAATGTCCATGTTCGTCAGTGCAGGTTAGATTGTTGAAGGGGTAAGGGTGAAGTTTCAAGTTGAACTTCTTTAACCAGATGAGGACTCAAGAGAATTATCATTTGCAAGACTGACCTGAGACATTAGCCTTCCAGTAGGGAGCGATGATTGTTATGTATAATCCCAATTAAATAATTTGCAGGTAATTAAACAGCTCTCAATTTACAATGTGAAAAATGTGCAGCCTTGCAATTACCTGCTCATGCCATTGCTGGTGGAAGGGCCCCCAACTAGAGAAAACTTTAAAGAGCCCTCTCCGGAGGGTATTTAGCCTATTCTTCCACACTGGTCATTTTACTGTTTGGGGGATTGAAGAAAATTGACAATTGCTTCAACTGCCATTCCAGGAGATCAAACCTGTGACCTTTGAATTGTAAGTCCAGTGTGCTAACCATTACAACATGGATTGAATTATCATAAACAGTCCATATAAATAATTAATTGGAGCAGAAAATCACTTCATGCTGCCTCAACTGATTTGGATGCCCAAAACATATGGCAAGTTGTCACATCTGTGTTAATCAAGCAATCCAACTCCCATTATTGAACAAATAAAACTATGAATATGTACCATGTACCTAAACAATTAAAAGGCACTCTTAGAAGTCAGATGCCACAGCCTGATACAAAGGATTTTAAAAAAAATAATCTACAAAGTACATATTTAATAATACTGTACTCAACAATCAAAACAACTGCTCAAATATGCAGTATTTTCTTATTGAGACCACTGAAATATTATAACACATACTAGGTATCAAACTGAGCTGCACCTCGCATACTAAATTATGCAGTTATCAAATATATATATACCCAAGGCTAAAATGGCATTAAATTTGAGGAGTTGACGGCAACATAAATTAATCATAAAAGAGAAAGTGATGCATGGGAGGTGCTCCTGACAGCACGATATTGCTGCTCAGCTCACACAATTAGAATTCAGGGACCCCAGGTCACAATTTGTAATCTTTGGTAGAAATGTTGGCGCCATAAACGATTCTGTCCATTGTGATGCTTCAGTTACTCCATTGTTTTTAATGCGGAGTGTGGGTGCGCAATGGTAAGCGCAATGCACTCTGATCCTGGTAACCTGAGTTGTATCCCTGGTGACAACTAACATCAATAGCGATTCATATCTGAATTGGGTCAGGGAACTTCACCAAACTGTACTGAGCAGCGCGGTGAAATATGGGGAGGCCTTCAACCAGCATCGATTGGAGAGACAAATGGCTGTAGGATATATTACGTTGTTTCAATAACGGAGAATTACATTGCAAGGGTGGTAGACGGCGGCCTATGGCCGCCTAGACCAGGTTTGTTCCGCACAAGCACCACTAACATGGCGATGCTATCAGCTTCGAGCCGAGAGAACAGCCTACAGCTGATTGGATAAATCTCCTACAGAGTTCCCACGTCACACGACCAGCCAATAGGACCATTGCCGCATTATTATGTCTATACGTACTGATACGTACTGCTAAATATCAGTGGTGAATTATGTTTTTCAGAGGACACTTTTAAAACGCACATTTCCAGAGAAAACAAAGGTATGCTGATGTCGTCATGCTTTTTATAGATTAAAATCATATTTAATTCTCCTACACACGCATGCAGCACTCAAGTTCTTAAACTCCCAAGGCAATCAGAAGATAGTGCAATTGAATTCCCTCAAAGGCCCACTTAACATTGCATTTTACACTAAAAATCACAAAAAACAATCAGTTAATACATTTGTCTATTTAATTCGATATAAAAACTTAATGAGTTCCATTTCATGCTTTATAAGAGACCTGAATGATTGAAAGGGAATACATTAAAGATCGTCTAACCTTGTGCAGCGCTTTGTGACCCTAGGGTGAAAGGCGCTATATAAAATGCTATTTTTTTTTATCCTCACTACGCACAGCTACAGTACTACAATGCCATCAACACTCAGGACACCTTGAAGGCCATCTAATCTTCTACAATTTGCTTGGAAGGATTTACAGGGTTGAGCACATCAGTAGGCTACTATGCAACCAGGCAAGGCATAGCGTCTTTCCATCGTGATATAGAGCAATGTGTACCAAATTCTTCCACTAAAATTACATCAACACAACTACAATTCGGCGGTGAGCTAGAAAGCCAGCGCCAAATTGTTCTCATCTTCCTAACCACTGGCTTATTTATGTCACATTATAAACAACGTATTGTAATGTTGACCTCTGATGATTGTCATGTTAACTAACCATCGCTTGCATACAAACTGCATATACACGACAAGCCACTTTATTCAAATATTAAGCAAATTATTTGGTTAGACTGCATTGGCAGTAGTCCTTAAGCACAAAAAATATAAAAATATCAACACATTCCTCAATAACACTGCCTTAAAAGAAAAAGTATAAAATAGGGGATATTTCGACAACAGCCCATCTTCAAAGCATATTGAGGCCAGAGATTGAGTGGATTAGTTGGGAAATGCACTTTACACCAATTGGGGCATGAAGAGAACTACATTTTATTTATTTTTTCTTATAAATGTTGCCTATTACATTAATAACTGTATTAAAAAATAATGACCATTTAATGAACAAGCTCTTGGGATTAAGCGTATTCCCAAAATGTCAATAATATGTCCACACTAAATGACAATTATATGACAAAACTTATATGCACGTCTTATAACACATTCAACTTATTGTTATCTAAGTGTGATAATACTGTACAGTATGTTTATATGCAATACAGTACGAGTCATAGTTGTCTAAATCCAGTGATGCAGTTAGGTATGGAGCCAGAATTACTTTAAATATTTAATATTGCCAGGTATTTTTGTCTTCCCAAGACTAAGTAACCGAAAGTGTGCCTATCGCACTATATTAATACACTGTGTGGTGTATAATAAATGCTGAATTGTGGAATACATCCAACAAGGATATAGTTTAATATATGAACCTGTACTGTTTAGCTCCCTTTGTGAGAAACGTAAATCTCACCAAATTTTACACATAGGCAATAAGGAGCAACACTTCTCAAATAAGCATTAGCAAACGTTATTCACCACATGAGGACACCGCCGTAACACTCACAGCAAAAAAAAAACAACAGCCACATTTACGTACTTGCCTTTGAGTTTGAAAAGAGCAACTTGGCTTTACTCCTTCGGAGCTCAAGAGCGTCCGATCTGTCAGCACTTTAGAAGAAACCGCCCTGACCCGACCCGACCTCTCTCAAGACACAAGCCCGAGGGGAAGTCGCTCCCATCACCTCTGGCCGTGGTGCGATGGGGCCCGACTGCGAGACACCAACAGGGCACACACAACAGCCGTGGTGTGTCCGCCACACTTCCTAGGGAGAGCGGCAAACCCTGAGACAGTCACGAGGGCTCACGGGCCACGGCAGTGGCGGCGGCGGCGGCACATTGTCTCTCGAGTGTGAGTCGTGACGTCGGGTAGATAATGGGGCCGGCCGGATCCTCCCACCTGCCTGCCCTGCCTGCTCGCCCGCCCGCCCGCCCGCCTGGCCGCCTGCCTGCCGCCTTAGGGAGACGGTTGAGCGAGGGTGGGGGAGGCAGGAGGAGGAAGAGAGCGGCACTGTACCTCGTTAGCCAGCCACGGAAGCCATCAAGCCGGCTTTTGAAGGCTACCGAAATGAATCATAGGCTCGCCACAACACGCCGACACGTGGCCTTGTCAAGCGTTGCCGTTTGTGGGGATGATGGTGTGGGGGGTGTGGGCGGTGGTGGTGTCTCTCCCAACAATTCCGTTTTTCTTATCGAGGTTACAAATGGTTTATGATATTTGGAACGCGTTGCACGCCGTTCTCTCTTCCAGCGGTTCTGTGGCCTTATAATATTTGGAGCGTGTTGCACATCCCAGGCACTGGTTCAACTTGTATCTGTGAAGGTGTGGGATGTATAAAGGATTGCCTCTACATACTGTACGATATAAATTGGCCCTTTTGTTTGGTCAGGCAGAGAACCCTTGTTTTTCTGCGTATGGTTTTATGCAATAAAAACTCATGACTCATTGTACTATAAGTTCACATCTATGAAATGAGGTCTCTAGTCCCAAAGGCCAAAAATTACGTATTACGGTTCCAAAGGCCAAATCAATACCATTTAGTGATTTCTTGTTGTTAAGCCGACATTGAGAGAACATGTGCTTGCAGATTTGCCATGTTTTATGTTTCAGATGACTGATGCAAATTACAATTCATATACTTGAGAAAATTCTATTGAAAGCATGCACACTTACACCTCAATCATGTCGTTATGGGGACTGACCATACTTTACCAGGCTAGTGAATCAACTCGGGTTACCAGGTTCATAACGCTTTGCACTTCCTACTGGTACTACAACACTGGTGCTGGCCACCCACCCCCTCTATGTGCCATGCGGGCGTTCACAGGTGCTCGCTAACAGCACTTGATCCTTACAGTCTGTTGAGGCTGTAACGGGGAGTTAGGGTTAGGACATCACTGCTCCACCATTTATACAGCTTTAAGTGAAGCCTAACAAACATTACGTCTGTGCCAATATTTAATATTATGAAATATCGGTGTAACACTCCAGTACTTAAGTGCGAGTACGTGCATTTATCCAGAAACACGAGGCCAGAACAGGCATTTGGGCATTAACAGGGCGACTGCCACCCTCATCCTACACTTAAAGCTACAGAAACGTTCTTTGTAGGAGCGGGTCATTGCATAACGTCACATTGTGCACACAAGGAATCCTTCGTGATTTAAAAGTACAGTATCACAATTCAAGTAGAGTGCATTCTCCACTCAAGTATAATGGCATGACCTCAGCAGTGGGGGGGGGTACTTTGACATGCCTTCACAACTTGCCTCCTTAACACAGACGGCTTTTCAGCACAAATAAAGTGCATGTATAAAAGCATGCCTGTTGCCAAGCAACTGCCTGCTCACACGTGAATGCCAAATATTTTTGTGGATTTGCCTATATGGGTAAGTAAGGTATTTATCATCCAGTCCGTTGTAAGCACATCTTCAGTGTATACACTGCTGCATGTAAGCCACTGTACGTACTTAAAAATGTAACATTTTCCGAATGGTCCATATTTGCTTTATTAATTCCCACGTATGGTCATTAATCTGGAAGAGATCACTTCATTTGGTATGAATAAAGTAGAGTACATGATAAATGTACGCTAACACAAGAATGATGTCATTCCTCCACCACTGCAGCAAACACCTGGTAATTTTATTAAAATATAATTAACCTTTCCAAACATGACGCCAACTTCTGAAATGATGTGCTTTTTCATCATCCATCCCCTTTTTTCCCCAAGTGACGCTCGCAAAGTTCTTCATGCTGTACATTCCACCGTGACTTGGTTGATGATTTTAGCAACATATTCGCCTACTATTTCAACACATTCCCAAACACAAACCTCCACTATTTAAATGTGCAATACTCTCCAGAGTGCGGGAGCGCTCGACACGGTTATCCTGAAAGAACAGCTTTGAAAAGCAACGACCACGAATCGAGCCGTGCAAACCTACATCAATATACTGTTCTGTATTGTACAGGGTGGACCAGATCGTCGTGTGACCCCCCCCCCACACTGAATTTACCCCGAACATGCTTTTATCCTCTGCCCATTCGTTTCTGTTTTAAAAATACCCTTATTTATTTCAGATGGCTGGTACGAGTTCATGGGCTCAGGGAAGATCACAAACGGGAAAAACTAGACATGGGGCTCACAAGATGTGTGAACGACGATGTCGAGTGACACGTGTTGTCAGCGAGCGCTTATTAATGCCAAGGAGGGGTGTTGCCTCCACCACACCCAGCCACCTGTGTCCAAAATCCTGATATTCGCATACCGTGCCAAGTACTCAACAGGGTTGTCTGACAGCCACACATGTCAGGACTTGCAGGCACATAGAAAGCCCAGTTCTCTTTCAAACACCAAGTGCCACATAAACCGGAATTGAACCTAGGAAACTGGGTTACAGTACAGCACAGGTGAGCCACTTGACCATAACTTCCCTCTTCAAGCACGTGGGCATGCGTGTAGATGTACAGAATTCCAGGGCACGTGCTGCTAGCAAGGATTTAAGGACGGCACTTGGCATAGCACATTAAGGGGTGATTGCGGCTGGTAATTCATCTGGCTATCTTTGCCATGGCCAATCCAGTGCTCATAGAAATTTAGGAGTTTTCAATACTAAATCTAGTAGCCGTACCAACACTCTCCACACACTCAATTAACACCAGTAACATCTAGGAAGACAATTTAATGTATGTCACTCTGATTAATCTACTAAGCAGTACCCATTGTGTTCAGTAATATTTACAGGTCTTGCATGAGTGGGATTTGCCAATTCAGTGAAATACTTTACAATGACTGATTGTCACGCATGTCAGTTCAAATTAGGAAAGTGAAAAGTATACATCGTGATCTCTAGCAGCTCTGTACTGTACATTATTATAGTAATGTCTATAACCTTGACTGCTCTGGAACCGCGTCCAATCCTCGGTATACCCCTGCCTTGCGCCCTGTGTCTGCCGGGACAGGCTCCGGCTCACTGCGACCCTGTACAGGATTAAGCGGTTTCTGAAAATGGATGGATGGATGCTCTGGAACCTTTTTCCTTTCACGGTTTACACACAAAGCAAAACATATGCCATTAGACGGGTCCATCTAAAACAGATGTCAGATCAGTATTACATCGACGTTGGCTCTATTTGCACAACCAAGCACAGTACAACTAGCGTACTGTACAACAACCGACACACACATTATACCATAAACATATATAAGGTGTACTGGAAGAAAAAATCCCCAACCAACACTTATCTAAAGCTTAAAATCTCACCACCGGGAAGGCACAATCCGACCACATCCTAAACAAAATATAACTCCATGTGTAAAGTACAGTATAATTCAATGGATTGTGTTAAATATCTGTCCATATGCCTATCATCAAATCACCCTGAATATTCCTAATCTTGTCAAAAGCTCAGAATATAAGGAGCGTTGAGCCTGGACAGTGCTTGGATTGATGATTATAAGGGCATGGGACCTGAGTCGGGGAAAATGCGCCTAAAATCCCCACGGCAACCCTGGATGCAGGATCAATTGGTGAGCCATCCGTGCGTGGTGTCACCACATCGTCACTCCCGCCTAACACCAGCCAATCACCCTCATGTAACATGGCCACGTTGAAGCCCCCTATGCAACAAGGCCACCACAAAAGGGTTTGTTATGTCTAAATGTTCGAATGTCACTTTGAGTGGGAATGTATTTTTGTGTGTTTGTGTATATATCGTGCGCCATGCCCACCTTAATAGGTGCCCGCTAACACTGTGCCAGTGTGTGTGCAGGAAGAATATTTGTATGTGACTGAGCATCTTTATGTTTTGTTGTGTGTGTGTGTGGAGTTTGCACGTTCTCCCCATGTTCGCGTGGGTTTTTGCCGGGCACTCCGGTTTCCTCCCACAGTCCAAAGACATGCTGTTGCATAAGTTAATTGGCCTGCAGACTAAATTGCCACTGGTGCCTTGTGATGGACTGACGTCCCATCACGGGGTATAGCCCTGCCTTGCGCCCTCTCTCTGCCGGGATAGGCTCCGGCGCACCACGACCCTGTACAGGATTAAGCGGTTTCTGACAATAGATGGATGGATAGTGCCCCCGTATAGGCTTAATATTAAGGCTACACGGGGGATCTTTCTGATAGTGCGGCTTGTCTGTATGTCTGTGTATTTTTCATGAGTACGTGTGTGTCTTTGCCCACGTGTACACATAAATAATGGCGGACTCAAGGGTAGTTTCGACCGCCCCAAGTTCTCAATACATTTCCACAATTTCTTTTGTGTAAATCCCGTATGGAATCGGAGACAGGCCAAGTCGTAACCTAAATTTGTGCAAGTGGTTCAGTACTCGGGCAACCGAGCAGCGACGAGGTTTTTGAGTGGCTTTGCGTGATGGGAAGTAGTTAGTGGTGGTGTCGTGGTGGTTGGGCACCGTGCTCCGAACCCGGCGACCTGCCTTTGATTCCCATCA
>JAZEWU010000005.1:14032723-14048400 GCA_036362915.1 Geotria australis | reverse complement strand
TGAGGAGTACAAAGGTTAAAACATGTTTTCACTTCCAGAGTAGAAGTGGCATTGCCTAAAGCATATCGAGATCAGTTTATAAAGTAGTGATGAACATTTTCAATGTTTGTTTCTGGTAATGAGGAACAATTTTCACGGTAACAAATGTCTTATTATTGCACTGTTTTGTCTGTACAGAACCTTGCGTCCTTAGGCTTAAGGCACTCTTACAATTTACAAGTACATGAACTCTTTTTAGCTCGGGTTTGGGGGTCAAGGTAGAAGCGTTCACGTCGCGATCCCTGTCAGGTAATACATTGGTATTGCCTGCGAATTCTACCAAACACTTCGAGGCCGAGCTGAAAGACAACGATGTCCAGAGGCTGACCATCGTGCTTCGAAGAATCGCCAAGAAGAAGCTCGGGTTTTAATTTACTTAAGTTTAAAAATTTGATCTACCCTTTACATTTTTAATTTAGCTTTGTACAGCACCTTATGACCCTTGGGTGAAAGGTGTATAGAAATGTAAATTATGGTTATTATTAATGCGCTACCACAACAGCAGGATATTTCAAGGTTTGAAAATACAGTACAGCAAAACACCACATGTTTATAGTACGAGGTCATATTACAAGAATGTTCCCAAATAGAATTCACAGGGAAATTCTGGAAGGTATATTCGCTGTGGTTAGGGAACGAGCCAGCCTTCAGCTGGATGTAGTTGAAAGGGAATTGTTGATGACGTGAGCGTGTGGAGTGAGCGTGCACTTAGCATGCCTTTATATTGGTCAGGCATGCAATATTGTGCCAGGCATAGCACACTCGGCAATCCTACGTGGTGTCTGTCAGAGCCCATCCCTTTCTGAAGCTGTGGAGCTGGACCTGCTGCTGCTGTTTGACAAAAGTTCAAACTGCCCCAGGAACAAGGCTGGCTGCTCTAGACATTGAACGTATATTTATCGGTTATTCATAGTGTTATTTCAGTGCAAATGCAGCTTTGTTAGCTGTATAAACCACTTCCAAGTATCACATTGCTATTAATACCACAAGTACAAATACATAACTAACTAGATAAGCAAATGGGCAACAACATAACAGCAAGTATATATTGTATGCGAACATATTCATGAGCAAATAATTTGCAGAAATTGAGAGAAACAGCACACGCGGCACTGTGAACGTGAAAACACCCAGCGAGGCGAAGGAATTTAACAACACTAAGTTTATTGTACAGACTAACGTAGTATAACATAATCAGTGTATTCGTGAATTGTATGTATCTTATCACTTCGGTAGAGAATGGCTAGCTACCAGGTCCTCCCTGACCGAATGCCTTCTGTTCAGGAGTTTGCCCACAACAACCCCAATGCTTGATCCGTCTCCCCCTTGTATCCTCACCCTGCACGCTCGTTTTCCTGCCTTGTTCTCAGCCAATCCCCATGTACCATTTGCCTGACCCTGGATGTTAACCACCGCAATGGCTCAGGGTTTGAAGTGGCCCATCTGGGTTACCATCCACCTATCGCCAAGTATAGCTCTACAAACGTAAAACACAATTATTTATGTTTTACATGAATACTATATAGGAGTATCTGTGGCAACTTCAACTAAGAACGCTGTTGAATGTGTAACAAGATGCAAAGTTGTGCAACGTATAGATTTCTCATGGAGGCCCAAGTTCCGTGGTCCTATATTGAGATGTTTGGCCACTCTGTTAATGAGTGCTGAGTATACAATCATCATGACGTAAAGGAAAATACAATTACAATGCTGTAGTGATATAGGGCGGTACATGGACAAAGTGAGGAGCGCTGCAACCTCATAGCAACAAGGCCCTGCGTTCGACTCCCAGCTCAGTATCTTTTCTGTGTGGAGTGTGCATGATCTACGCCTGTCTGCGTGAATTTTCGCAGAGTACTCCAGTTTCCTCCCACATACCAAAGACATGATGCCTACATGAATTGGCCTGGTGACTACATTTTCCCCAGTGCCCTGCGATGGACTGGTGTCCCATTCTGGATACAACCCTGTCTTGTGCCCTGTATCTGCCGGGATAAGCTCCAACTTCACGGTGACTCTTGAGGATTAATAATTTTACTGTATTCATCATAAACGTTGCTGGTCCCAGTATTTAAATAATAAACGTAATTCAAGCTACCTTTAAAGGTGAATCATCTTTTCGTGACAAAATCTTGGCATGTGCCATCACCTTCTGTCAGACTGCCACGTGTACCAACACCGCCACACTGCACTACTTAAATTCTGAGTCAACCTTTCTCATAAACACTTAATGAAAATGAATGAGATGTAATTTTCACGACAAATTATACGAAAAATATTCCAGTGACATTTGAGTGTAAAAAAACGTAACGTCTTAAAGGAAAATGTAAATTTACGGTGTTGTATATGCAAAAGTGACAGCCATGGATATACACTGCATGAAAGAAGCAGAGTACATTAATGTTACATTTACTGTACAGTATTTTTTTTCACACTGTTTATTCGACATTACTTGCAAGGGTACATTCCTGCATACCACATTTGCCATGAACCGACATGTTGACAATCCAGTCACTGGCTTTCGAGTGCCTTAAATACTGTAGTAATAATAATGTACTCAAGGTCTCTTCAATCAAATGCTTAAGTAATTCATGAACATCAAACTGCTTGAATATGTAACAACTTAGAGGACAGCGTTGACATGCAGTGACGTGCAAACATTGGCACTTTATCAAAGGGTTATCCAAGTCTGGAAATGTCACACTGCACTGACTTATCACAAACCAAAGTTCATGTATTTGTTGCAATTTTTTAAACCATGAAAATCCTGTACTAGTAAGATGTGTGTTTTAAAAGCCGAATTCAATACAGGAAGTATATATAACGCAGATCAGGAAACATTTCATTTTAATAGTCTGCCATCTCACCTTTAAAATTTCATACTTTTATACGTTTATTTTTACATTTTCAAAGTGACGATACACCATGAAACGTTCTTGTGATGGAACAGGTGTTGAATAAAAAGACTGAAATTCGTATTTGATATGTTCCATGAACGTAAGGTGAGTGCATTAAAATCCATCCTGGTTTCTGATTGCACTGGCCTTGGCAATTTCATGTTACATTATGCACTGATTGAAAGCTAATCTTCTTCTTTGCGATTCTTCGAAGCACGATGGTCAGCTTCTGGACATCGTTGTCTTTCAGCTCGGCCTCGAAGTGTTTGGTAGAGTTCGCAGGCAATACCAAGTATTACCTGACAGGAATCGCGACGTGAACGCTTCTACCTTGACCCCCGAAAGCTAATCATGTAAGCCGTTTACAGAATCTGTCTCCAGCCTGTTATGCATGAAAACTGGGACACTTAATAGACAAGCAATAGCCTGATAGCAGAGTGGTTCCCACATTGGATTATGAACCTGGAAACCTGATTTTTATTTCTGATCATGGCAAACATCAGTGGTAAGTGATATCTGAATCAGTCTCGGATTTCCCAAGTATGACCAAACTTCCATGGTCTAACATGGCATGGGGAGGCTTTTATCCAGCAGTGGATTGACAAAGACTAAATGATTCCATAACAGAGAAATTGGGCACATTCTCGATGATTTGGTCAAATTTCACAAGTGAACAGGGTTACGCCTGGGTTTTGCTTGGTTGAACGACAAACATGCTTAAAACAGGTGTTATAGACTGTGGGGCTACGTTGAGAGCAGCAGAAGGTAGTGCAGCAACATTCACTGTTGTCACGTACTATGCATGCTGCCTTCACCAGCCCGTACTGATGAGCGACGTGAAGTGTGATTAAATAACACGCATGACCTATATATGATATGGTGAGATCCTCATGCAACAGTGGCATGACGTGCATTAGACGAGTTACCACCATCAGAAACTATAGTACTGTATGTTAGGTCAAACGTAGAATAGTAAATAAGTCATCATGACCTCACACATTGCCATCACAGCAGAGGGCAGCGGAACCAATTGTAAAAAACCTGTCATCCATCATTTACACTGCCAGGATGCTTTATATAAGTTCACATAACCTGATTAATCTGCAAAAGTCTGCTCATAACCGCCTAGACTGGTTAAAATCAGGAAAACTAATGACCTTTTGTACTTTGTACTTCGAAATGCACCTTTAACTGTTCAGTCATTTAAGAGCTTTTCTAGTGTCCATTTACATCCAATGAGCTGGTGTGTAATCACAAGATTACCCTGGACACTTCTGTTTCCAAAAGTGCAGAAGGCTCTTAAAATGGTGAATTATGCAACTGTAGAAAAGTGTTACGTGGTGCCATGTTGTTGTAATATGACTGTTAGATCTTAAGCATTAATACATACCATTGGATTCGTTTTTAAATGCTAAGAAATCCAATTTACCATACTGTTCCATTGTCATATATATAGCACAGAATATGTAAGCTTTTTCAGCATACACTGTTCTCATGATACTTTTCATGGGCACCAGTGTATGAAGTGTGAATGGGACTGTATAATTCAGCAGTGGAACAACACAAAGGGTAACAATTTGTACTCGGATCCTTCCACTCTTTGAGAACCAGAATTTAATTATGGCACTTGGCTTAGCATGCACATCCAAGAATGTATGTTCTCCCAGTACTCTATGCTGTTTGAAGTCAGCTAACACAAACATTTGATAACATAAAATTAACTCGAAGGCTTTCATGACCAATGTTATTCATAGTGAGGTTCTGTTTGTGAGTTTAGGTCATGTGAAGGTGTGTAAGTGAAGTGCATCCGTCGATATACCGGAGCAAACGAAAGAGCACAAACCTCACTTACCTCAAAAGATGGTACCGACGTTTCGCTGGCATTACAGCGAACATCATCACCCTGATGATGTTGGCTGTAATGCTCTTTCGTTTGCTCCGGTATATCGACGGATGCACTTCACTTACACACCTTCACATGACCTAAACTCACAAACAGAACCTCACTATTTGATAACATATAGCCCTTAAATCCGTTTGTTGTACTGCCCTCTTCATATTTTATTTACTGGCCATACATGATGTGACTGCGGTCCTTTTAACTGCTAGGTCATCTAAAGGACAGCGACTTAATTGATAATTTTACTACTGTCAGGGTTTGCATGGCAAAGCCTCCTGTGGGCACCCATGTCAAGTTGTCTTGCCGTGGCAGTGAAATGATAAGCACAGCGATCATTTCAGATTTCACCACCACAAAAAGTATGAGCACACACAAACGTCCTTATCGCTGCCACAGCCATGTGCAGCGTTTGGACAGTGTGATCATCGGCTCCGGCATTAGAGAAAGGCGCGTTATTTACGGGGCGACAATCTATTCACGGTAGCTAATCGCATTACACCTCTGGCAGACTGCACATTTTGCAGTGATGGCAATTTGGCCATCGTGAAAAGCATTGTGTCGACAAGGGAGGGCATGGGTCACTACTGTTGGCTGCAGCACCGGTCGGACACGCAAGACGGAGTGCACCATCTTTGGCATACGTAACAATGTACACAAACCATACCAAGTCAGAATATATACGGCTTAGTGTGTAGGGCTGCTGCAATTTAGACATGAAATATATTTATGAAATCTCACGCGAGAACTTCCGCACTATGCGTACAGAGTTTGTCCAGGCGGTGACATTAAACCACGTCCGTTTGCACATGACAAATATGTGTGTCCGCTGGCCAGCAAACGCTTATAAATAAATCAAGGTGACAGTGGGGAAAAAAGTGCAAACCCTCTTTGTTATCACCTACAAATTATAACTGTCTTTCACCAATCTCTGCACATCTAGCGCGTAATGTATAGCTTGCTTTTGTAATTTAACAGTTACGTGTTGATCATAATGTGTCCAATTTTGTGACAGACATTTAAGGGAACTAGCTACAGTTTTGCTTAATACGTATAGTTTTTATGAGACACTCCAACACGGAATATTAGGATAGCAATAAATAGTTAAGCAAATTGCACCTCACAAGGGAAACGAATAGAAATCGAAAGCAGTAATGTCCTGAAATGAATCGTGAAATATTGCAAGGATTTTAAGGACGAAAACTAAAAATGTTATCAAGACCATCAATAAAATGGTCCATATAATTAAGTAGGTTACATTTTAAAAACATTTATCGAACAAAAATGTATTTGGGACGCAACGAGCATGTATTCATCAATCATGTATATGATAAGCTGGCATGTCAAGCATTGTACCGAGCTGTGGATACGGTATGTACGAGAGCGTTCCTGTCGATAAAACAGTGCGTGCAAGATGTCAGGACCACTGCAGAGGCCAGCGTCTTCACGGGGACAACAGTTTGCTGCTGCACTGCAGGCTTGCAATGACAATTAAAATGACGTATACTGCTCACTACCGTATATGTGTTAGAAAATTGACTGCAAGTAAATAGATTTGGTCTGAGTCTGTTTGCATCTCCGCTCGGCCAGTTTGTATCTCTGGTTGCTGCTAGTACGAGTTCTTGTGGCATGCCGTGAAAGTTAAATAAGCGAAAGTTAAGGGTTTACTGTAGTTCCCATTGCCAAACACACGAAATAGCGAATACTCAAATATATATATATTCCCTACTGTATTGGCAACGTTAAAGTGAAATGACGTTCAGCGAATAAACATTACACATGGATTCACTGTAATGCGGTATTTGTTTTTGTATGGTTGCTCTGTCTTTGCTCTCTGCTGAAGCGACTTGGAATGTTTTTGCAAACGTGGCCGCATTCCACCTTCTAAATCTCAAAGACGTCTGCACCGCAGTGCAATATGCCATGTGCTATAAAAACAATTGTGCAAAGCTTACTTTCAGTATGGAGCTGTCAGCAGAAATATTCTGACCACACTGCAGTATACACCTATTCATGTTATTGTAATATTTTCCTAATGATGTCCGTAACGCCTTGCCCTTTATATAACACAATGCAGGGAAACAAAATTGTGGCATTTGTGTCCTGCTAATAAGTCACAAGCACATGATCATGCCATAATAGTATCATCATCCTAGTACTCCTTAATCTCAGAACATCATGCCAACACATCATGCCAAGGCATCATTATCTCAGCATATCATCATCACGGTACATAATCACCTCATCACATGTGCCTTTCATCGTCTCAAACATTATTCATAAGGCACGATCGCATGGTTCATAATGACGGCATAGTGAACATGTCAGGACCCAGGTGTATTACCTTCAGCGTGCACACCTGCCTACACAGTCACGTGTGGACATGGCTTTCTGCACAAAGTGAGCCACCTACCTACCCTTTCATTAAAATCAACACTTGAGCTATATAATTACAGCACAAGTCTCCATCTCTGCGGCGGCCCTGAAGGCCTGCGGTGTAAAATGACTAAATTCCACGTTGCTATGGCGGGAGTCTGTATCACACCGATGCACGCACGGAATGTGAGAGGTGGCATTAAAGGAAGAAGAGCCTTGTCGCAATGAAGCGAAAGTCATCGCGAATCTTGCACGCGATTTGAGTTTTCTAGAAAATCTCACAGCGTGGCACAGCTACGCTACGCGGCGCACACTGCATGTCCCCGTGTGCATTTTTCATTGTATTATCTATTGAATGCATACACACACAGCAGTCTCTATGATGTCTACGAGATCTCTCCTCGTGGGCATACACGGCAGTGTTATCGACAGCCAGGGGTTCTCAATCTTTTGCACTTCAATGCCCACTTGGGTATGGTCTCCATGAACCACTAGGTGGCGGTAGTGGCTGACTGATGGGTCGCGACCCACCGGTTGAGAATCACGGATCTATACAATGTGTACACACACAGTTATCTACGTGTATGCAATGCCTGTACACGTGTGTGTACTTGTATTGTGGTGTCTATAGAATATTCGCACCCAAACCGTGTCGACAGGATGTGAATGTGTGTGTGTACACGTGGTGTCTATAGAATATGTCAACGTGTCAACGCAGACGCGGGCTATCGAATGTGTGTATGGAAAGTGTGCCCACTGTTCAGAAACATTAATACTTGATAGAATTAAACACAGGATAAAACATGTGCAACGGTAATAACATCGAGGGATAACTGTTAGATCCGCAAGGGGGCAACTCGTCGTGGACCAGGGAGCAAATGCATAACGTGCGACATTATATACACTGTCAAAAACAAAGTGAAATGAGCTTGGGTAGAGCACATCCTTATTAGGGAAGATGGCCAATGGACGAGGCTGGCGACGGAATGACAGCCAAATGATGGAACACACCCGGAACGAACGAGCACGAGAATAAGATGGCAAAGGGATGAGTTCAGCTCGGTGAGCAGCATCGACACACACCGTGGCATCATCACAGGACCGTGAAAGACGGCTTCGACTTAAGGAGCCCCATCATCCAGCAGCGGATAGGGGCACGGCTGCTAACGGTGAGATCGATGCCGATCGCAGCTGTGTTGTCCGTAGCATGTGCGTTACACGTGTGCAGACATTGTTTTGTGTAGAGAAGGTGTCCGTGTACACTGTGTTCTGAACGCACAGAGGTCGTGCGTGTTGTGACAACTCACCCCCGCTGCGGTCACAGCCTTGAGAAAGATGTTCGTCACGGATACCGGCAGCTTTGTTTCCCCGTCCAGCCTTTTACACGCACACAACACAGCAAGCATTTCACAGCTACCGCATACATTGCAGACTGTTGTGTGTGGCCTACACAACGTGTATACAAGCGTTACTATTGGCGTGGGTGAGGTCACAATTTCCGCCGGGAGATAAACATGACAGCACGCTCTTCAAACTACTAAGTATAGACCTGGCCCAATGTTGGGCCAGCTTCAGTGCCGGTATCAATGTCAACGTGTGTGTCTGTGTCTCGACGTGTGTTAAAGTGTGTCAATGCATAACGTTGTGTCAATGCGGATGTGTTAGTGCTTGTTTCAATGAGTGTGTCAAGTGTGTGTGCAATTGTCGATGTGTCACTGTGTTCGTAGCTGCCAGTGTGTAAATCTCATTACGCATGAATGTGCTGTGAAACTATGTTTTTCTTAATCAATGTGGTGTGTAACTATGTCTTTGTCAATGTGCGTAACTGTGTTGTGTATCAAGTATACAAACTGCGCGTGTCTCCATGTGTAACTGTACCCATGTGATCGGTGTGCCTGTAACTGTACACACGTAACTTACTGTGTCTCTGCGCGTTATATAATAAAATAATAGCATTTATACAACTCTGTATTCGTGCATAACCGCTGTACGCTTAAACAAATCCTGTACGTTTGTAAAGAGTACGTACCTGCGGTAACTCCGTCCGTGTGTGTGTATACCTGCGCGTAGTAACTAAGTGTGTGTGTGTGAAGACACGTATTTGTCGGAGTGCCAGCTTGCTGTACGCACTTCCGTGGTGGGAGCCGCCCTGCCAACTGGGTTGGTTCCGCTGGGCTGAGTGGCAGTCGAGTCTCACACTAACTCACTCCCTCTCTCTTTCGCTCCCATCCGCTCTCAACCTCCCCTCCTCTTCCCTCCCAGCCACTCACACGAGCTTGTCCGCCAACCCTCCCATTTCCGTACTCTCCCTCTCATCTACCCCATGTCTTCCCTCTCCACTCTCCACCCCCCCATCACACCGTCTCTGCTTTCTCTCTCTGCCCCCCAACCTCCCGTGAATCTTTTATTTTGCGCTGCCCTTGGAGAGGGGGAGAAAAAAAAGCACGGCGTCATTAAAAGAAGTGCCAATCGTTGAGACTGAAAAGACTGATGGGTTGTTATTTTTCACATTTATTTTTGTGCTTGCAATTGCCATACATGACACGCGGAAACGCATCGCGTACAACTGTACCGTCGCCCATCCCATGTCACAACATTAAATGTGCCATATGTGCACTGTAATAGAATACGATACAGTCGTATTCCTATATGTATTTAACAATTATGTATTTATTTTTCGCCGATGATTATAAGATGGGAACCTGTTCGGTTGGGAAACTGTCGTGGGCTGGGTTACTTACATTCCATTCTCGCATGTTCAGTGCAGCCCTGTAAATTGATAGCTCCTAGCCCTGCTGCCAAAGGGCCTCCACTAGACGGAGCTATACAGAGCCCCTTTGAGAGGGCGCTTGGCCTACTCTTCCACGCTGGTAATACGTTTTCATATAGATGGGAATAGCTACACTTTACCCCACCACGCGCGACCTGCCGATCGACTAACTCTGGTGTGCTATACCCCATGTATGTTGCTGCGTGGACAGATGGGGGGATTTAAGAACGTCCCCATTTTTTTTACTGCGACGTTAGACGATCGAAGTGGCGACCTCTGAATTGCACATCCAGTGCGCTAACGAATTACATCACTGTGTATCAGGATATATATTTGGTAAATGAATCTAATCGGTGTTTAAACTTCATATTCCCTTAATGGGATGTAGATTATTCTGTCACCCACGTGTACCCGCGACTACGCCACTGATTTCTCTTCACAATTTCGGTCCGAGAAGCCACAGCAGCACAGATAAGGACAGACGGTGCGGATATATGGACGCGAATGATGAACAGTTTAGCCGCCTGGCAACTGGCGGACATCACAGATGTCAGGGGGAATCTGAACCATACGTCTCCCGCTGATATGTTCCCATCAATAACGCAAGGGACAGTGTAAGATATTTATATATTTTTGTTCACCTGACTCATCCCCGGCACCTCCTTGCCAAAGGATTCATCCAGTATACCAATATTAACCGCAGGTGTAACCAATACAAATTGCAAGTGTGTGCGTGTATGTTTATGAATGTGCATGCATAACAGTGACGTCTCCAATTCACCATCTTGGCCATGGACTGTTGGCGTAGGCTGACGTGCAAATCTGATAAGGATGAAATTAACCTGCATGGAGATTAACCAGTACTTGATTGCACGAGGCTCACTTACTTTATATCTGGATTTATATTACAGTACATGTAAGTTGATCAGCAGGTTGCATATGGTTGTACTCCTACCGCTTGCTAGATGTCCGGTCACCATGGAATAGTCTGCAAAATACCTTCTAGGTGAGACCACTAGCGGTCCGCCTAGTTGAGGCCCTTCAGCCGGCAGCAGTGTAATCAGCCAATTCCAGGGATGCACCTTCACATCACATTTTACCCATGTCAAAAGGCGACAGCTTTCTTGTCTGGCACAGACGCCCAGAAAGGTCCTCACTCACTTTCTTAAAATAACGTAAACAGTATATTTAAAAAGCACCAGCTCTTACAATTTCCCAATGCAATGTCGGTATGGGCAGAACCTTTATACTCGCCTTTGGTGCAACACGTTCTAAGGTTATGGCCCACACAGTCTAAGAACAATTAACATTTCAAGAATATAAAGGACAACATGCATGCAATCTAAGAAGGAATTTTCGTCAAGCACTGCTGCCATAGTTGGCTTATATTTTGTGCACAATTTGGTGTTCTGTTTCTTTGACTGGCAGTCGACATGCGTCTACAAGAGTGAATGCATATTTCTAGTTTTCATCGCCTACAGTTTACAGTGAGGCATGTGCCTGGGCAAATGGGACTCCCTGCTGGTGGACCGATGTGAATGTATATATAACGGTCTGGACTCTACACAGTATCACAACCCGAATGACATTATATGTATCTTTCACGAAGAAGAGCGGTGCCAAAGTTGGGATTTCATAAAGCCACCCCTAACACAGCTTTCTATCACGTTTACTCATCCCCTCCTCGAGGAATAATATTAGCATTGTCATTTTAGGTTTGCAGAGGAGCCTTAAGTTGCTCGAACAAAATTCCGACATGCCCCACTCTCTCCCTCTTTCCCCCTTGAACAATCATGCTGCCCAGGTGAATTATCCTGTCAATCATAGTATACTGAATATCATTGGTGGTACTCCCAGACCCCATGTGGCAATTTTACAGAGCAATGACAGACCAATTGATGTGAAGACCGCACAGTTTTTCTGTCATTGCTTTGTTGCTCGGTGGTCCCCCAAGACCAACGCTCTTTGAGTACAATTACGTGCTGCTTCTCAAAGTGAAAGCAGCCTGGCAAAGGGGACAGAAGTGTCAATTGGCATGTCTTTGTTGAAAAGCCAAAGGCAGCTATGATGTCATCACCTAGTCAACACCTCACTCTGACTCTAACCACACACCATCAGGAAGCATGTCGCAGGAAATATTGCCACATCATTTAGTTGTCACCAAAAGCTGTGTCGGGTCTTACCAAGCAACCTATTGTGAGAATCAGAATTTATGGTTTGAATGTTATACGTGTCGCTGAGTGTCATTCGCCCAGTATCGCTTTGCACGGACCGGGCTCCACATCGGAGGATAAAACATCATCTCCGTGGCGCTCCTCCTCCTGGCTCATGAGCCGCTGAGCCAGGCGGCGCCCTCTGCGAGGCGACAGAGAACGCATCAGCGCGGAGGCCAGCACGCTGACGGGTTCGTCAGTGAAGTGTGGGCGGCCAACGCGCCAGCAGCACAGCAGAGCCAGGGCCTGCTCACGTTTGTCATGCTGCGGTGAGCGCAGGCGGAGCGCTTGCATGCGACCGCGTCGCACGCCCAGGCGCAGCACCACCTTCTCCACCTCGGTTGCACTCAGCTCCTGGGCCAGCCAACGCAGATCCCGCAACCCCAGAGGTCCTGTCTCCGAACAAGGTATCGTGTGTAGCAATCACTGAATTGAAACGTGTACTTTTTCAAAGTAACAAGAGTCGTGTTCTTTCATGGAGAACTATTCACTTAGTCCAGGGAGGTCCCCGTTTCAACAGCGGCGTTCATTATATCAATGTTTGCCAGCAGTGACAAACAAGAATTGTCTAAATGTTTATTGAGTAATGAACCTAGCGACATGATGAACTACAGCTGAAGTTCTAAATCACTGAGCTGGTTCTACTCACCGCGCCACCGTGCCGCTTATGGGAACATGTTTTGCATTCTAATACGGACAGCACATTGCCGCATCATAACATCCAAAACCAAGCACATGCATCTGAATCTACAAATTAATATTCAATTGTGCCTTATGGAGTCAAACATGTAATGGATGGAATATGAATAATATATTAATGCTCAGCATGCATATTGAAAAAGACACCTTTATCAGATGAAAAATTAATGGTGGTGTATTGAAATCTTATCGTTGTGCTTCACTCACCATCCTCTGGGATGAGACACTGGTATAGACTTGGCGCACGGTGGACCTGGCATTGCACCTGGAATATTATAACGCATTGAGATTGTAAACTGTCATTATAACAATTTATCTCTAACAGCTCTCATTTATAACGTGTTTTCCTATGTGTCACTATGTTAAAATAGCTTTAAATGCAGTTTACTTATAAATAACATTTTTTAAATCATGACTAGACTGGGTTTTTAGATCCTCTTCTTATCGATTCTTCGAAGCGTGATGGTTATATGACAGTTTCCCATTTCTATACACAGTTCTTTGCATTTTTATTGAACTCTGCAAGGTCTTTTGAGCTGCAGAGGTTGGGTAGTAGAGCACAGGCAAGGCAGTGCTCCATAGTATGGTCTGCTTCTCCACATTCACAAGTGGTTGGGCCGGTCTTGTAGCCCCATCTGACCAAAGCAGCTTTTGACACACGAAGATGAAAACACAATAAACATAGGCCTCATATGTATTTATTCTTTATTTGGCTACTGGTCAATCTGGATGAGACCATGCACTTGGAAGTGCTTCATACTAAACCGAAGTATTATTTTGTATACTCTACATTACTTAGCAAAGGACATACTGGCAAACGTGATTCTCAAGTCCTACTTGGGAGTAAATAAAAATCCAAAGCAAGACGTTGGTGAAATAGGATGGCAGTTGTCATCTAATAACGTGGAATAGAATAACTCTGGTCAGCATAATTGGACTCTGCATATGACCACGCGGCAGGAAAGTGATTGGTGGGGAGTGTCAGACGCCTATGGGTGCCACCCACCCACCCACACTTGAAAGTTATTTTGGATTTTCCCATAATTTAATGATAGACCGTACAGGGTGTAGCGCTGTATGGAACAGCACGTAATCACATGCCCTCCAGTAGCCAGCGGCACAATGGATGTGACCGATGGCTTAGTTTTTGACTGAATATTTTCCGAGTTGATTGTAGATTTGAACATGTCTGAGAGGTTCACCACTGAGAAGATGAAGTGCTGAATGAAATCGTCTCGGTTACAGATGGCTCGATGGACTGTGTCATTCGAGAACTATGAGAGGAATGCAGATGACGATATCTTGGGGAGGCATTAATTTAGCAGTGGATGGATCATAGCAGACAATGAGCGTTCAAGTCCACTTATTTAACCAGGTGAGCGAACTCAAGTGAGCGCGATAACTCAGTGGTTCTTAACCTGGGGTGCACGCACTCCCTGGGGATGCGAGATGCTCTGGCTGTGCTTGCGATAGATGCCAGATTTTGGTATTTATTGTATTATATATGTGTTATATTATATACGTATTTGTTAATAAAGGGTGAGATAACATATTTTGAGAACCCAAGGGGTGCAGGCTGCAGTAAAGGCTAAGAACCACCGATCTACCTTGTGAAGTGACCGGTCTTCTTCTTTGCGATTCTTCGAAGCACGATGGTCAGCCTCTGGACATCGTTGTCTTTCAGCTCGGCCTCGAAGTGTTTGGTAGAATTCGCAGGCAATACCAAGTATCACCTGACAGGGATCGCGACGTGAACGCTTCTACCTTGACTAAGTCGCACGTCCCCCGCGTCAAAACCGACTGGATGTGGCGTGCCAGTTGCTGACACATTTTCCAACCCACAGAGCCGGACACACCCCGGCTGAATCCGTGAAGCCCCTGGCGTGTGGTATTCGTGAGTGCAGCCGGTGTGCAACTGAACTCGCTCTCTCGCCTTCGGGAGTGTGAGCGCCAGCGAGCAGAGCTGCACGTCCCCTCGCCCCCTGCCGGCAGCCTTGCTCAGCACATGCAGCACGCCGCGATAGTTGCGCTGGCCGCGGTTCGCGAAGGGGTCCCGCTCGCGTAGACGCAGCTGCAGCCGCGACGGGCGATGAGCATGGAACGTGAGGCTCTGCTCGACCTCCGCTGTCGCAACCTCGGCCAGCGCCATTTCACTGCTGTAAATTCAACCGCATCGATAAATCAAGACTGCACGTGAAAGTATGCGTTGGCTTCCAAAGGGACAAGAAATTTATAGTATATCGTCGGCACCTCTTTAAGCCTGCGCCTGCTTTTAGAATCTTCCTATGGCAGGGTAGCATAGTTGTGACATCTGAGCCTCACAGAAAGAAGGTCCTGCCCGTTGGCGGTTCGATAGGTCTTCATCTAGCAGTGGCTTAAAAAAGGCCTGTAAAATATTAACAATTAATGAAAACTAAAACGTAAAAGTAACATTCAACCTTTTAACTGTGATTTATTTGACCTACAGCTGAGCCACCTGGTTGGACTGAATATTATTAGACGTGCTGTATCATCCAAATAGTGTGCAGATGGCCGCATTTATGGGAAGGCTTATTAAGGTTTAAAGGAACAAGCATTTGGCAGAAATGATGGGATCATCATTTCTGTTCACGTGACAGATTTTTGTGGTCGCATTATCAACTGCACAAGGCTTACATACTTTATGAGGTCATAATCCTGAAAGGTGCTCTACAATTGTAATGTTATTGTAGATTTACTAAAATTAGTCAACCCAACCAATGCATTTGCAGGTATTTTTTTTATGGGAAATTCATTAATAAGCAAAA
>JAZEWU010000005.1:14007784-14032653 GCA_036362915.1 Geotria australis | reverse complement strand
TGCAAAGCATCAAGAGAAAGTGGCTCCATGGTGTGCCTTCAGCTAATTTAACTTAAACAATGTTTACAAAAGGTGCCAAAGGTTAAGGTGACCAAATGGCATATTTCATTCTTAGCACACCTGTGGAGCGCTAACCATATTTCAATTGCACCCTGGGGAGAAGTGCTGTCATCTTAATATGACGGGCGAGCCAATTTGTCAGCCGATGAAAACATGAAAGCGGCACTTTACGTTTATGCGTGATGATGGCGGCTGTGCTGTGGTTACGTGACCCTGGGATGAGGCGCGTTTGACCTCATGACAGCTCTGCTAGCCATGATGTTGCCGGTGCTCGTGAAGTGAAGATACAGCTGCTGCCCTTCGTGCGCCGGGAAGGGATGGCTGGCACCAGGGGGACCGTCGAAGCCGGCCTTCTGCAAGGCCTGTTCCGCCTCCTCCAGCTCGCTCAGTGCACAGCACACCACAGCCAGCCGGCCCGCGTCTGTCCCGTGCCGCTGTGCCAGCACGACCGCCTGGTACGACCGCACGGCCTCTACGACGGCTGCCGCCATCGCGACCCCGTGGCTCCGGGTCGCAAGCCTGAGCACTAGCAGCCTGCGTGAGAGAGGGATGTGCACGGGGTCATAGGGCCACTCGCAGTACGTACACGGGAGCCAAGGCACATTGCATAGTCTCTGGCTCATGCCAGAATCCAATCTAAATATATACACCATAGATTGGTTGGTGCTGTGGTAAAGTGGCAATCTCTCAAAACGAAAGTAATGAATTCAAATTTCAGTCGGGCGTTGACTCAGTCCATCATCTCTCTTGGGTCGGTCAATAAGTACCATTCTGTGGGATGTCAACTGTGGCTGTCTTAAAGGGAGACTGGTCCCTGCCATTAAAATATGGAATTTCACCTTCTGGCTCAAGGCAGCCATCTGAGATGCGCTCTACCCAAAGAATTTCCCAGCAAGGAGACACTGACCAATTTTGGTATGTTATACATTCGTGTTTACATTTACTGGAAATGATAATGCATCACCACTACGTTGTAAGTGTATGTTTAGTGCATTTTTTACAGCCTCCTCAGCCACTATCGAAGTTTAGTGCTCCATGAATTATGTTATAAGCGCGATACAAATAGTAGTAAAAATGCACTTATGATAATTTACGTTATAGCATTGTATGCAGCTAAAATTATGGCTAATGGATAGCATTAATATAGTTACTTATACTTGGTTCAAGATGTTTTTGTGGCTTAGACGTAAAGGTCGTACAACTATTATATATCCAAATATTCCTCACCGATCTTGGCTTTGATTGGCTCACCTCCTCACTGGGCGGTGGAGCTCTACCTGCACAAAGTCGCTCTTCCTGCTTAGTATCCTCACGTCGCTGAGCTCGGTCCAGTGGCCTCCCACTGTGGGTTGGGCCACCAGACGTAAGACATCTCCATCCTGATTTTTGATGTCTCCTGTTTTCCCTGTGAACAAATTTCCTCATTATACACAGATATTCAGGCTATGGGGTTCATGCCATTTCAACTAAGCAAAATCGTGATAGCTAGAACGTACATTCAATGCCAGGTTCAGAAAATAATTGACACGCAAGCACTTCAATTTGTATCATACCAGCTGGACAAACCATTGTTGTAGATATCAACATGGACATTTAATGCAGGGCGTGTAATTTAAAATCCGCAAGTCTTTTTTGTTAAGTCGTTTACCAGCGCTTAAGCAGCTATCATGTAAAAATCTGGACAAGTCCTCCATTGGCAGTGCATCTGCCTGCGTTGAATTTCCCCGCGCGTTGGCCGGCGTATTCACGTTAAGTCATATAATTAGCCCATCTGTTGTCACCACGCTGTGCTTGATCATATCGCCCTACCGCTTCTCCCCGCGTGACTCGCAGCAGCGGGCACTGTCCTGGCCCTCACCCCGATGGCGACCCGGGGGCAGGGCAGCACCACAACCAGCGGTCGCATAAATCTGGCAGCCCCACCGAGGCTCACGATGGGGCTCGCGGCAATTAAACACGCGTCGGCATCGGAGGGGTCCCGGGCGCTCTGCAGGCTCGCGACAACCGCCACTGGCACCGGCTGCACCTGTGGGATCCGAAACCAGCAACGGCGAGCCATGCCACGGTCATAACTCATACGGTGCCATCGCGACGCAAACTCGTGACGTTATGTCAGCTGTTATGATGATGGCCACGGAGTATTCCGCTCAGCATCACGGCAGGACCACTGTGCCCTCATTAGTTCGCCGGAGTACATTTCAGGCATAGCCTTACACTTGACCTGCCTCGGTTAAGCATGCCATGCTTCAAATGCTCCAATTAAATGAAGGTTACGGTTTCGACTATATTCAGAGCGGTGTCAATTTTAAAGCATTGGCTTCGCGTTTCACGCAGCACGTGTGATAATTTCAGTTCTTCATAGGCACTTGCATTTGTGCGAGAATGGTACACTATATATCATGCAGCAGTCGCGGGGTTATTCCAGGTTCATTCAGTGTTCCTACTGGCTAGTCGTGTGACGTGACAACTCAGCTGTAGGCTGTTCTCTCGGCTCGGAGATAATGGCATCATCGCCAACTAGCAGTAGATGGGACCAGTGACGTACAAGAGGATCCTCGATTTTCTTTTTTATGGCGAAGCTGATTTTTTAAATATAGAGAACGAACTACGGATGGATCAAATCTCTTCGTGGAAAGTTTCTAACATTGGGCCATTGTGATTTTTTCCGATTGGTCAGCACTGATCTGGCCTAGGTGGCCAAAGCCCCCCGTAAGGGCCAGTGATAACAATATCTAGGCTACTATTCTGCTGCATAAAGGCTTCACTTCATCTAATGGCTGATAATGGTGATGAATTGTGATATTAAAGTTAAAGTATGTCTATGTACTTGTATATAAATTATAGAAGCCGACAGTGTAATGTTGCGAGACTTCTTTTCCATGGGCATCAAGGTCCAGTACCCAGTACCCGGACTCGTCTGCAGAATGCAGTACAGCAATGCGTGGGACGATATAAATAGCATTTCTTCTTTATGGGATAGAATGTTTCTCTCTCGCATGTGTTGTATAAATACTCACTAATCGTCTGAAAACATTCTAATATATAGAGGACTGCAAAGCAATTGTTGGCGCCGGCTCACCGTCTGGCAGCCTGGCAGTTTGTCTGTGGTTCCAAAGCAATTGTGAGATGCAATTTCTATGAATAACGCTATATAACATTAACAATTATATTGCTAAATTGACGCGCGTAAGGCGCGAGATCTGTAGTAGAAGTTCACTCAACATTGTATGAGCGCACTCTAAGCAGGGAAAACAATAAGTCTGCATGCGTTTGCTGCATTATATATATTACAGTGAATGTCAATGGGTCTTCTTAAGTTAACTCAATATCGACTCAATAGCTATGGTATAAATAATACGAGTGATATTTACCGCAGAATTAAGGATAATGCATTCTGATAATGTATCGGGATACACTAGGCTCTACGAGAAGTGATTTTGGCATCCAAGCATGAGCCATGTATCAAAAGAAAGACGAGGCCCATTTCTTGGACCGCTATGCCCAGCTTGCGCATGTCACAAAAGCCAAAGAGGCATGGGCGGGCATGCAGTGAACCTTACACGAACACGCGTCTCCCGCAGCGCATTATAATTGAATGGTGTACGGGAGACCTCAGCAGGTGCACACACATCAATCAGTTTGAATCGTAATTCTGGAAGCAGGCGGCGCCACGGCTGCTAAAGAAGGAATTAAAAACAGCCACGGTATAAAAGCCCTGCCCATGCTCCATTCAACTGGAACGTGCCCAAGCTCATCAGATCTCGAAAGTTAAGGCGGTTGAGCCTGGTTTTGGTGCTTTAGATGGTTGGCCGCTGTGCGTGGAACAGGTGTTGTAGGCGCTGCGGTACTAGGTTGTCAGCACACGGTGGTGGAGCGGATTGAATTGCTCTAATGCTCTACCGTCTATGCCCGCGCCCTGGCCCTGCACGGGACCCGCCCTGACCAACATGATATAAGTACGGTCAAATAATCCCCGCGATTCATACGGTATGCGGAGGCTCACATCCAACAGTGGATCGGTAGACATAGAGTGGGGTTTACAATCCCGAGTTAGATTTTTTATCGCGGTGATGACGCTCTCGCTTTCTTGGCGGCACCTTCAGTGACAGCTGCACGGGGGATTTGGTGAAGTCCTCTGGGACGTTGAGTAGGAGGCGAGGGTCGACGCTCGATTTGAACGATCCTCCTTCCTTGTCCACCAGGAGGATCTCCTTGGTGAGGCGCAGCACCACGGCTATGGTCGCCAGATCGTGCAGCAAAAACTCGGCAAACACATTCTCCTGGGACCATTTGGCAAACAGCATTTTAATCAAGTCATTCGTCAGCTCACTCTGTGCACCGCAGCTGTCAATTTACACAATTCGCAACTTCATCTGCCAGATACAGAACCTTACCGGTTGAAACCGCAACTCCACATCCCGAGGTTACACTTTTGCGCTATTTTGTCTCTGTGTCTTACTAATTTACCTTGTACAAGTTCACAGAGTATTTTCTGCTGTAATAATAAACAGGTATGTGATGGTTGCTCTTCAGAGCCGTTATTTCGGGATAGCGGTGTCGAGCGCTTTCCCTCTCTCCCTGACGTTTCGCCTCCCACGTTGGAAGCATCATCAGGCGTTTTAAAAAACGACACGGCAGTCCCGAAAGAACAGCTCTGAAGCGCAAGCTATCATGAAGCGGGCCGTGAAAACCTACAATCAGTACAAACGTGTATCTATCCAAGGCGGCGGCTCACCTCGCTGTCCGGATAGACACAGTCCAAAGCTTCGGGTAGGATGAGCTCCCACTGGGATCCACCGCGCCACACCTTGCCCACGACCTCGCGTCCAAGGACGCCTGGTTCACGCACGGTGTAGGGCATGCAGAGGGTGACGGCTTGGGGCAGGCGCTGCCCCTCCGGCTGTAGGCACAGCACGCGGCTGAGCAGCTCCTGCGAGTCGTCATCCTCACTCTGCTGCTGATGATGAAGCTGCTGATAATGATCACTGGGATAACAAGTGACTCCCAGCTCCTCCAGGAGGTGTTGGGGGCCACGGATAAGGCAGGCCACCTCCGGCTCTCCATCCCAGCCGGTCACCAGCAAACTGCGCGCCAACACGGTGTTGGGAGGGGGGGCATGGTGTCCTGTGCACGACCAATTGACGTCTGAATCCTGCAGCGCCCTGGGACATTGGGGTAAAAGGCGCTATTTCGCCGGGCACTCCGGTTTCCTCCCATAATCCAGACATGCCGGTTATACCCAGCCTTGCGCCCTGTTTGCTGGGATAGGCTCCGGCTGGCCGCGACCCTGGACAGGATTACGCGGTTTCTGACAATGGATGGCCGGATGGAAATTATTGATGGTTGGGCAAACTGCTTCCCGAACTACGGAGTCATTCCCTGGCGTATAATGCTGTACAGCACATCCTTCCGGCATAACACAATGATCGGCGGGAAATTCTCGTAAGAGCTTTTCTTTAGAGATAGCCGTATCGAGCCGTTGCTCCTCCTTCGTTCGACGCTACTATCCCGAAAGAGCAGCTCTTAAGATAAATTCTCGTACAACGATCCGTGAAAACCTACATCATGCCGATGTTTTTTTAAGTCACGCGGCTTTGAAGTAATTAACGAATTAGCAACAGCGCCCGATAAATAATTTGAGAAGTTTTATTAACTAGGCACAACCCTTGAACTTTTCGTTTCAGACTACGATATAATGGATTATGCATACAGGGATGTACTGTATTTTTGTATACTGTATAGTAAATAGAAAAGCAAGCGCATTTTGTGATGTAGATGCAGGAGGGAATTTACCTTTTTGTCACATGTGTGTCAGTTTCCTCGTCTTCTGTTTGCGTGTTTTCGTTTGTAGTGGAGTCATAGTGTTCATTATCTTGTAGCTCACCAGGTAACGTGCCATCCTGCTCATTAGCAAGCATGCCCGAACTATCGGATGGGACCTCATTTTTATCGGGATGCGAGTGGCTAACATCAGGGTCTGCAATGCGTATACCAGGCACAACCTTGGTACAGGTCTGATATGCCTGACATACAATGTCACGTTCTTTGTCATTGTGATCCATCATGCTTTCTTGCGATGTGGCCGTGCCTTTACGCTCTTCAATTTGCTCACTCATCTCGCACGGATGGATGTCCGTGCTGCTTGAATCAAAATCTATTTTAGTATTGTCATGGTTATCTGAAATCTCATCGCTATCCTCAAAGTCTGGCTCTTGCATGTATAAGTCATCCATGTATTCCGTGGCAGAGTGGATGTCCTCCTCATATTCCTTGTCTTCTTGATGTTTTTCAGAACGTTGAGACGTTGCTTCTTCACTAAACTGCTTTCTACCCTCATGACACGCGTCCGTGTCCTTGTGGCTATCGTCTGGGGAGCTTGTACTGGTTATGAAGCCAGTGTCGTTTTGAGCATCACGACTTTCATGACTTAACTGCGATTGAATAACATGCTCTTTGTCCATTTGAAATTCACCCTTGTGGTTTTTATTCTCACCATCTGCAATCTCTCCACCATCGGCATCATGGTCGGGCGTGCGTTCCTGCTCCGTGCCCAGGAGCACTTGGCACCCCTCTGCCATGCTGTCCAATGATCCGTGAAGAGACCCCACTCGATGTTCTTCTTGGACTTGTACAAACGTGTTCTTTTCTTGCCAATCGGTCACTTCAGTTTGCTTCACTCGAAACATCAAAATCAATGTGTTTCACGGTGCTGCTCCAAACCAACTACTGGGACATACACCTACAGGCTACATAATAAGATTAATGGACTGTTGGCAGTGGGGTACAGACTGAACACACCACACGACCACCTCTACTTATTAAAGCAGAGGTAGACATAACGGTGACACATTCTGCTGACGTCGTATTTGTCACAGTAGCCGGGTTTGCAGTTGTACTTCTTTTACCTATGTCCAGTTTTAAAGGAATTAGTACATTTATATCACTCATACAATGCAGTGTTAATGTACGTGATGAAAATTATATTCATTTAATATAAACTTATTCTAAAGGAGCCCTGTGATCCTGGGTATAGCCATGTCTTGCGCCCTCTGTCTGTCGGGATAGGCTCCGGCTCTGTACAGGATTAAGCGGTTTCTGATAATGAATGAATGAATGAATTATACTAAAGGCAATAGTGTTTAATACAAAAAAGGATGCACGATTTCAGTGTGCACCTAGGTAATTATGCAGTTATTATCGCCTGTTCTACTTTTGTGGAAACTAGGGCATTGCAAAGAATAACGCAGGTAAAATGAGTTTTAATTAGATGTTAATATGTTGAGCAACGTAATAAACCACTGAACCTATTGTAATGATGGCTGAACGATTCACACCAATAGCAAGTAAATATATCCAGCGCGAGATATACAGTTTATAGTTGCATTTGAATACACGCAGAATCCCAAACAATGAACACTTAGATATTAGCCTTGGGATGGTATATAATGATGAAATTGATACACACAAGAACACTGAACACAACACCCACCACGCTAATGCATTGTTCTTATAAAACTTGGCAGTAGCGTTAGCATTATGTAATTGCATATCCCCGCATCCAATACAACGAAGTGAAAGAGACATACCTGTCGATGGTCTCTATGAAAATACGTTGTCTTCCGCCTGCTGCTCGCCCGCTCTCGTTGCTATGTGCCTCTCCGTATACACTGCAGCTTTCTTTGTACCGTGGAAATGGGAAACCAGGTGCTGTCGGCAGCTCAGTAAATATTTAAGGACTTCCGGCAAATGGGATCAAGCCTTGTCTTTCAATGTATCGTTTTAGTTCATGCGTTTCCCAAAAAAATATCTAGATGTCCCGTATGTGAATGTGTTTCAGCATTGGGGCACAAGCGCGAAGTTAATTTAAGACTTGCTTTGTCTGACTTAATTAATAAATAAAGTCTCTCATTTTGGGCAATGTCGTTGCTGGTACGGATATCACAATCTTCTGCTTCAGGTCTTGTCAGTCCGCTCAGTGGCCTACCAAACACTTGGAAGTCGAGCTGAAAGACAACGATGTCCAGAGGCTGACCATCGTGCTGCTTCGAAGAATCGCCAACCCCTGTTTTATGTTAGAATGCCTTCCAATTAAAATACAGGGTGCGGCATAAGTCGCTTTACCGAGAATTATAATTTGATACAAGCGTTAGAGACGTTGAACAATAACAAAGAACTGTGCCACCGCACTATGTTGTTCAGTGGTTCAAAGGTGCAACATGTGTACTGAACGTAATGGAGGACAATTTGAACTATTAATGAAATAACTAATAAATATTATTCCTCAAACTGGTATCATTCTTCTCGGTGAAGCGACTTATGCTACACCTGTATTCTCTTGAAGTCAATAGGTTGTGTGTATACGTAAACATGTTTGAAACTCTGTTTCTTAAGTCTTATAGTGTAGTTGAAAACAAAATGGCGCAAGACGTATTAAATGCAACATCAACATATATAGCATGTTTATTTGGCATGAAATTTTACTGTCAAATGGCTGACCATATGTCAAAGTCTATTAATTCTGCGACCCGATGTGAATACAGATTTATGGTTTGTCATTTCCAAAAACTCAGCTGTCTAGGTCATACTCAGATAATAATAACGTTCAGAAGATTTTAGTACCCCCATTTTCAGAATTATTTTGGAATGACATTCACGTAACCACTTCAGTACCAGTCTCAACAACCACATTAATATAATGAATGGAACATTGTCTCCGCTTGCCAATTGTATTTCGACAAGTGCCATAAATACAGCCTTGTCCATCATCCTGGCAGTTTGAATGGCCCAGAAGCCGTATACCAGTACCAAGCTAAACATTACCACTGGTATGTATAAAACTAGAAAAGTATAGCAAATAAAATTAAAGTTTAACAAACCAGGCTTCTGATAGCCATTCAGTTATTGTTGACCTAGCATTCATATTCCCATTGCCAATGTCAACAAACTTCGGAGATTGTTTATGACAACCAATTTTGGTGGTTGGCAGGTTTCCAGAATACAATGTATTGGAAGACAAACGCAGTGAACTGGTAAAGAGAATACCTCGCTCTACGTGCTACCAGCATATCACTACATGTACTGGTCAATCGATTGGTGCATACATCAAGGTCAGTTGGTATAATACTGCCATGCAATATTAAACTCTGACTTACACTCATTACGTACTGCCATAAATCTATGTTCATATTATAACATGGTTATACAGCTCAGATAAATTCATTTAATCTATGCATAATCGTGTGCTCCAGTTTTAACAGCAGTGGGTTCAGTTAATCAAATGATTATTGGTGTAACGAATATAATGACAATTCACATCAAAAATCCTGCCAGGTTGTGGCAAACAGCAATAACACAAACTATCATTATGGACAGACACCTTTTATTTTTCACTTGCAATCAAGACAAGTATAAAATTAGATAAAATTCCATCAATATTTGCATAACATTCACCTTGGAATTTAGTTGCAATTACTGAATGTGTGCGGACAAAAAAAAAGACACGTAATGTGGTTAACAGCCTTAGACCAAATAACTAGCGAACTAAATATTGTCGGACAGAATGGTCTGGATTTAAGAGAGTAGTTAATGTCATGATGACTGTTAGGTCTCCGTCCCTCCAAAGGTAACGGTCACAAGGTCTGACGTTATTGTCCCGCAGCCGGCCAGTCCGTCATGGTCGGGTCGTTCGACTCGTCACACGGTCAGCGGACGTCACGAGTCAACAGTCCACTTGCTGCGGAAACAAAATCAGCCAGCAGTTTTCAAAAATGCACACTCGTTATTGTTGCATATCAATATATGTTCATTCATACAAAAAGGTCAAATGTAAAAGAACTTCCATGCTTAAACACGCATTGGAAGGGTGCTCCATTCTCTGGGTAGCCCTGATCCAGTGGTGGAAATTCCACGTTCCTATGGCAGGGGTCAGTCTCTCCATAGGAGAACCACGGTTGACTTCCCACAACAGTATGCAATGTTTGGCCTCCAGCGGATGATTGGCCGAGTTGTCCCCCGCAAGCAGAACTCGAACTCACAACCTCCCGGTTGCAAGTAAACCACGTGGTCAGTGCCACCCGGCCGGATGTCTTATTATGAAAACAGTATATTAAATATCTTGCTATTTGAAAAAAAAAGTCTTAGAAAACCATCAAGTAAATTCACTATACAAGCAGCATAAATAATTTATAAATGGGGATAGAAATACTTACCTGAACTTAAGCATGGCAGTCATTTCATAAAACTGAATTGTCATACGAAACTACGTTTAAATCCCAACGCATTTTCCTTTGCAAAAGTCAGATTGTAAACAAGGCACTAGCAAAATGCGTGTCGACAGGCACAGACTATTGCTCAATACCCCAGAGATTAAAATAGAGAAGTCTCTTCTTGTTAAGGTCTGATACGTGTGCCGTACCATCCTCCAGAGCACAAATGATACCGAGTGGCATGTGACCTTGGTCCAGAACGCTGGTCACGGATTTTTGTGGAAGCCAGATATCTTTTATGGGCCCATGTCAATTGCACAGGCATACAGGCAGGCGGATGACCATGCGCTCGCGCACTTTACTTTATGCGCAGCCTTACCATCCGGCCGGTGGGTTTGTACCTTACCCGTGGTGCTAGTTTGTGCGTTGCCGTTTGCGTGCCTCGTCCTTGGGTGGGTCAGCTGGCAACACCTTGATCTTGATCCCACACACCTCCTGGCCGTGCAGCGAATCCATGGCATCCTTAGCGCAATCTCCATCCGCAAACTTTGCGTAGCCGTAGTTCTTTTGCGGCAAGACGTACACCTCAATCAAGTTCCCGTAACGGCTACAGGCAGAGAGACCAAATCGTACATTACCCACCAACTCGACGGTGTGGGGCCTAATTCATGTGTTGGTGGAATTTGCCCCAACTGCCCACACAACTAATTGGGCATGTGGACTTTAGGCAAAGACAGGTTAAAAGAGCACATTACGAGTTGTATGCAATGTGTAGAAAAAAATGCTGCAAATGTGTGCAATGCGAATGAAAAGATGCAACGTGAAGACATTCAGTTATGTAGACTGCACAATTATCCGTGAAGTATTTTACCAAAAGACATCAGTGAGGGCCTCCTGGGAAGGTGGCATGCCAGAGAAAACCAAGAAGAGCCTCTCCTTCATTTCACTGTCTTGTGAAGCGAGTGGTTGGCGCGCTGGCTGCTTAAAGTTCACATATTGTGGCTCGGCCGTAGGGGTTGTAGGCAAACCCATTTTAGGAGTATTGAAGCCCTAATGGGAAATTGTCACTTGGTTAATAAGCACACTTTAACCTTACACATCTTTATTAATGTAACACTCAACACTACCCTTAACCAGACACATTGTGAGACCATACTCAGACTCGCATTTATACAAGGAAACATCAACCCAAGCTAACGTTATTAAGCTACAGAGATGGTGTGGATGCTAGTACATGGAAGGTGACTTGTTTTTAAATAACCACATTATTGAAACTGGTTAACTATTATAAACATCAGTTACCTGCTGTGGTACACATTGAGCCATATTTCCATAATTTGAAGCCACAGTTGCCATCATTTGGGCAGTCACCAACTGCAAAGCCATCATCCCCAGCGGACTACACCAGAAAGGACATCCAAACATTTCAAAATAATTATGAAAAACACACAAGGCACACGTGCGAAGCAAAACTTGGAAATAAAATGTTTAATGAGATTATAAATACAATGCTCAGTTGAGAATCTGTGGGTCTCACTTGCTCCCACTGGCAGCAGCCTCTGCATCCTCAATAAAGCTCACAGTGAGCTGAAAGCCCGGTGGATATTCAAACCGATTCAGCTTCTCCCGGGCATAAATGGCCGAGGCTGGGTTATTGTATTTCAGATACGCAAATCCTGAACACGGGAGGGGGGGGGGGCAATGGTAAAACCTTTGTGATAAATATGACTGTGTCTGTTAATATGAAAATAACTGGAATGGATTCAATGAATTTTATGACAGTAATTACATTTCAAGATAATTTTCTAACATGATTATGTATACATTAAACGATTGAAAAGAGACTGGTAAGTGAATTATAAAGCAGAATATTGAGCACATACTGTAGCCAGTGTAGGGATCCCTCTGGACCTCACAGTACTCCATTCCAGGAATGATGCCAAACAGAGCTGACATTTGCTCTTTTGTGACACCCACAGCCACCGCCACTGACAGGCAGCGCGAGATGGCAGGGTCCGGCGTCTGTACCGGTGGAACGGTGGCATTCCTCTGGTGAGTGAAGTCGCCCGACATAGCTGTGTTCAACATAGGAACAAAAAATACATTTTCTCAATGAAACTTGGAAATTATACACAAACAGCCAAGCCACAACCAACATCACCATCCTGAAAGTGCCTGAAATATTACCTTAGCCTCTTTGAGAGTGAACAAACGTGCACACGTTATAAATGACAGATTATTGTATTCGTGTCATTGTTTAATACGCAAGAGGGCACAATGCTTTGTAACATGTACACCAAAGATACGTACCATGGGCAGATGGAGGAAAAGAGCCTTGCATGCGCGGCATGTCACCGTACGCTTCCCTGCTCCCGTACGGTGGATAACCACCATGAGCATGCTCCATATGGGAGTGCTGACTTTGAGAAGACCTATTCTTCGGATCTGCCAGAATGGCTTTGAATCCTGGAGAAAAAGACACAAGTGAAATAATTCTCAATATTTAACTCCTTTTTCTTTTCGATTCCTTTTAAAAGTTGTACATGAACTAACACATTCAAGCACACAGTATTGAGACTGAGTCGTTCGTTAGCGATATCAATGTCATATGTAAAACCCTAATATTCCCTCTAGGTCAGAAATGTCAGTTGTCCCACATGCATGTCTCTAGTCACACTGAAGTCTGAAAAGTGTAGCATAAACTGACACCGTCAGTGACATTGAAAACCATATGCAAGGGCAGTAACTTTGGTGCTTTGCTTGTTACAAAGCCCAATATTATAGTTTAACAACTGACATCTGCAAATAATTCAAGGTTATTAAACAGCCAAATTAAGCGCTCGTACTTTAGGAATGCATATAATCATTTGTATTATCATACTGCATGCAATTTCAAAACAACACTGCGTGACTGAGTTCATTGGACTATCCTGTAGTTTTTTTCTTCTTACGTTTGTCGCAGTTTTCTATTGCCAGGGCAGCTTGCGAGGGCTTCAAAAAGCGAACGTATCCAAATCCCTTGCTGTCCTTGGTGTTTTTGTCTTTCAGTATACTGCAGTATTCAATGTCTCCATATTCCTGTGGAACAAAGGCAGACACATTTGGATGTTAATACATGAACTCCCGGAAAGGAAGAACTTAACAAAAAAACTTTCGAAAATAAAAGCTCATTTCAGGAGACCCTTCAATAAACTGCAAAGTTTCCGACACATTAAAAGGCATTGCAAAGTCATACATAATTCGATGCTATTCATTTATATGGCTGCAATATTGGTCTGCTTCGCGTAATGTTCTCACCTGAAAATTATCACGGAGATCTTCCTCGGTGAAGGTCTTTGGGATCATGAGGAAGATGCGTGTCAAATCTTCATCCTCCAAGTCCCTGTGGTTGTTTGAGGCACGGGACTGAGCCACCATGGCCTGCGATGTGAACATACATCACCGTCACTTCGTGAAGACCGCACATGGGAAAGCATGGTGGTGCAGTGCGAACATTCGCGCCTCACAGAAAGGCGGTCCTGCTCAGGGCAATTATATTTCTGCCTCGGGCACCTTTCCGTGTGGAGTTTGCATGTTCTCCACCTGTTCTGTGTTCTCCATAACTAAAAAACACTCATCAATTGGGAAATAACATCATAATATCTCGACGCAATGTCTGCAAAATATTGGCGTTGGCTAACCGCGTGGCTGTCTTCCACCCCTACCTCTCTGCAGTTTTCTTGCACCTCAGTCAAACAAATACCTATGACAATGAACGAATACTGAGCGCGTAACTGTAAATCTTCTTCTTACTAGCAGAGTACCTGCCCTATGGGAGATCTTACATCTTAAACATTCAAGCTTGTTAAACATTATTCTGACGTCGGGATAAAGTCGGAAAAGTGCTTAAGAGGGTTGGTGATAATGCAAAAGTCGAAATTTAAAGCTAAAACATTGTTAACGTTTTAGAAGAGTAATCAATAAGTGGGGAGGAATGCTAAAATAAGACGTACAATGTTGGTGTTGTGCAGATAAAATGTGTGCTTATGAAGTATTCGAACCAAGTACCCTCAGCGCAGACATACATACGTAAAACACTTGCTCAATTATTTTTATGTTATGCTTGGTACCCAGGAAAACCTCACTAAGCATCAAGACTTTCATGAGGGTCTTGCTAAGTGTTCACAGCAATAGGGGTTAACAATTCCCAATTACGATACAAATACATTATAAACTTTAGTAACTTTCGACCAAGATGCTAGCACATAAGGGCCTATTTCTTTGAATAAACTCAGCGAATCTCTAAACGTTCGCACATTTATTTTTCTGGTTACCACCCATATAATTAACCAGGGCAGCCTGCTGGATTCCAACCACAAAACTCACCAGGCGGTCAACAAAAGATGCCATTAAGGTCTAATAATATATTTTCTCATTAAATAACATGACTTATAAAGAAATAATCGAACACGTTTTAAATATAATTATAGTTTAAGAACAGTAAACTGAAAGTTCTACCAAGTATTAAGGAGTTAATGCAAGGTTTTTAACTAATGAGAAAGCGAATTATAAGCATCATGCAAAAGCACGACCATGTGAGGAGTTTACAATTCCCCACTATACTTAATCTTTCATTAGTTCATTTGCCACCATCAGCAAAACGTGGACACATTGGTCCGTAATTTGAGCGGATTTAACAAACGTTTGCAAAACAATACTCACTCACGTCTCACGCGTAAAGTGGTCAGCCGCTTCTATCCACCAAGTGAATACTGCACGTACAAATGAGTAAACATATCAAACTACACACTTCCCCCAACACGATGTTGGTAGTTTATTAACTTGCAAGTGCTCGACGCAAATATAACGTGTTGTGCAGTCGTTATCCCTTTCAACAGCGGCTCAGCGACACATCATAAAACTAAACCAGGGCATCATTAACACGACAGTCATTGATGCGACCCAAAATTCCTCAAAAAGCACCGCAGCAAGTACGCTTAGCCGGGACTGGGCGACTGAAATCCAATACAAATAAATATAGGAGTGCGTGACTTGGCCGTGCTGCAGCTCAGCATGCGCTCAGACTGACAGGGAATGTCACTTTCCTGATTTATTGGGGCGCTCCTTCCAAAACCCGCGTTCACTTGCACATAAAAACCAGGATTTACACAGGGGGGGCTATATTTGAACAATTAATAGAAGAGTATCAGTGTTGGGTGCCAGTGAATCCCGCTGTGATTTTCCAAGGTCGCCTCGGAAGGCAAAACAGCATGCCCACTGCACTTGCTGCCCTGGTCGTTCTGTGCCTCAGCATCACCACATCTGTTCTGCCTTAATGAGTCTTCATCGTGGAAACCCTAAGACGCTTAGCTGCAGCCCCATAATAAGCGTTATCGACGTAACTTCCTCCGCGGAAGAATTATTTATTTCGCTTTCCGGTCTCGGTGGGGTGGGTTGTATCGTTTCATCATTTCCTTGTGGCATCCACACGCGCCATCGTGATCACGGCCTGTCAGCACACCACTCACCACGGTCTCATCACACTCACCACAACCACCACTCCACCGAGAGCCGCCTCAACGTATCCCACCATGATACCGAACCGCACACCACCCAGCGTGAACCCACACCTTGCCCCCCGATTCCACCGCATGCCTGAAAACACCCTGGGGCCAGGAGCATACTCCACGCACAACCCGATAGCTACACACCCCTCTAACCCCCCACACTCCACTGCGTGTGCGCACACGACAACCCGCTGCCGAGGCGCGCACACCACACCACCCTCTCTCCTCCTGCTCACACACAGCGCTACACCTCCTGCACGCCAAAACGTGTGCGACCTTTGCAACCCTGTCGCAGCCATCAGCACACACTCATACCGAGTGTGGTCAATCCACTGCCGGATGAATGCAGCCATCTGTCTGCCTTCCCATGCACAACCCTGTATGAGCACGCTGCACGCATAATGATATCTTCACACACACAGAGATCGCGCCATATGGCCTTTAGGGGCAAGTACTGTTATCGAGCACCTATTACATTCAGTAGTGCACTTAACCACTGAGCCACCGCGCCCCACAACCATCTACTCACCTACATCCACGCACGCCCCTTCATTCGGACGCTTCTCTCCATACGGTACACCCTCTCCTTGCACACCACCACCAACCACATCACCGCCAGTCATCTCTACCCTCCAACGACACCTTTCCTCTACACGCGCGAAACAACGACCGCGGTTCGCCACCAAGTGTGCCAGACCAGGTGCACCCCTTGAGACAACGTGGAGAGTCAAAGGCTGGCAGGCTGGCAAGCGCTCACAGGACAGACCCAGTTGCCATTGGCTGTGGGAGACTGGCCCGTACACACACACCTGCACTCCAGCCACACACACACCGCCAGGGGGCTGGCGGCGCACACCTTGATGGGCTTCCCGTCCCCGCTGAGCGGCTGTCCGTTCATCTCCTCCATGGCGCGGCACGCCTCGGAGGCGCGGGCGTACTTGATGAAGGCGATGCCTTTGTGCTCCTTGGTGTGCTTGTCTTTCACGATCCACAGGTCCTGCAGCTCGCCGAAGCGGCTGAACTTCTCGCGTATGTCCGCCTCCGACGTCGTCTTGCTCACGACGAGGAAGAGGCGGCTGTTGGGCGGATCGTCCAGGTTCATGGCGTGATATCCGCGCTGGCTGCTGCGCGCGTCTCGATCGGGGGACGCCATGCTCTCTCGCACACACACACGCCTCGTGTCGTCTGCACCCACCCCTCCCCTCCTCGTCCCCCCAACACGGGGCCACGCCTCCAGACCTGCGACACGCCCATCGCCCCGCCCCCAGCTGCTGACCACGCCCTTCGCCCCCGACGTGGCCCCGCCCCTCGTAGCATCACAGCAAGAAGGCCCTCCCAGGTTCGAATCCCGGCTCGGGTTGCTGTTCTGTGCGGAGTTTGCATGTTTTCCCCGTGCCGGCGTGGGATTTTCGCCGGGCACTCCGGTTTCCTCCCGCAGTCAAAAGACATGCTGCTGCATAGGTGAATTGGCCTGGTGACCAAATTGCCCCCGGTGCCCTGTGTTGGACTGGCGTCCCATCCTGGGTGTAGCCCTGCCTTGCGCCCTGTGTCTGCTGGGATAGGCTCCGGCTCACGGCGACCCTCTTACACTGCAGCATTAAGCGGTTTCTGACAACTTCTTGTTGCGTTGTGAAGCTGGCAAATAAGCCCCGCCTCTAGCGCTATTGCCCCGCCCCTAGCCCCGCCCCCTGCCCCTCCCCTCATGGTGAGTACCATACTGTGGTGAGGCAGCTTGTGATACCCATTATCATCGGTATCTGTACCCGCTTAATCCTTTCGGGGGGCGGAGTCTATCCCGGCAGACACAGGGCGCAAGGCAGGCCACAAGGCAGGGCTATCCCCAGGATAGGACGCCAGTCCATCGCAGGGCACCGGGGGCAATTTAGTTAGCAGGCCAATTAACCATTGTAAATGTTGTGGGTTCGCTGTCCAACATACCGGTGTGCTGAAGTAGTAAAGCATTGGCACGTTTTGTTCACGTGACAAACCTTACTCATTGGCTTTGTCGTCTGAAGGCGGGTTAACGACACTTATTTGTTACGTGACCTAACCCATGAAAAGGGATATACTATGCACCGTGGGAGGAAACCGAAGTACCCACGCGGATACGGGGATAATGTGCAAACGCCACGCAGAAGGGCACCCGGGCCGGGAATCGAACCCAGGACTCTAAAAGGTGCCCTGTGATGGACTGGCGGCCCATCATGGGTATAACCCTGCCCTTGTACCCTCTGTCTGCCGGGATAGGCTCTGGCTCACCGCGACCTTGTACAGGATTAAGCGGTTTCTGAAAATGGATGGATGAATGAATGGTTGCTCTAAAATTGGCCTAGTTAGTAATGGTGTTTAGAATATAGCATAGTATTCGGTTATAAAAACAATCATTCACTCTAAACATGATGTTTGTAGTAAAGTTTATTTAAATAAAACACTCACAGCACTAGTTTAGTATCAACATTTTTGGAGGAAATTACAATTTAAATACTTTATTTGTACAAAAAATGTATAGCCGAAGTATAATTTAATTTAAATACCAGCACAATTGTATAAATAACATCACATTGCGTAGAGAAGGTAACGTACTTATTTAAAAATAGGCACAGGAATTATAATAAAAGAGTAGAAAGCTCCCTATGAGCAGAGCTCCTAAATGGCGTTGTACACAATCAGTTCACGATTCATGCATGGTTGGCAATATTAAATAGGTGGGTTTTATGTCGACTGCGGACGATAGACATGGGCTGACTACTATTCATTTGTAGCGTGCGCCATTGACCTTGGGCAATGCTCCGTCTAGTTTCTGCAGCTTCAATAGACGAGTACAATGTAGTGGAAGTAACGATACACGGCTAAATTTGCTGTGTAAACTGCCCGGAATTACTTTAAATGAACCTCTCATTGATAACTCTACTAACATTAGTATTCAAGTAATAGGATCCAGTGTAACTTTCGTACATCATAGGAGACACGTATATGTGTCTATATATATTTCCCAAACAATGCCCTCATGGTCCCTTACCAGGACATTTTGAACTCGGTGTATGTTATCTATTTGCAAAAGTTATTTGATGATGTCACAGAACAGAACCAACACACACGTGCGTGCACACATCAGTCATTTGTCTTTCTCATAAAAGAAAACCTTTTCTTGAACAGTTTTTGCTTCTGTGGTCGGTTGGACTAATTGTTATCGATTCTGTTCCACGTTATTTCTGTGAATGCTGAATGTTGTTAAACTTGACCAGTATGTCGAAGCTGCGATACACTGCCATTGTCTGTAGAACGGACAACTTCAGCACGCGTAGTGTAGCCATTTCGGACATCCAGCTGTTGCCGTGAATGCTTGGAGCAGTCTGCACCACTTCCCTAGGCTTCCCAAGTGGCAACCGCGACATCTTCAACTGCAACACATGACCAATTTCACATCATTGACCGACACACGGCAGCAGCTCACTGAGTTATGTAAGTTAAAATGTAAACACTTTAACTTACATAAACACGCTTCACTTTTTGGTTGCATATCAATTAAATAATGTTGGTAATTATCGTCATCATCATTATCATCATTATATTTGTATTTAATCACGAAACCCTAAATTAAATTCAACGTGTCTTAAGACTTTATTTCAGGAAGCCTGGCTTGTATAAATATAAGGACAGACACATCGTCATTGAGTATACTGGCATGTGAGGATAGGTGGAACACATGGGGAAACGACACGTGAGAACGGATATTATGATGGAGCCCCACAACTCATTCTTTTACATCATGGCAATTGTCTGTACATCAAATTGTCGCATGCATTACCTGTTTTTTGACTCCGGATAGAAGGCCCCTTATTTCACGAGCAATGCTACCGACTTCATTTGCCAAGGTTGCTCTGATTTGCTCCAACTGATTGAGTTCCTTGATAATCGTATGCAGGGTGATCTGAATGTTCTGCAGGCATCTTGTATACTGTGGATCCTGAAAAACAATGCATTTTAATTACAGAGCTCTTTTTTTTACGAAGGTTTATAACGCGGTGAGGTTTTGCTACTTAATCTGTAGCAGCATTAGCAAATAAAAATGTGCTCCACATTGCCATACGTAATTTAAAAGTGTATATTCACTTTTAGATTATATCCGGATAGTTAAGTGACTTGCTCATGCCTAATATCACATTGCATAAATTATAATGATATCATCAATCCAATGATGTTGGTGAGTCTATACCATCAATACGTCACGTTCTAAGTCAAATGTCAGTGTACATGCATATGCATTGTTTCGAGTGCTAGAAATATCCAGCGTCACAAGGGTGTCACTGGGAACATATAACATGTATTACATTATGAATGGCCCAACCAACAGATGGTTTATTGTTTAATACGTTCATACATTGCCACAGCAGCAGGAAATTACAGATAGGGAGCTAGCTCTGACCATATTCGTTCCAAACTGTCAATACCATATTTGTTACTCGCTGACTTCATTCCAAATTAAGGCCATTTAGATTCTTACCATGTTAAAGGCGTCCCTGTTGCAGTCATTTATTACCAAGGATACTGGTCCTTCCAGGATGTCACCGTACAGCTCTTCTTCAAAGCGCTTTTCACCACGCTGCACGACGGAGGTGTAATTAGACATAGGCGCATGGGACACTGCACGTTGTGATGTGTTTAAACATATTGTATGCCTATTTGCGTATGACATTACACGACACAGCATACGTTGGGTGTCCACGTACAGCGGTACAACGATTTCAAAAGGTTTAGAAAAGCAAGTGGTCATGGGGAGGTGGTGGCCGATGGCCGAGAATTATGATAAAATGAAAGAACGAAATGTTTCTGAGAGTACATCCGCAGAGGAGATGGAGTGATGAACTAAGATAGATATATTTTGATGTAGCAGGTTTATGAGATGATGGCAGCTTAGGGAGTATTGACGATGGATTATGATGATGAGCAGAACTATATTGCATTTCATGATTCAGTTATGTTATATCATGTTTTGAAATATAAACATTGAATTATAAAGGGATGTCTGGTCCACTCTCCTTGGACTGCTGTCACCGCGACCCTCACCAGGACAAGCGGTTTAGAAAATGGATGGATGGATGGATGAATTATAAAGTTCATGCTAAGTAAAATTATGTTCAGAAGATGAGCTTATCGTGGATAAATATTCACTTCCCTTTAAAAACGTCCTTGGCATTTTGCTAGAATGCAGATGTGGGTTTTAAAAGTAAGCATATATTTTAATTTTGGATATCTTTAGCATTTTGTGTGGTCACATGTTGGAAATGCTTTGCGCATGCACTACTATTTGAATGTGTCCTCGGGTTAAATGTTGACAACTAAATTTAGTCTGTCCAATGGTCACAGACTACCAGACACAAGACGTGGTCAAATTGCCTGTGGCATTTTGTTATGAACTTGACAACTGTTAGAATAATTTCTGATCTATAAATGCTTATTATTATTATTATAATATCACAATAGCCTTAGGTTAAACAAACATATGTTTACATGGTAGAAAATTGTTGGGTTTGTGCCGATTTCTGTGCAGCATTTTAAAATGTGGTCGGATTGCAAAGCTATAAAACCCACGCACTGTAGTAGTGTAGATAGAAATGCATTGTTATTGTGCTTGTTTAACGAGCAACGCTGACACTGAGTCTCATGACTTGCAGGAGCTTCCTGCTAAGTTTTGCAGTAGGGGGCAATGATCGCTTTCTATGTTCCAATACAATTATTTCACACGGCCAGGCTAAATTATCCTTTTAGCTGCTCATGTTAATATCGCCAGCACGTTAAACTATGTGTCGGTGTGACATATACTGCACGCTTGTGTTGCAAAAAAACCAACCGCATCGCTGCGTATTTCAAGAACTGTGCTCGAGGAGCCTGGAACTCACGTATTTGTTGAACAGGAGGGACGTGTCTTGGTAAATGTTCTTCGAGACCTCGTAACACCAGTCGAGAAGGGTCGGCGAATCCGGCGTGAGGGTCGGGAACCCGAGCACGGTCACCCAGAGAAGCGCCGCGGTAGCGCAGCCTGTGGGCACAGCGACACAGAAGCTTGAGAAGCCCTCCTCGGGTCTCCTCTGTGGTCGCGTCACCCGCGTCCAACGCGACCACCCGGGTGCCTGGACAACGGCGTGCCAGTGAGCGCCAGCACGACCGAAACATGTGTTGAGAGCCACGCCACGCTCAGTTTTTTGCAGTGTCGCAGCGTGTGCTGGGGTTTTAAAGCGTTAGTATTCCCACTTCTTACAAGATGCCTCACCGGCGTGGAAGAGTAGGCCAAATACCCTCTCGAGAGAGGCTTCCTAGAGCTAGTTGCGCCAGCAGTGGCGTGAGGAACTAATTGCAGGGTTTGCACCCCTTCGCATTGCAACAGATGATCACAACCGAGTCTCAAGTCTCCTCTTCAGGAGCGTCCGACTTACCGTTTGCGCAGTGGCAGACCACCACAGAACTCCAAATCTGGACATTACGGGTCACGAACCTACTTGTTCTAGTGCCACTTCGCAAACTGGCAGGAGTAGGTGATCCTTACGTGATCCACCAACTTCGCCTGTGCCGCGCGCGCCGTGCCCAAATGTGCAATTTACAATCAATGAATTCGCGCAGCGCGTGTTGCGTTGACGGGCGCCGTGCGAGTGATTAAGCGCCCTTAGCCGAGTCGGTTGAAACTCAAGGCTTGCTCCCCTACTCGCCGCGTGAACAAGTCTAGCATGTCATAGTTCCGCACGCGAGCCCCATGCGGTGAGACACACGGAGCAATGAGGATGTCGGCTGTCAGTGCTCGAAATTGCATTTCCGCAGGAGATGCCTTCGCGATGCCTCCTCGCTATAAACAGTTCAACCAAATTCAGTGAACGCTCAGCGGTTCACTTCAATTGATTTTCTCAAGCTACTGCTCCATGGAGGCCAACGAGCTTGTTGTATAACCACAGGTCATCACGCCGGTCAGTACGGGTAAGACAGGTTAGGTATGTCGCTCAGTGTTGTTTAGCCTCGGCTGGGACTTGAACTCAAGTCGTCTGGTCTTTTGAGTGCAGTGCGCTAACCACCACGCCACTTCTGCAACCCGCGCTGTTGGTGACTTATTAGCCTATTTATGAATTTATGATCGCTGCTTAACACATTTAAACGTAACGGCTGCTTAGAGCAGATAACGCTCGCTGCACGTGACTTATTTCCTTACCCAATGGACTAAGGGATGCCATGGATCTTGCAGTATCGTTCTGTAACGTCCCACCACCCACGACTGTCTGAGAGCGGATTTCGTCTGTGCCAGGGATCCAATTGGCATTTATATTCGCGGGACACGATTGCGTTACTTCACCGGACATCCCTATTTAGGCGTCCGGATGAAAGAAAAATATATAAGAACGCCCCAGATATGCAGATGGTTCGTTTTGAGCAATTCCCGAAATCCCCACGCATTTTCGTGCTCTGACGTACGCGCCCGGCCTTTGTGACCATTTGATAGACACCGCACGTGGGGCTTTTCCAAGACACTGAGTCACTGGAAATGTGTGTTTTTTCACAGGGTTTGGTAAATGAGGTACTACGCTGCTGCGGAGAGGAGACGGTGTACTGATAGACCTCAGCTGCAACCTTCTGTGTGATCAGATTAAATTAATAATTGAGACGGATGCTGGCCGATTCTCTTCATTCATAAGCCATTAATATAAGCATAGAGACTTTCACTTCCTTACACGACTCCCTCCAATTTCATACTTGGGTTTCTCCACTAATTCGTTGTACGTATCGTAACATCTTGAAAAGACCGCAAAAGTTTTTGCTCACGTGTGTTTGCAGAAAATTCTGTTCTCGATTTCCAGTGGCACACGTCACGTGACCTCGCAACCACCACCATCATCATCAGTCACGGTCAATCCACTGCTGGATGAAGGGCTCCCCAAGCTGTAAGAATCCAGTGGATTTTTCCTATTTTGAAAAAATAAAAAATAATTGTCAATGTCGATGTTTGTCATGTATTTAAAGCTGATTAAAAACGTTATTCTTTAAACTAATCAGTTCGGTTTTCCAAAAATAATCTAAACCTTCTCTTGTCTGCCATTTTATTGCGTCGTTTAAAGCCAAGTCTGCTTTCAATAGCTGCCCAAGGTTTACATACTTTAATGCGTTTTCCAGTTCCAGTATCTTCCTACAGATACCTGCAGAACGCTGCCCTGCAAACTACGGTAGTAAAACAAGGGTGCTAAATCTGTGCACACCATCAAAGATGCAGGGAATAGTTGTTGAGACAAAATAATCTGACCTATGTAATACATGTTGAACACGTAGATTAAGCTCCGTAATCATTGAATGATTCCTCAATCACCCTTCTGATAAAGAACAGTAATTAAGCCTCTTCTCTCAAATGCCCCCACCACTGTCCACCCGGTGATATAAATTGGTACACCACGGGCGATTGGCAGGTCGCGTGTGTTAGGGTAACTTGTAAGTACTCCCACCTTTGGCCAGCGTGGAAGAATCGGCCAATCCACTCGAGAGGTGCTTTTTAGAGCTCGCTCAAATGGAAACCCTTCCACCAGCATTGGCGTGAGCAAGCAATTGTAGGGCTCCACATTATTTTTTCGTTATTGACACGCCGTCTTCTTCGCGGCCCTTGTGCAGCGCTTTTTGACCCTCGGGTGAAAGGCGCTATATAAATTGATATTATTAATTGATATTATTATGTTGTACATTGTTCACAAGCAGCAAGAAAACGTACTTAAATACCTATAATGCTAGTAATGCGACAATCATCGCCTCTTGATATTTGAGTAGCACACTATAACGGCTATGCAATATCTAGCATTCATATGCTGGGAAACGTAGCCCACCACCTCTAACGAGTCAATGAAACAAGTTTCACTTCTGTGGAAATTCATCAGTCTTCTTCTTTTTTGCGATGCTTCGAAGCGCGATGTTAAATTACAGTTTCCCATTTTCTTACACAGCCCCTTGCGTTTTTATTGAACTCCGCAAGGTCTTTTGAGCTGCAGAGGTTGGGTAGTAGAGCACAGACAAGGCAGTGTTCCATAGTATGGTCTGC
>JAZEWU010000005.1:13984386-13996448 GCA_036362915.1 Geotria australis | reverse complement strand
GGAGAACATGCAAACTCCACACAGAAAGGCACCCCGAGCCGAGATTCGAACCCGGGACCTTATTGCTGTGAGGCGGAAGCGCTACCCACTACGCCACCATGCCGCCCAAAACGCAGATATTTTTAAGTGTATTCTTTGACAATGCTACATTATTGAAAAATAACTATAATTATTTCTTTTTTTACGGACCACCTGCAATACCCTCACGGACCACGAGTGGTCCGCGCACCGCAAGTTGGGAACCGCTGCTTCTTCTTCTTTGCGATTCTTCAAAGCACGATGGGCAGCTTCTGGACATCTTTGTCTTTCAGCTTGGCTTTGAAGTGTTTGGTAGAATTCGCAGGCAACACCAAGTATTACCTGACAGGGGTCGCGACGTGAACGCTTCTACCTTGACCCCCGGAACCGCTGCTGTTGTGGGCACAGGGCGCAAGGCAGGCAATACACAGGATGGGACGCCAGTCCATCGCAGGGTATTGGGGGAAATTTCAGGACGGATAATTAACCTAGGCAGCGTGTGACTGGACTGTGGGATGAAAACGGGAGTACCCGACGAAAACCCACATGGACACGGAGAAAACGTGCAAACTCCACACAGAAAAGCGTCTGCGCCGGTAGTCGAACCCGGGGATTTCTTGCTGTGAAGCGGCAGCACTACTCGCTGCGCCACAGTGCGGTCCTGCGAAGCCTCTCAGCTTAAAAACAAAATCTTGTCTTAAGACGTATTTCTTTCTAAAGGCACATTTACTTTCTTAAAATGTCCTTAGTTTTAGGATTTTGCCTAGCGTGCTCTTCATAACCTTTCGTTTCCTGTGGCCTCTTTATCTTTCTAGTTATCTTCTGTTTAGCTCTGAAGAAGCTCGTGTAGGAAGGAGCACGTTTCCGTGCGCACGCGAGTGGGAAACTGATCTGACTTTCCCGAGCAGAGCCGAACCAGTGATTAGTCATGATCATCGTGGTGACGACTACGTCAGCAATCGCTCTATTCCAGGACGATATCCACTAGAGAATTACACATCGGTCTTGAGGTGACTCAGGATTCCGATGCTTAAACCACAGTCATAATGTTGAGAGAAAGTACTGTGCGTACTAGAGATACTGTGGTCACTGAGAGTCTGCGTCAGAGACAGATTGGTTGTACTGTATTCGATACATAAGAAATTATCTACGAACCCGTGTTGTGTTTTAGTTCTCTTTAACTCTTATCCTTATTTAAAACCGCAACAGGGCGCTGGGAATATTGTGTGTATGAGAGATCTGTGGGGGTCGCCACAAGATTGATTCATGACTATTTGGGAAGAAACGACACAAGATATGAATATTGAATCATCGCAACACTGTTTAATCGTAATCGCTGTTAGGAAGATAAATGATACGTCATTGATGTTTAATGTATCAGTGATTGTTGTGTGAGCTCGACATATTTGAACAAACAGTTAGTAATGATGGAAGTCAAGTTGGTATGCCAAACACCGCATGTCATTAACACTGGTGTATCGCACGGAACCTAAGAGAATAATGCCACCTGACGGAAGGCTGGGGGTAGCACTCAATATTTAATACTTTACATTTCTATAGCGCGGCACGGTGGCGCGGTGAGTAGTGTTGCCGCCTCACAGTAAGAAGGGCCTAGGTTCGATTCCCAGCTCTGGTGCGTGCAAACTCCACACAGAAAGGCGTCCTAGCCGGGGATCGAACCCAGTTTTTCTTGCTGTGAGGTGACAGCGCTACCGCGCTTTGCCACCGTGCCACCTGTGCCACCATGTCGCCGTAGGGGTTATTGTTGTTTATAATGACTTCCTTGGAAAGCCATTATTGGAATAATCACACGTTGGTCACAATTGTCTGTAAAACCAATTTTCCTCTTTTTCTAACGATGTGTTGACCGCAATGTGCAAAAACGGGCAACCCTATTGCTCATGTTTCAATGGCGATATCAGAATCGCTGATGCTCCACTGGGTCAAAGGGCAAGCACAGAAAATCCACACACATGATGTGAGTACTTTTTTTTTCATTTGGACGAAATCACCACGTTTAGGCTATTTGTTAAAACCTCGTGAAATAATATCCTTGTATGGGAAGTAGACGAACATGAATTGATGCCTGGTCGGGACACACCGCCATACGCGATGATGCCCGGTAGTCGTGAATCAAGATGATGGAGTGCCAGCTGGGGAATGGGACGTGTCGGAGAGGCCTACAAACGAGGATATGGAGCGATGAAATCAGCTGGTGCGCAGATGCTAGGTGGAGTATTACTTTACAGGATCGAGCAAGGTGGCTGCAGTTTGGAGAGGCTTTCACTCAGCGGTAGATTGACCATGGCTGATGACGATGGTGACAGACAACAGTGGCTGTGACATCACATTACCCAATGAAGAGATTGGTCGTCGTCATGGGAATGTGGTTTTTACTACTGGTTCTAGATCATCATTGGCGATGAGCGCTACCCAGAAACGCATGGATACACGCTCTTAAAGGCTGCTCAGTTTAACGCGGCAGGGTGGCGCGGTGGTAACATCTGTACCTCACAGATAGAAAGTCCTGCCCGAGGCGGTTCAACTCCCGTCTCAGGGGCCTTTCTGTGAGGGTTTCCTCCGGGTTCTCTGGTTTTATTCCACGACTAAAAAACACTCGTTAATTAATTAGCCGATAACATCATAAATATATAGGACGCAGTGTCTGGCAGCTTGGCGCTTGCTAACCGCGTGGCTCGACATCCCCCCCCCTCTCAGTTCGAATGAATACCTTCAAAATGGAATATGTGCAACGCGTTATAGAATGTAAATTTAAATTAACACGACCCTGCCTCAATTAATTGCCGCACTATACCAGTCAGGGAACTGCAGCGTACACAGCCTAGACGAAATTTAACATGCTCAGTATGGTCCATTCATTTTGTCAACCGCTATACTTTGGTCATTCTGAAATAAAGCTGTGGGAAATGTGAACGTTCTTGGAGAGAGGAAGAACGTCATGGGGTCACACCAACGGTCGGTGATATGAACCCCGTTCACACGCGACGTGACACTGCTTGCTCACTCCCGTGTCACGTGAACACACTTGTTTCACGATAGGAAGTCGGCTGTATTGAGAAGCAAATTGCAAAAGGACGAGATGTCCACAGTTTCCTTGTAATCTTTGAAGTTAGTAAAGATGTATTCTGATAAAGTTTCCTTCCCTTACAGTCCAAAGTCGAGAAACACGTTTCTTTAGTTTGTAACCCTCTGCTGCCAGTGAGAACATTTGTCAATGATTTTTGTGTCCTATGTCTTATAATTCATCGCTATCGCTTGACTCTCAGTTTTCTGTCTCCCCGTTGTTGACATGTCGTTCTCTCCGCAGCCTTGTGCAGCGCGTTGTGACCCTCGGGTGAAAGGCGCTATATAAATGTTATTATTATTATTTGTGTAGAAAAGTATCTTAAACCCTATGGCACTTACACACTTACGGACACAGAATAGATGTGGTGTGCTTGATCGAAGTTGATAGATAGATATTTATTATAACAGAATAAATTACCCGATGAGCTTGTAAGCTCTGGATGCGGGATTCTTGCAACACAGCACAGAGGTGTGTTGTCGAAGCGCGTGTGAGCCACCAGCGTGTGTGAGCCACCAGGTGGCACTGCAGGGCTGTGGCTGTGGTGCGGCGCGTGCTACACGACCTAGATTCGATTCCGGGCTGGGGGTGCCTTTCTGTGTGGAGTTTGCGTGTTTTCCTCGAATCCGCGTGGGTTTTCTCCGGGTACTTCGGTTTTCTCCCAGAGTCCAAACACACGCTGCTGATGCCGAGGTTCATTGGTCTTCTGACTATATTGGGCCCTAAATTGAACTCGAAGGCTTTCATGAACAATGTGACCCATAGTAAAGCTCTGTTTATGAGCTTTACTATATTGGCCCCTGCAACATATATACGTTATTCTGAAAAATACGCTCCCGTTTAAATTACGTATGTAGTTTGAACTGGAGCGTCTTTTTGTGAACACACTGTAGGTGTGATGGTTGCTTTTCAAAGCTGTTCTTTTGGGGTAGCCGTGTCGAGCGTTCCCTCTCTCTCCTTCACGCTGGAGGCATCTTCAAAACCCCTGAAGATGCCTCCAACGTGCGAGGGAAAACGTCGCGAAGGAGAGAGGGGGAGCGCTCGACACGGCTATCCCGAAATAACAGTTTGGAAAAGCAACCATCATGCATCGAACCGTGAAAACCTACGTCAGTTCACTCTATATGTGTAGCTGAGAAGAAAGTTACACGTATATCACATACCATGAAACGTGGACATTGATAAATAAAATGGAATAAAAACTGCAGAGATGTCGCCAACACACCACGTTCATCTGAACCACTCAGAAAACCCCGACGATGCCTCCAGCGTGGGAGGCGAATCGTCGCGAAGGCGACGGAAGGAAAACTCGACACGGCTATCCCGAAAGACCAGCTATGACGAGCAATTCTCAGAAACGGAAAAGTGTGGGAAGTAGCGTGGCGTGGTGCAGGATTAGAATGACACCGATAGATAAGACGCGAGACATGTTGATGTCATGCAACCTAAACGCATCATGGGGACGGTTGAGAAACGAAGGGGGCTTGAGCAGGACGTGTCGCTCGAGAGGCTGATAGCCGATGATTGGGACTCGTGACGGACTGGCTAGACAGTCGCGTGTATACTAGATTACTCTCACCGTGCACATAGACGAGGGGTAACATCAGCTGTGCAGGAGCTACACGGGTTGTGGCCTCACATGTATATTCGCACACCTTTGCCAGGATATTTGTTTGCATGTTTTTTCCTTCCTACCGACATTCCGTGTGACAGTTCGCAGAGCGGGACTATATTTCGAGGTTTGTCGATGGATGTTTTCACAGCTCGATGTATAGGAATTAAGTGGGCCTGGTGGCGGCTTGGTGTCGGCTTGTGGGAGGCCAGCAGTGGATGGATAATGGCTGTTGATGATGATGACGGCGGTGATGATGAAAGCAAATGTGGCTGCGTGATGGATACCAGAGATGAAGCTGCGTTTCATGGAGACGTTTCCGACTTGACATTAACACTTAGCATCATCTAATTACCCTAACACAATTAACTTCATTCCTCATGCCTCCCCATTTCGCCTCAATTATGCGAAAGCATCAGAATGAATTATATGACATGGCAGTGACAGTATACCCACAAGCCCTTTGGGAGAACATTTGCCTTTCATCAAAGAAATCCTGTAATTCGATAGTGAAGGAACGTTTCAAACATTGATCACAACATTACAGATGGATTAACAGCGGGGAACGGCAGGCTCTTTAGAAAATCACTGCCGCTGATTCCTCGAATTGCGATCCCACTCTTTTGTTATTCCATGTCTGTGCCGAGCGGTTTGATGGTAAAGTAATTATCTCACTCGGTGTTTGACATTCCCGCCGGGCAGAGGCAGCCCTGTGTCCAAGCAGCGGCGTTTTAGCCGGTGTGTGTGGCCACGCTGGGTTGAGCCATAATCTCCCCAGTGCTTCTTCGAGGCTATTTAAATTCCTGCACCTGACGTGCTGACACGACGATCAGCTTGCGGTGAAGCCTCTGCGACCCACTCGCGGCACTTGCCTTCAATTTTTTATCTCGGAGCGAGCGCGCGGTTCGTTAGAATTATATATTTTTTCCTAGTAAAAAATAACGTGAGAAATCATCGTCGGGCTCGAAGTGCAAGGGAGAAATTGTACTTCATGAAAGGATATTGCAAACAAAAAAAATAACACGTTAGAGTCGCCTTGTTTTGTATTATTGCAATAAAAGATACAATAGAGAGAAGGCAAGCAACTGCCATAAAAACAACACGCAGCACATGCACCCGAGTATATTCCAGGAAATTCACTCCATGTGCTGCAGCCCTTGGTTCTCGCGATTGAAAGGAATCCTCTGCGGATCCATACACATTCAGAATTGGTCACTGCTTTTGAACAGCTTTCCAAAAACATTATTTATCACTCGTTGTGTTTGTGGCCGCATTTTTGATGTGTCTTAAGGAGCTGCGTATTTCTTGCCAATGAATACAAATGTTGAAAGCTGTTCAGCAGAAGAAATAAAAAAAACAGACCATTGACAGTTGAAGCATTTTATGACTTCAGATAATAGTGTAGCTGGGATTCCTTCTTTATAAAAAAAAAATCTCAAGGTCACTGGTGGCTAATGGCAGCCTGCAAATGAGTTAATAGCGCTTGACACACACAAGTGTATTGCCCTGGACTTGCATGAACCGCGCGGGTACTTTGTAGCCATTGCTGCATCATTGCATTGAACGACTGAACCTTTTAAGAATAACACGCTGACATGGATTTTTGTTACGTACTTTGTTTTAATGCTTGGTATGAATTATCCGGTTGTTATATTGATATTACGTTGTGTACAATTTGTGTAAACATGTGCGCCGATAAATAAGTATATATTGCTGCAACGTAGGAATAAAAAATCCAAGTGGCAGCAGGATTTCTTATGAGAAGTTGGTTACGATATGAATGAGGCGTGTGTTCTGATTTGCTGATGTATTGACTTGCGTACACATGTAGCAACGCTCCTTTGTCCAACTCTCATTTGGGACAAGTACGTAAACGTCTACCAAATATTGTACAGCAGTGATGTTGCATGCGTTTCAAAATGAACGTGCTTCAGTACGCGTTTACATGTTACAAATAACACGGACGCATTGGAATAATCATTTTAATATTTCTGAAATATTGAAGGCAAGGCGCAGCCAGTTGTATTGTGTGTGAAGTGGACCCAAACTTTGATGTGCAGATACATGGTTGTCGTTAAAACGGAGGCTGGCTTCCAAAATGCGATTGAAAACACTCATGGAAACCAGGAGGGACCTTAAGATTGAAGATCTAATGCATGCGCAAAAATGTTCCCGTTACAAACATGGGCTGCCAGATAATTCCGTTGGCTTTTTTGACCTCTGCTACATCGACATGTTGTGTCACATGGGCAGGCTGTTTACCGCTTCGTTGTTGCTCATCGCTGCTCGTAGAAACATAACTTGCCTGAAAAAAGTAATAAACATACGTTTGTAATTTTTGGAAAGTCAAAAGTTGCGCAGTAGATTCCACCCTGCATGCATATACATTTACAATTGATATTATTAGTCATAGTTTTTATTTTTAATATCCGTACGTGCTTATGAATTGTCGTCTTTAATCATGTGCCGTACTGTTACATCCTGTTCCTTACTGGCAAGAGGGGAATCTTGTCCCAGAGTAAGGAAATCCGTTAAGAAGTCAAACGGAGTCGTGGGTCAAGTAGAAATGTGAGTGCAGAACACTCTTTGCCGTTCTAATCGCGACACCAACAGGGTAATTGCGACTTTGCTACACTTCTGTGATTGAACTTGGTTAACAAACCAGGTAATACATTTGCATTCCTCACCATGCACAGTTGAGCCCACAGTTGTCAAGTTTAACTCGCTTCTGGGGGTCAAGGTAGAAGCGTTCACGTCGCGATCCCTGTCAGGTAGTACTTGGTATTGCCTGCGAATTCTACCAAACACTTCGAAGCCAAGCTGAAAGACAACGATGTCCAGAAGCTAGCCATCGTGCTTCGAAGAATCGCAAAGAAGAAGACTCGCTTCTGTCGGACTACAAATTTGCACACGTACATTTTGTAAGAACGTCGTACAACATATACTATCCCTGTCTATTAATCTACTCCAGAGCAGACATTGAGTGTACAGATGGGTGTGAGTGGCAGGGGAAGAAGTGTTTTTTGAGCAGATTTCTCAGGTGGATGTAGAATGCTGTCTGTGGGCGCTCGGGCCATGCACCGAGCGGTGCCACTGGCGCCACTTTTATTAACCCGTTCTTGACCCTCCGTTACCGCGGGTCGGTGGGGGACTTGGTCGGCGAGCAGTGCTGGCGAGAACTTTGCTTGCTCCGCCGCAGCAGCTCGACCGTGTGATGTGAGTGACGCACAGCGCCGTGCGGCGAGGCAGCCCGGGAACTGACGGGGCAGCCTCGCTGCCAAATACCACGGAGCTTGTTAAAAGAAAATATTTTTTATACCTAAATCTCTCCACCTTTGGAAGGGCCCCTGGTCTGCTCTCAGACTTCTCAGGCTGGTCGTGTTGCCTGTGGAATTCCTGAAGCGCTGACCTTGTGCGGGCAGATACAAGGCTCAACTGTGGTTTGTTTACAACACCAAGGAAATGTTTTAGGTAATACATGTTAGCCATTTATCCGAAGCTTATGCTGAATTTCGAGATGCGGTTTTCAGATTGCTTTATTTAATGTTTCCTGTAGCTGCCCGTGTGCGAAACGTGACAAAGTGGCAGAGACAGCGTGTTTTGTCAGCAGTGGTGATTAACAGTGTCCCGCTAATTGCTTTCATCAATTACTTTCAAATCAGCAGATAATTATAGGAAATGTAATTTATCAGGAAAGGAACAGGAAAAAAGGATCTTGAATAACTTGTGGCCAATCAACTACTGTTTGAAATCCAAGGATTCAAATATTCCTTGTACACTAACAAGGTACACAGAGTTTACAGTTACTGGTAAATTGCACTGAAAGAAAATACTACACCTTAAATAGCCCTGCCAAGGGGACAAAATTTGATACTTGATGACTTGCAGGCCGATGTTTGGTCAACGGGTTGGTAATCAAAAACGGTACCGCTTTTGGAAACTAAGGCGTGAGTGTTTGACATTTATGCAAAAATTAAATAGAAATTAAAGCCCCTGAATGTTTGCACTGATGGCTCGTGTAAATAGTGTAAACTTCACCGACATCAACATCAATGCCCCTTTTACATCATCACCAACACAGCACTCTTAGCTCCTGTTTGGCGAACCCCCGGTTGTCCACATTGACAAGTGAACCCAGCACGTCTCCCCTGCCTGTGGACATCCGCGCTGGAATGTTGGAGATGATTCATTAGTGATGGTTCTTTCGGGATAGCCGTGTCGTGTCGAGCGATCTCCATCTCTCCCTCGCGACGCAAGTCCATCACAGGACACCGGGGACAATTTAGTCAGCAGGTCGATTATCCTATGCAGCAGCATGTCTTTGGACTGTGGGAGTAAACCGAAGTTCCCGGCGAAAACCCACACGGACACGGGGAAAACATGCAAACTCCACACAGAAAGGCACCCGAGCTGAGATTCGAACCAGGGCCCTTCTTGCTGTGAGGCGACAGCGCTACTCACAGCGCCAGCATGCCGCCGTTGGAGATGATATTGCCTGTGATTTCCAACACTGACTCACGAATGTGCGACCCTGACAATGACTACTTGTTCAAGGCAGATGCATTGTGCGTTTTTCTGAGCGTGTAAGAGTGTGCTGGTACACACGATTGATGTGACACATACAACTTTCCCAGTTTCCTTCAATATTCAAGGACGCCGTTAGAAATATACAGGGTGTGGAATAAATCGCTTGCCGAAAATAATGAAATAACTTTTCGAGGAATAACATAACTTAGCTGTTACAGACATTTTTCAAAGCACCCTCCATCATGTTCAATACAACATGTTGCATCTTTGGACCACTGAGCAACACGTAGCGCGGCACACTTATTTGTTATTATTCAACGTCTCTAACTCTTGGCGTATCAAACAATTATTCTCGGTAAAGCGACTTATACTACACCTTGTATATCCACACACCTCCAAATAGCAGCAGCAGCTTCAGGTGCTGTTAAATATGTAAAATACTTTTCACGCGGTATAAAAGTTAGGCATCACACTGCAGAAGAGTCCACCAGGGTATGGTGAGATCCATTATTCAAATTCCGACTGCCAGATTCTCAACTGTCAGTTTGTGGTCTTAGGCTCGTCACTGATGACTGGGCGGCAGGCTGGCATAGTGGTGACATCTGTGCCTCACAGAAAGAAAGTGTTGCCCGACGCACTTCATTTCTCGTCCGAGGCAGTAGAATTCCCACCTCGGGTGCCGTTCTGTGCGGTGTTTGTGTGTTGTCCCCCTATTCTGCGTGGGTTTCCCCAGGGTTTTTTGGTTTCCTGCCACAAAAATAAGAACTCCTTAACTAATTGGCCAATGAATTTTGTTCTCTCTCGTGCTCGAAAACCTTCGACATTGAACTAATTATGCGCGCGTTATAAATTGGATTTAAATTTAAAGTTGATAATATTGGGTGTAGTTTATCACTTCGTTGAGCATATTTCAAGTCTGAGGATTAAACATTGTTATGATTGACATGTGGTGATCACTTTTTAAGCAGGGCATTTAACATTTAATGTGGATGAGGCCTAATTAAGGAACATAAAATAAAGTTCCGTTTTGTCATTTTTAAAAGCCATTCTCTGTCACAACATGGTACACTGCTAGTCGTGAGACTTGCAACTAGGAAATGCGTGTCACAATATGTCAAGGAGGATAAAAAGAGATCATTCAAGCACTGTCCACAATTTCATGATCATTGGGAAATACAGATTTATAAATGATGGTTGCTTTTCAAAACTGTTCTTTCGGGATAGGATGTCGAAGGGTTGAGTCTGAAGATGCCTCCAACGTGAAAGGTGAAACGTCGCGAGGGAGAGAGAGCGCGCTCGACACGGCCACCCCAAAGAACAGCTTTGAAAAGCAACCATCATGAACCAAGCGATGAAAATCTACATCAGTAAATTGATAAATGCGTCATGATAGGGAATACCAAGCTGTGAGTTTCATTCTTTGCTGATAGCACTTCTTGAAACAAGTGGTGGCCCCTCTGCAATATTAAATTCTTCTAGTAATCCGTGATATTCGTGGAAGTTAAACTTCACTCGTATTTTTTTGGGTTTTTTGTTTAGTTTGGTAAACGATTCTTGTATATTACTCATGACAGTGTGTGGGCTACAGTACATTACCATGGCATCCAAAGTACCATTGATGCGGTATTATCGGAAAAGTGCTGGCATTTACCCTTATTGGCTGATATGGTGGCTTATACCCTTATTTGCTGATATAGATATTTTGAAGGGCATGCATTAATATGGGGAAGTGGTCAGATCCAAATGTACTTATTTATTTACATCACATTTTCAGTTCTCTAATATATCTCTCGTGTCATGCTCGAACAATCTTGAACCATCGTAGGTAAATTATAATTAAAATAGTTCTTATAATAATGATGATAATTTACAGACCTTAGTCAATCCACTGCTGGATGAAGGCATAATGCCTTTTGAGATACGGGGGCTGTTATTATCATACTTTACCAGACTCGTCAAGGTGGGTTGGTAAAGGGGATGGGTCCTGAAATAGAGAGAGCGTGTATGTACCTACTCTGGAACATGTCACTCTTCACATGCAAGTCACTTGCAGACAGCTTAGAGCCTCGAGTAGTCTTATAATTGAGGTTCCTATTCAAGGAACTAAGCTGCATCTTTTCCCGTTTGTGTGGCCAGCCCGGGCTGATCTGCCGGTCTGGGCAAGACTCCCATCGGCCTAGCCCTATCCTATGAAAGAATATGCTGTAATTCTAGCACACGGCCCGTAAGCTCCTGTATTTTTCCCCATTCTTGACTGATCCTAATCTGCCGAGGTCCGTTTAGCCAATGCTCAGTTGATAGGCTCTGTGGCAAATCTGACTGTCTCTAATTAACTTGTTCTCTGTTAAGCCCACAAGCCTGGGCTCTGATTACATAAACTGCAGTTTATATCATGAGCTGCAGTGCTTATTATCTTACCTAAAATAGGCTTTGTTTGCTTTTCTTTAGCATAATAATCTTGTCTTAAGATCTGTTTTGATAGCGCACTCTAGGATGTCCAAAAATGACTGTAAATGTTGTTCTTAGTTATGGGTCCCATATGGTGGAGAATTCCAAATGGAAGAAATTGGATAAAGCAGAATACCGCAATGCTCTGCCAACTGCGAGAAAGATCATATAACTGCCTATTTTTATCCTTATGCAACTTTCTATGCTATGTAAATAGGACATTTAGGATTAGTTGCTCAGAGTGCACGGAACTTGTTACGATTAACTCAATTTTTGATGAATGCTAGTGATGTATTGCCATCATCGTTCACAAGTATGCACGAAATAAGTGGTATAGATGTAACATCACTCAACCCCCCCCCCCCCCCCCCC
>JAZEWU010000005.1:13913447-13972339 GCA_036362915.1 Geotria australis | reverse complement strand
GACATTGAATAGTTATGGGTAAACTGTGCATTGCATGCAGGTTGATCTGTACGACTGAGTTATGAGAATGATGCGGAAGGACCGGTGGATTCCATTGGTTCTCGCGTGTACAAACGTGGATGTTTCCACTGACCAGGTGAAATAACACGGCTTTGAGGTCCCATTTGGAGCAACTGGGCATGAGTGTAATGAGGCAAAACCAATGACATCACAGTCACGGACCACGGTGGCGGAGTGGGGGTGAGGGGAGTGAGGGGAGGTCACGTCTGCTGTTTAAACAAACGGTATTATTATTATCGACATCACATGTGCAGATGGTGTTAAAATCGTTATAATTACACAAGTATAACTGAATTACTCGCTCATAATAGTGCCATCGCACCAATGTATTCAAAGCATTTGAAAAACTTTAACTATGTAAATAAACACGTAAAACGCTCCCTTCCCACGTGCGTCTTTTCACCAAAAACACACAATAACACATCCCATGGGCCACATGGCCTTATGGGAGCGCGTCTTCTCGGCGGCATCGATGTGTAAAAAGACAGTTTTTTCATGTATTTGAAAAGGCGTGTATGTCCGCTTATTTTGTTACATTTTCCACCACGACGCAAATTATTATTATGAGTTATTATATAAGTTCACGTCGAATAGGACCCATAGGACACGGAGAGGCCATGCTTACAAACACCTGGCATTCCGATTAGTATTCGTTAAAGCAAGCCTGACCTAAGCACTCTGACGAGGCACTGAACATAGAAACTGGTTCAAAGTTTACTTGTACAGTATTCAACTAATGCCGCAGAAAAAAATCACTCCCGCCAGGCTGTGTGGGCGATTGGATATCTAAAAAAATACGTTTATTCATATACGTAAAGACAAATATGAAAACGTGATGTATTAATTTTATTGCAATATTAAAATGAATACCTACGAGTTTTATTCTTGTGTACCGGTAATATTACGTCTGTGATTTATGCCAAAGGATGCTGAATTAAGAAAGAAAAATGAAGGTACAAAACGAGTACATATGAATTAAACAATACAAGGAGGCAGATGCACACTGTGATGCAGCCAACATGCTAATGTGGGTTAATGGCACATTTTTATTATGTATTCTCTGGATAGAAGTGCATGTTTCTTGCACAAATAAACACCAGATTTTTGAACCAATTGTCGACTTGGCCACTATGCTGGAATGAGTAATTTCCTCTGCTGGGTAATTTTCGGTGCAGACTCAGCAAAGCAATTTGTTAAAACAAAAAGAAAATAAACCTAACGACGAAAAGCAATCCAGATCTCACATATGTGAGTTTCCAAACCAAACAAATGTATACAAATGGGAACCTTAATAAATGCACTTCCTCCTCTTGAAAATGATTGCCGGATAAAAGCGTTCACCTATGAAGCGGGTACGTTATGACCATTGCTGCACTGAGAGCAGCGTGGCTCAAGGTGCATCTGCTCACCGTACGGGAGGCTGTTGCGTGAGGGCAATGGGGAATTCTGCGTCGGAAAATGTCATCGAGCCTTCTCAGCCAGCCCAGTAAACATCCAGGAGCCTGCATCGGCACGTCGAGATGACATGTCAGGTGGGCAGGACCTTTGTAGGCAGCAGCCTTGAGGCTGTGATTAACGGAAAGGTCACCGAGGCGTCATGCCATGATTAGGAGGGGTCAGCAGGCTGAGATAAGGTTTGTTTGGAGTTGGGGTTGTTTGTGAGGTGGAGGGCTCTGATGGTGCCCGAGCCCTCTGCGTGGACGATCGATGGGAGTGCCCTTCAAAGGTGCTTCACATGGGTCTCTCTGCCACGGTAATGATCCCAGCCCAGAGCGACTGATTGCAATCTGCCGGAGCATTGCATCTCCCTATTCTGCAATGTGTTTAAGAGATGTGTAAGCTTTCTTTTATTCTCTAAGCACCCAAGACCGATTTCTCCAATTAATTAAAGGGAAAATGCGACCCTGCTCAGTGAGGAATGAATGGGCCCTCATTTCCATTGGTGGCCCAGCCCAGGGATGGAGATTCAACGCGTCAGTGAGGGCTTTTACCTCGGACAATCACAAATCACGTATCGACCAATTAATTAATTAGTGGTTTTTAGTTGTGGGAGGAAACCGGAGAACCCGGAGGAAACCAATGCAAAACAGGGGGCGAACACACAAACTCCACACAGAAATGTTCCCAAGGAACTAATCGAACTGCCTCGGGCAGGACTTTATTTCTGAGGCCCAGATGTTACCTCTGCGCCAGGCTGCGACCCCAGAGGACCAACACTCGATTACAATGTAAATATAATCAATAAGCTGACATTTTAGGCAATGGTCCTTCCATAGAGACCAGAGAGCCCAGAGATATTGACTGACATAGCTCTTTATTTGTGCCCATCACCACTTTTAACACGGTCTTAGAAATTTACTTTGGATTCATTTTATTGATTCCACAAAAAGTGGTGGGCTAAGTCGATTTCCAACCAGGGATTTAGACTTTAAACCTTCTCACAGTGATTGGGAGGTCTCTTACTTGCTTGGCTCGTTAATAAAACTTGCTCTGAGTGTAGACAAGGCTACGTATTGCTCACGCTCGTGCATGTTATGGTAATTTCTCTTGTGTATCTTGTGCAAGCAGCACGCTTACTCGCGCGCTGGTGCTCACGGTTGTGCTGCTCCACAGCTCTCCGATGTGTTTTCGGGTTGTACCGCGTTATGTTTGGCACGGTGTCTGACGTTTGGCCTCACGTGCTGGGACCTTCCTCAGGAACTAAACTGAGGCTCCTAGGACTTGCGGCGAAACGTCAGCCTTTTGCAACGAACAACATGTGGTACAGTGCGGAAACACATCGGTGAGCGATACAAAACTTTCTGTTTCAACTAAATTTCCATTGCGCGCAAAAAACGCGTTGTCTGAGATGCATTTTTCATAACAAACAGTGACGATTTTTGTCTCTTGACAGCAATGTGAAATGAGCTCTGCTGTACAAATAGAATGTGGTGGCTGTCACCTGAGCCAACACTGGCTGTTGCTTCAGACAGGGTGACAGCCGCAGAGACCGCGCGTTGCCAAACAACTGCCCGCTCTCGGCTCTCCTGTCATTGTCCTTGAAGGGCTTCTTAACAGTAAACGATGCTTATTCCTTAACGATGGATGTGTTCACAAAAATCATCAAAAGTTTGATAATTTCTTGGAGGTGTGTAGAGAATTAAATACATATACGTGCTAATTATTTTTTTGAACAGAAATTGAATTCTCACAGTTATTTTGTGTGTCAGAAACAGTCCCGAGTTTACAAGTTTTTATGAAGCTAGGAACAGGCGAATGATGTGACAGTTTGTTCTCTTTAGATGGTAATGTTTACAATGTTACGGTCTATGTGCAATGACTGGGAACTCATCACATCGTGATGATGTATTGGGGATTCTGATAAAAATCTGGACTGCTGAAAATAAATAAATGCATGAATGCAAATAATAGTCTCATTCATAAAAAAAGTATTAAATAGAACAGTACAATTGAAAATGTAACAATATAGTTTGTTTTTAAAATACAGTGTAGCTTAAAACTACAATTGAAACTTCAACAGTTGCAGAGACAAAATAATAAAAAATCATGCTGGAATGTTTTATAAGGTAATGAAATGTTTCCTTTAGAGTCTCATTTTAAATCTCAGTTTTCAAGACGTTGCTTTAATTTTATGGCTAACAGCATGGAACATTTAATTTGATTTTTATTAAAGAAAATATGATCGAATCGGGTGGGTTCCTATAGCGATGATTTCACTCCCCTTGCATGTGTCAGCACTTGCGTGAGTAGGTTCGTGTGTCTTTGTACCTGGGCCTGTGTGTGAGCAGGGCCCGTCGTAGGTACTTGGAGTCCCGGGACGTAATGCCACATAGGCCCTCCTTATTCAACTATCCACAGGTCCGGTATGGGCCCTCTTTGGTGTGAGATCCGATGAAAATTGAATTTCTTGCCTGCACCACCCCTCCACAATCTGGACATCCCGTGATTGTCAGTAGGTTCGTTTGTACGTACATGTGTGTCCGTTTGACTCTAAGTAGGCTCGTGTAGTGCATACAGGACACACACACTGCTCACTGGATGAACACGATTGAACTGTAGCATTTCCCAAAGCCAGACATCACGATCGACCCGTGACAGAATGACAGTCTCACCGTGTACCTATCGACGCACAATTCTGAAATATATCTTGCAAACAAGACTTAGCGCTAAGCCCGGATCGCGCTGTTTGCACGAGTTCCAGAATTGTGCACAAAACGGTGGAGAAAACACGGCCAGATTTAATTTCCTTTCTTGTTTGAGGACCTTTCAGCTGCAGGGCCCCCGTCGCTGGAGTCAGACCTCATCTAGTAGAACAGGTTCTCCAATTTCGGCCATGGCAGCTAATCCGGCTTGGGCCCAGCGGGGAGCGGTAATCCTTGCTATTCAGGGCCGGTTCCTGCAGAGCAGCAGGCCCGGGGGTGAGGGCAGCGGTGGAGGAGGGGGGGCGGGCGGCGGCCGCGGGCCTTGGTGCTTGGTTGAGGAGGAGGGGTTGCGTCCGAGACTCGGAGTGAGACGGCGAACGAGGGGGATGGGAAGCTTGAGGGACAGGGGGTCTTGCAAGCAGCCATGCGCTCAACTCCCAAGCAAGCTCCCCACTCTGTCACTGAGCCGAGCGCGCGGCTTGTCTTGCCCAGTGGTGGGGTCGCCGGCCCGATGGGGGAGGGTCAGCCACCAGCGATGCACTCGGCCTGCAGACTTCCTCAAACACAGTTGGCACCTCCATTGTGGTCGTTGTGAGTTAAACCCTGTCTCGTTCGCCGCGTCTGCGCAAAGTAAAACGTGTCGGCACCGTCAGGACACTCTGGCTTTTTAATGTTATGGATTTCATGAAAATTACCCTGGGGTGAAAACACTTTTGGCATTGCCATAAATTTGTCGGACTGCATTCCGGTTTGTTTTGCTAACGTTTAAATTATGTCTCACGCCAGGAATGAGCAGCAATTACGGCGTGCTTTCGTCGATAAAGCAAGATTGATGTAATTAATTATTACGATATCTGTCATTAATCAGGGACAAATCTGATCGCAGCATTTGGCCGTATAATTCTACAATCTACAAACAATATTGCAAATTGTACACCGACGTTTTTTGTGTTGTTGCGTGTGTTATATTATGTACTTTATTATTTAAAAAAAATACATAGCCTGCCAAGTGAATGTTTATCTTTCTGCATGCTGACATGATGTGTGTCAGTGGGTAATCTCAAGTGCCAGTTCTCCTGGAGTTTAACTTGAGAAGCAGGAGACGTGTCAGGGCTGCAAGGAGAACTCCGTCTCCAAGGCGTGTGAAACGGGATTAGCAGTGGAGGCACCCAGCGTGGCGGAGAGGACGGCTCGCTCGCTGTTCTTGGGATCCGAGCCAGGGGCTTGTGTCATTCATATACATGAGCCTGCCCGTCCGAGGATAATGGAGCTAATTAAGTGTTCATCCGCCTCCACCCAGCCTGAAAGGACCCCCCTGGACAATGCAGCGATTATTTCTTCACAGCTGCCGATTAAAACCCGTTGATGGGCTGAAGAAGCCGGCTAATGCTCGCATGCTAATTCTGCCGGGAATGTCTTAGTTTCTGTGCCCTCTAATCTGCATACCCCTTTATAATCCTATTACCGGCTAGATGTTTGCTAAAGAGATTGACAGGAGAGAGGGCCCTGGCCCTTTGTGAGCCGCCGAGATCGGTTAATGCCAGGCTGTTAGCGGCAAGGCGGGAACCCAGCGCGCGGAGAATGCGGTCAACAAGACAATCTCTCGACAAAACGCAAACGCATAACGGCAGCTGATAACGACTGCGATATGCATTCATTAAATTGGCATTTGTATACGTACGTAAAGTTACATGTGTTAGACTCTGAACTGAATTACTGCGGTCGGGCAGAAAATGCTTCATAAATTTGGCAAGGCCTCTGCACGACTTTATACTCTGTTATGAAAAATGCACAGCAAGAATGTTTAGTTTAACATATTTGCTGCATGCAGAGCGTTAATAACATTCTTCGGAGAGGTCACATATAATCCGTTCATATGTTTGACAAGCTGTGGCTCAAGATATGGGGAGCGGTGGGTGCAGTGTTTTCGTACACGGCACTCTGATTCCGGTGGCCTGAGTTTAATTCCCAGCCCTGGCTGACACCTGTGGTGAGGGATCACCGAACTGGTCTCGGGCACCTCAGTCAGTCAGTTTTCATTTAAGCTGGAAGGAACCGTTGAGCTATGTTGCTCTCTTTAACAGTTGTCCAGCAGGGGTGGGTAAGCAAGTTACAACAACTCAGGGCACTGAGGGCAATTTAGTTAGGACAATTTACCTAGGTAGCATGTCTTTGGACTGTGGGAGAAAACCAGAGAACCCGGTGAAAACCCACGCAAACACAGGGAAAACACGCCCTACATAGCTGCACTGCTTAATGTAAGAGAAGTGAATGTACTTGGCTCCAGGGCACTTTGCTAGAAAGGTCGATGGCCATTGGCCGAGACTAACCATGGAATGGTAGCCAACGAATGGAACACACCCACGAGGAAGTTTGCTGCGAAGGTGGAGCAATGAGATCAGCTTATGTTGCATCATGGGAATGAGAGTTGGAAACACCTTAGAGAAGCCTTCATCCAGCATTGGATATATTATGGCTGGTGATGATGGAACAAGATGATTTAAACACTATTTTCATTTTCTCAGTACCTGCTTAACCCTTTACAGTTAGAGTCGGAGTGAGCTGGAGCCTATCCCGGCTGTATCCTGGATGGGACGCCAATCCATCGCAGGGTACCGGAGGCAATTTAGTCAGCAGGCCAATTGACCTAGGCAGCAGCAGCGTGTCTTTGGACTGTGGGAGAAAACCGGAGTGCCTGGCGAAAACCCACGCGGACACAGAGAGAACATACGAACCACACGGCGAAAGGCACCCGAACCGGGAATCTAACACGAGCACTTCTAGCTTCGAGGCGGCAGCGCTACTCACTGTGCCATTGTGCCCCCTCACGTAAATAATATAATATTTTTCTGATTTTATTTTGAGTTTAAAATTCCCTTAGTGCATTACACCGAGCGATGAATATGCATTTGTGCAGCTTAGCATAAGAGCTGAATTGTGTCCTTTTGAACGAGAGATGTAATTGGGCAGATATCTGTTTTATCTCGAGCTTGTTCTCCGCTATGTGAGGAAGCAGGTCTCTGACCTTAATTGCTGTGTCAATTAAACCCGGCTGGTGAAAGGAGCAAGAAACCAAACACAAGACCAGAGAACTGACCCAGGGTCAACAACCTCATCTGATGTTATATTAGTGTTCTACATGGCACGGATGTTTGGCCACATGCAGGTAGATAGCAGATAGAGCACTGTAGCGGGTTACGTGATTAATGCAATGGTAAACAATTTAAGAGATACGGATATGTAGGCTTTGACATATTTGCACGTGCTAATGTCATAGTTAACACGTTCTAATTCATTTTCAAATCACCTACCGCATACCGTACAACCATTTGGAAATACGTTGCAGAAGTAACGTTAGGCATTCTGTATAGATTTAGATTGTGTTAGGCAGAGGCGGCTATTGAATGTTTTTCAAGAATGTTTTTTAAATAGGTTAAGTATGTATTTTTTTTATCTTTTTAAGCATATAATACCCCTTCTTGGGCACTCATAAAACATGATCGTGTTTATACTGGAAAGGGCATTATCATTATACGGAAATAAATTCCCCAAAATAAACATTCAATATATAACAAACACAACCATCCAATATGTGCAGCTGCTTAATATAATCACATTATAGATGTAACCATATACTGTTACTTATGAAACATGTTTAACAAATAAAGTAACAAAGACTCCAAACAAACGTCAATGGCACTGCCTTAAATGGGAAAGCTATATACAGTAATATGGCAGAGAGCTCTCTATTTCCCTTTAGGGAATCGTTATTGATGCCTATGTTGAGTTTTAATCATTAGTCCTTGTGCACGTCTGCCAGCGAAGTATCATAAAAAATATTAATGGTAGAAATATAGTAGTAATGTAGGCTTTCACAGCTTGATGTATTCGAATTTCTCGCCATGGCTCGTCTATCGGGCTAGCCGTGTCGAGTGTTCTCTCTCTCTCCTCTGTGACGTTTCGCCTCCCACGCTGAAGATGCCTTCAGCCTGGGAGGCAAAACATAGTGAAGATGCCTGCTACGTGGGAGGCGAAACGTGAATGAGAGAGAAGGAACGCTCGACATGGCCATTAGGAGAGAACAACTATGGAGAGCAATTCTCAGAATTAAAGCAATATTACAAATGCGTTCAATCACTTAACAAAAAATTCATCGTTGGCAGAATTCATCGCCTGCAATGTGTCCGGTAGACACACCTGTGCGCGTGGCACCTGTGCGGAGTTTCTCTGCCATTGCGCAGTCAGCACAAAGGTCTTGCCGTGTTTCTCGCCGTGACACGCCGTGAGAAGGGACCGTGTGCTTCGTGTGGGGTTTTTTTTTTTCGAGAGACACGGTGGCTGTGAGCACGCGGGACGTGCCAGGTGGGGCTTTAGACGCGAAGCAGACCCGCGTCCCGCCGTCTGACGCCTCCAGGGATGGATGACACAGAGCACACGCCGGGGCCCCGTCACAGTCACACTCATGATCCGCCGCTCCAGAGACTCCTCCGTCCCTCATTAAAACGCCGGCGCTGCATCACGGATCGCTCGTGCTTTATCCGCACGATCCTCTTCTCAAACAGCTTCGAAATTAAGAACATAATTATAACTGTGGCCGTCTGTCAATCAACCGCTGGATGAAGGCATCCCCGACTCCGCTTCGCGAGGGAGAGAGATGCGGAGAAGCTCAACCTGGAGAGGTGGATTTAAAATCTGACAGCCGCAGTGGAGTACGCCTTTTCGACAGACTGCTCTCGTTCTACCGCAAGAGACTGGAGCGATGGAAGGACGGACGCATGTGGCACATGCAGCAACAATTATCTGGGGGAAAAAAAAAAACACAGACAACAATTAATCCCGTCTAAGACGTTCTTGCAATTACGCAATCCTCTGACACCACACCTGTGACACGTGGTTGTGTAAACAGAGACTGCCGCACGCTTTCATGCATGCGGCGTTAACGTACATCACAGGAGCGTTGTCTATCGGCGGTTACCTTGTGGACGTGAAGTGTCAAGCAAAGTGGGTGTTGCCGGTTTCCCCGTTGCTCGTGCCAGGCCCAGGTTAAGTCTTGCCAAGAAAACGTCACTGTAACTCATCAGGGAAACTCCATCGGGCTGGTCATGTGTGCGGCAGAGAGTGGCTCGTGTAGTGTGTAGTCATGCCCCTGACCCTCCTTGGCTGCAGAATGGCTCTCCAAAGAGCATAAACATCCCCAGAGCACTCGCACACCAAAAGAGCAGGTGCCGAGCCGAGTCGGTCAAGAAGAATGTGGTCAAGATGCTTAATCGCAAGAGACAGGTTTTTAACAAGGGGCCTTCTACTGAAAAACGCCTATTACTCGGCCTATGCCGCTATGGCATAGGCCGCCTTGAGACATGGCAGTAAATAGTATAACAACTCATCATTGTACTTGTAGGTGAGTTGGAGACAACATGATTCACTGTATTAAATTAGTGGTAAATATTCCACGTTCTTTTCCCATGAGTTCAAGTGATTTCAGGCTCCAATTAGCATTGAGCCATTGGTGCTCAACTCCCATTTACAGTCTTGAGCCATCGAAGGAAATGCAATGTTCCTTTGACAGCGACGAGTATATCCAAAGGACAACCACTGTCAGCTTCCCCGTTTAGTTGTACTTATTTTATTGACCCTAGAGGAATGATGGACTGAGTCAAGCCCAAACCAGGATTTTTGTATTTGCATTACTCTGATTGCCAGCCGCTCGCTCAACCACTGAGTCACAAAACAGCAAGTGGTATTAATGCTGACTGCAAGGAATGTTCTCCAAACTGTGAGGTCAGTGCGCTGGCCGGGGAACAACTACCGTCGCAGTCTCTTGGAGTAGTAACGGGAGCCGCCATCGCACACAGGAATGGCTTCATTATTTGGCTGCGTTATTTCAACGGACCCCTGGACAAAACGGCCTCTGTGCAAGAGGGAGACCCTAGCGGTGCTTGAGCAGGAAGATATTTTACGTGCCTCATTTTCTCGGCTGCGAGGAGGCTGGTGCGTTGACGGGTCTTACCAGAGGGCGCGGCTCTTGGTTTCGAAGGCTCTCATCGAGTACCGTATTCACGATGTTTAAATCGAAGAGGCCTGTGCTCTGAACCAACGGCCGTGATGGTGGAACGCACACGAAGGGAGCGTGTGGGCTGTGTGCACACGCGCGGGGCAAAAAACAAACAACCGTCTTTCGCCACTAAGTGGCGGTGACGTCACCACGTCGCCTGTGCCAGGCCACATGCACCCCGAGGCCACGTGAAGTGTCGAAGGCTCGTCGACAGGAGGTCACAGGACAGACCCAGGTGTCATGGGGCACACTCGGGCACACGTGCAATTGGAAAAGTGTAACGCCTCGCTCCCGTAGATGTCGTTCGTCATCAGCTCCACCATCCACGATCAGTCTGGTGCTGGATACAGTCCTCCTCAAACTGCCCCCACCTCTCATGATGCTGCGAGATGTATATTCCATCCATCCGTTGTCAGAAACCGCTTAATCCCATACAGGGTCGCGGTGAGATGTATATTATAGCTTTTAAATAAGCGCGTTCATGTCCAATGTAAATGCTATGCGCGTCGTGTTAATGCGAGATGTGTTGTCAACGTTTAGGAGTGTTCAAAACGGCCACATCCAGTGCAATATTCACAGAGACATATTTTCCAAGTAGAATTTATGTAACAGTGACACACGGTTTAACGTGGTACCACTATTAAGTGACAGATTTATCTGGGGGAGTTGTGTGTATATACTGTGTGTGTGTGTGTTGGATTTCAGAGTAGGTGTGCATGCTGTCTATCTGAAGGCCGAATGTAGTAGGGGAGGACAATTCATAGAGTACAAACAGACGGCCCAAACCTCTAATTAAACACGCTATAATTCCTATGTGGGTAAATGGAGAATTCAGACTTGTGGCAATATTTTACTGGCATAAATTCTGAAACTTGTACACAGACCGTCATTCAGTCCCTAAGTGTTTAATATCAATAAAGGAATCTTCTGAATGTGAGCAAATTCCTGTGAGAAATCCTCCTGGAGCACCCAATAAAGGTGTTAGGATTGATTTAATGCTTAGCCGAACACTTGGCATCAATTTAAGACATAGCTGTGCATGCGCGTTTTGTACAGTGCACGGTAACCAAGTGGTCCGTGTGACCAGTCTTGACCTGACAGTGGCGGGTTGGTCAAACCCGCGCCTCACAGCAAGAAGCCACTGGGTTCCACTCCTGGCTTGGGGCCTTTCCGTGTCGAGTTTGTGTGTTCGCTCCATGTCCACATGGGTTTTTTTTACTGGGTACTCTGGTTTCCCTCCATAGTGAAACCCCCCCCCCTCTCTATTTAGCAGATAACATGTTAATACATAGAGGTCACCGTGTCAGAGGGGGTCAAGGTAGAAGCGTTCACGTCGCGATCCCTGTCAGGTAGTACTTGGTATTGCCTGCGAATTCTACCAAACACTTCGAAGCCAAGCTGAAAGACGACGATGTCCAGAAGCTAGCCATCGTGCTTCGAAGAATCGCAAAGAAGAAGAAGACCGTGTCAGACAAATGTTGCCACCAGCTTACCCTGTGGGTGCCTTCCCCCTTCCCCACCTCCCTGCGGTTCCTCGCACCTCTGAGTCGTTCGTCTGTCTGTTCAATAGTAAAGAAAATATGCGCGCATTATAAATAGGAGATAATTATGATTATGAATAAAATAATAATTATAAAATGTTAAATACATGCACAAGCTCATGCTTTGTGTTTTATTGAATTGACTCTCGTATTGTGCTCTTGCCAACAACAGCTGGTAATCCAGCAGCATTTTTTAAACAAGCCTGGCTGCTGAGGCGACCTAGAATGTCAAAACTGGTCCAGCGTTTACTTGCTTAAATAAATGCTGCTTGATAATATGATAGAATTCAAAATATAGATATATTTTTGTTACGTGGAGACGGAGCTGAGTTCTGCTAATATTTACTTATGAATAATAAGTGCATGTCGGTGCTCGTGTAAGGCACATGAAACCTATATTCGTGCTTAAAAGCTGTCAAGCCTCCAACATATCTCAGCATCTTGGTGGCTTTTGTTTGATCCTGCGCCGATAATCGCCAGGGGATCTTGGCCGCTTTACACCTAATCGGAGCCACGTTGTGGCCTGTCAAAGGGAATTACTCATCAAAGCAGTTGCAATGACTTCCCCTGCATCCTTCCCATTTCTCATGTTATCCTCACCTGCTGACACGGTGATTTTTTTTTACAAGCCTAATAACTCTCCACTGTGACAATAAAAATAACAGGTGTAATGATAAATTGGTCGTTGTGAGGAGGTTAAGAAAAATATACACGTCGTGGCAAGTATCTGGTATGTGTACACGCCAAACCTCAGTCACAACATGTGTCTCTCTCAAGCATGGCAACAAATGGGCTGTGTGTAATCACGCACATACCCATGAGAAATGGTCGCCTCTCAGTAGTTTGACCTTGCAGCTGACTTTACATTTAGTGCCATGGCTTAATTATCCACGTAAATTTAAGGTATTATCCAGAACAATATTACTGGCGTTGCAGGAGTTCGATTGGTTTTTTTCACGGCATTCGCAAACACCAGTTGCAATTCGTCAACGTTTTATCCTGAACCTTTTCTTCGAAGCACTGTGTTTTTCCGCGGCAGACAGAGGAGATGCAGTACAGGCATGTGGTTTAGCGTTGCGCCCCTTTTTCTAGTGTTGCACCACGTCTATTGGCTCGACGCACAATTTGTTTATTTTAGATTTCGCGTCAGCTATTATCTAAGCACAAAAAACTATTTATGGATTATGCGACTGAAATAAGTAAAGCAGACCGTGGCTTGTCCTGCTTTTAGAGGCATTTTTGGATTTTAGCATAGTGCTGTCTTTGATTTAAAAACTGTTTACCAGAGGACATGAGAAGGCTCCAAGTTGTTGAGCATCTCGTGGATACTTCTTTAGCACACATCTGTGTAATCTGATTGTGGTTTTTTTTTTCTCAAAGGGGCCTCTCTCTGTGATCTCCTTGAGCTTTATGAAACTGCACGGCTCACCTTGGCTCGAGGAGGGGTTTCCCCAGACAGTATTGGACCACTGCTGTTTGTTTGCCGTTGGGATTCACAGCCAAGCCCAGCCTCTACTTTCCGTGCACTCAGAAGCTTTCCGTGAAAGCCACTGTCGGTCCACAGGCTTTCTGTGGAGCGTGTTTATTTTGTGACCCATCACGCCTCCATCTTAGTCGCCTGGACCCGCCCTGCCCTTCTCTGAGCTGCCCTTTCCCACCTTGGCCAACCAAACTGGCATTCACGCCGGGCATTCGGGGCAATTTGCCTTAACCTCTCCATCCGTGGATCAGTAGCTACATTAGCTGCGGTTTGTTATTCACTACTTAGGACCCAATTTGCTTTCAACAGGATAAGTACCGACAGAAACCTGGTCTTTCAAACAGCATTTGGGCGAATTTCAGGAAATGGATAACACTAATGTATAATATAAAAATCAGAATATATTCCTGCGTAGGGAGCAATATATGCGTAGAGTGCCTGAAAGAGTTGCTAGCTTTCTCTTTCCAAACGTTTAGGAATCTGTTTTTGTTTAATGTGAGCATGCTTAATTGTTTATGTGGTCATTGTGGTTTTCTGTGATTGTTTATTTTTTTATGTAGATTACTTTGAAGAATCGAGAGTGCAGTTGAACTGTGCCATTTCATTCAAGTACAAGCCTCTAAACTCGACAACATTGCATCTATTAACGTACATATATTCAACATGTTGACGTTATTACAAGACCCGTTGGTAACTGTGTTTATTGTACAGAAAATGTAGTTTGTGCTCGTCTTACGTGGAAATATTAAAGTGCGAATATATCCAGCAGTTTTAATGTCAAAAGAAAAACACACGGTGACACGTAGTAGCGTAAACGAAAGGAAATTTAAACGCTGCACAGTATGTTGCATTCGAGACTTGAACGGCTGCTTCATTCTTGTTTCAATTAATAGAGCACCTTTCATATCACCCTCCACCACAGTCATCACTTACAGAGTATTTGCCATCCATCCATTGTCAGAAACCGCTTAATCCTGTACAGGGTCGCGGTACACAGTATTTGCCGTTTACCCTAATCGTGAAGGAAACAAAGATATATTTTTCTGTAACGTGACAAAACGTGTTTAATATTTGTTAGAATTCACTTTCAAGCGTGTGAAAAAAAATACCGTTTGGAATTCACGCTGACACTTTAAAGGACTGCAAGTCACCGGGGACCTTGCGAAAGAAAAAAATACAAGAAAAAAAATGTGAAACCCTTTCAAGGCTAATGGCAATATATACATTTCGTCTATAATTGTTGGGTGGAAATGGTCGAGATTTCCTGCAATAAGCCTGGAATCCCCGACTCTCACTCGGTTGCCCGTTAATGTTTAACCAAAGGCTCTAGCAAAACTGCCCTCATACATAGAGACGGGCCAGACTGACCCAGGCCCTATCCTTCATCTGGGCCTATTCATCACATCCCATTTAGCAGGCTGCATGAGTGCTGTTATGTCAGCATGGGAACGCAGTGGGCTTCCCACAGAGGTGGTGGCGTGCCACGTCTGTCACTGTTGATCCTCTGCCGCTTTCATTCTGCAATATTCGCGATGAGATGTAACGCTGGACGGTGGGATTACAGAGGCAGCGCGTTTCTCCACCAGCTCAGAGCTTGCGCCCCTTTTGTGAGATTATCGTCTCAAATACTGTAGTCGCTTGGGTTTGCGCGAGGAATTCAAGGGTACCGTTGCAATCGATTTATTTTCTTAACATTGTCCAGGGCTATCACGTTGAAAGTCAAATATGCTGTGGAAAATTATGATGAATGATGTAAGGAAGGCAACCTTTGAAGCATAATTGTCGAACTTTTCCTGTTCAAACATTGCTGCCATTAAACATTCTTTGGAGTTTCACAGTTTAAGTTCAATTTATAAAGATGTTACGTGTCTCCTTCTATAGGAAAGTGAGTTAACCCGCTTACAGGGGTTTTAGATATAAACACATCATCTGCATACAAAGCGCCAATCTTCACTAAATATAGAGCCGCCTCAATACCCAAGGCAATCTTCACCATTCTCTCTGCACCCAAGTGTTTGCTGTCCGGATATCGAGAGCCCTGCAGGGAGAAACCCCCCCTCCTCCAAATAACGCAAGACGAGGAGATTACCACGCTTTTCCTTTTGGTCAATTTGTCAGTGGCGCTGCATGTGGGATGATAATTTTCACATTGCTCCACATGAGGTTGAAAGGCAGAGCATCGGAGAAGGTGGGAGGCAGGGTCAGGGGACGGAGCTGTGGGTGGGAGACGGAGCTGTGGGTGGGAGACGGCGCTGGAGGAACGAGTTGTGGATAGGAGCTAGGATCTCTGCGAGGCGGTGGGTGGAACATCGCAGAATCTGACAGAAAGCCGTGAAATTCCCCAGCAGAGCCCTGCACTTTGTAACCGGGGCGTCCCTTTGTCCCAAGGTCACAACCTTTGCCCCTTGACCCCTACCCTTTAGCCTCTCCTCCATAATAAAAAGGACTGTTCTTTGTGTTTGCTTTTGCTCTGGCCAGCTAGTGGCTAACAGAGCGGTGTTTTCAGGCCAAATCTTGCAGAACACTTGTTGAGAGTTAAAACACATTTCGGCAGAAAAAGTCTGCAAGAAGCAAGATGATGTATGGTATATTTGTAGATCCAAATTATAAACATCAATTTACTTCCAGATTTCCAATTAATTCACACAAACCACCTCCTAAAATAATAAATTACGTCAACGTACAAAAAACGCTTAGAGCTCCAATTTGAGTTATTCCAAGAAATGATGACCCTGAATTGAGCTGTTAATGTTAAAGGGATTAGACAAATATACAGCCGTGTGTTTCCTATGAAAGCATGGAACGTTTAATACATCTGCTAATGCAATGTATAAAATTGTCCTTAAACTTCAAAATATTAGTCCAAAAGTTGCATAATTATATTTGAACAAGACAAGTTAATATTGACTCCATTCACTGGAATGTTCACGTGAAAATGAAAAATCGTTCTACGATTACAATTCTGCACATATTATTTTTTACTTTTGTGACACTATTAAAGGCCGACTGTGAAATTTCAAAGAAATTATAGTAGGATAATGGAAAAATATTGGCTGAATTGTAGGTAATGCTTTGGAAGTGCAAATATCAATTATAATTGAAGGAAAACGTTGACTTCACTGGTATGTTAGAACGTTTAAATTGAATTTCTCATAGAGAAAATGACTTGTTATGACATCTTTAGCATCGTCACTAGTGAAATGCCTCGCAAAGACTTTAAAGACATAATAGCACAATTAACTCATCAAAATAACTATCTTATAATATTAATCGTGAACGTTATAAAATAACTTAGAGTATTGGCATATTATTTGTTAAATGAAGAATGGTTTAAGTAAACTAAACGTGCGTTTTACAAAATTAGTTCAAGTGATTTTTGGCCCAATGAGCATTGAGCCATTGGTGCTCAACTCCCATTTATAGCCTTGGGCCAGTGATGGAAAATCCACATTCCTTTGGCAGGGACGAGCCTTTCCATAGGACAGCCACTGTTGTTGGCTCCCCCGCTAAGTGGTATGCAATTTATCGACCCATGAAAAGCATGATGGGCTGAGTCAAATCCCAACCAGGATTCGATCTAGCAACCTTCTGATAGTGAGCCTCTCACTTTACCGCCACCTGGTCTTCAGAACATTTCACTGCTCGTGCTGTCCATTGGAGCATTTTGTAAAAGAACAAAACAAAAATAATGGTTGCTATTCAGAGTTGTTCTTTCGGGATAGCCGTGTCGAGCGATCTTCATCTCTCCCTCGCGACGTTTCGCCTCCCACGTTGGAAGCATCATCAGGCGGAACCTCGCGAGGGAGCGATGGAGATCGCTCGGCACGGCCATCCCGAAAGAACAGCTCTGAAGAGCAACCATCATGAATCGAGCCGTGAAAACCTACATCAACACAAAACAAAAATAATACCGATATTTTGTAACTAGGAAAAAATAACCCGTGCTCAGTGAGTTTAATTGCATTAATACCGTTTGCAACGGGACGCATTTCTCTCAAGTACGTCTGGGCATACGTGCACCACTTCCGTGGCAAAGACATTCTTTAAAGGGGGGAGAGAGAAAAAACTCCGACTGTACTTTGTTGTACGCAGTGTACGTACTTAACCGTAGCTTCCTGCCCTCGTTCACATGTTTGTAGGGTTTTTTCCTTCCCGCGGCTGCCATTTGTTGTTAATAATATTCTCAGAGCGGAACTAATCCTCAAGTAATTGCATGTCTAGAGGGGAAGCAGGGCTAGGGCAGCATGGTCATCGGCTGACCCCACGCCAGCAGGGTACGGACAAGCCCGAGAAGCATGCACATGGAGTGTGTGTGTGTAAGTTTGCGCGTGTCTGCACGTGTGCGTACCTAACAGCACTTGCCGCAACAGGCTGTACGGCTATAGGGGGTAGCTTTGTGTTTGTCTCCTTTGTGTGTGTACTTAAGTGTGGGGGAGAGCTAGCTCAGTGGTTAGCGCGCTGGGCTACAAACCTGGCGACCCGAGGTCGAATCTCGCTCATGGCCAACACCAGTGATGATTTTCTGAACCGGTGTTGGGGATTCCCTAGGTCGACTCAGCCTCAAATGAGTACCTAGTGCGGTGTGTAAACAAAGGCGGCCGGGCGTGGTGCTGGTCACCCACCCCCTCGTGTGCCGTGTAGACCTTCATAGGTGCTCGCTAAGAGCACGTAACCCTACAGTCTGTTAAGGCTATATGGAGGATCTTTGTCTTTGGGACAGCTAATGTAGTTATTAGCGTGCTGTGCTGCGAACCCAACTTCCCTGAGTTCAATTCCCAACCGAGGCTCACATCAGCAGTGATTTTATGAACCTGTCCTAAGCCTCACATAGGTTGACTCAGCCTTAAATGAGAAACCGGCAGTGTATAAACATAAGCAGTGGGAGAGACGAAAATAGATCAGTGTGTTTCTGGACACCCCACCCCACTGGCTTTTATAGTCACTTGCTAACAGCACTTGCCCCAACAGCCTGTGCATCCTATATGGGGGATCTGTGTTCGGGGTGACGTGGTGGGAAGTCGTGCATTCGTAATGATTAGCACACAGCTCTTGAAATCCTAGGTTCCCAGGTTAATTTGCTGGCCATTTACACCGTGAGTTGTATCTGTGCATGCGGAGTCGTATCTGGACATGGTCAGGTCATCCTGTAGGTTTGCCCATCCTTAAATAAGTAGCCAGTGTGATGGGTCTTCATCGACAATGGGGAGACAATAGAGGTCAAACGTGGGTGGTGATGGCCACACCCTCCTTTTGTTTGCTGCTTTGGTCATTAGAGATGCTAGGAGAACTTTCTCCAACGGTGTGTAAGGCTTGGTCTTCGGATGTTTGTGCTTGTATATGCACGTGGGTGTAACTCTCTGCAGTTTCTGTTTTTACCAATTTCAATTAAAATAGAATGTGCGTGAGGGCGTCAGAATTGTTGTAATATATGTAAGCTCATTGACACCATGAGCTGTAACATTGTGGGTTTTGTACGTAGGAATATAGAGTGCATGTATTTGTGTGTGTTGCACAGTACAAGTCTAGGAATGCCAGAGCTGGCCACAGGTCAACAGATAGTCTTGAACTACATCAGATTCCCATTTATCTCAGGTTCTGACCTCTCTGCAGTCCAGAGATTCACTGGCCCAACATGACTCAGACACTGGCAGATTTCATATCTAAGTGTCCTGCACCCAATACAGCAGTGGTTCTGCCCGACGCTGGCTCCACGAGGCATACACTGCCTTGTCCTCGCGTAACACTCTGGATAACTGCTATTCCCCAAGTGTAAGTATTGCTGTGGAGCACCGTAATATAAAAGGTGGCATTCATCTACAGTCTACACCGTTCTGCAGAGAGAAGGAAAAAAATTCGCCTAAAGGCAATAAGAGGCATAGTTATGTATTATGGAGCAGAGAGAAAGAGAAAAAATAAAACATATAAATAGAGCAATTGGGGATTATTTCCACCATCTTGAGCAAATACTGGTGTCCTGCATGACCTTTAACCTTTGCCTGGCAACCATTAGGAGCAATCATGTGCTTCTCAGCAGGAATCCCTTCCCCCTCACAGAGAGACTCACCCCCCAACCCCACCAACACGCGCCTGACGCAGTTGTCCAGCTTGCCTGCTCGGTGTGTGTGTGTGTACCGAATAATAATATTAATAATGATAATACTTTATGCTCAACTTAATCCCTTCATACTTAACATGATTTACATCTCATTCAGTAAATGTCACGCTCGCTACGTGAGCTGCAATGTCACCAGAGATTATGCACAATTTGTGGAAGCTGCCTGTATTTGACGTCGGAGTTAAGACTAGCTTAAGGCACCGGAGGAAGATGTTTACTCTATTAATTTCTTGTACCGCCTGGCAACTGATAAAGCATGGTTTGTTTGCTGTGTGTTGTCCGAAACCTGTTGCCAAGACAAAAAATTATCCTGTTATTAACCCTGCTAGTACCTATGTCTCATGTTTGTTTGTACTAAAGTAGATCTGGATTTGCGTCATTATTAAGAGTGACGTGTGAAGAAGACTGTCAAATAACGCTAATGCTTGTAAAGCGTTATTGCGTTGGTTAGCCTAGCCTGTAAAGATGGTGAAGGAGCAGACCTGCAATTTCCTGCTCAGAACAATATTGGCGACAAGGCCCCCACTAGAGGGAGCTCTAGAGAACCCCTCTAGAGGATATTTGTACGACCCTTCCACGCTGACTAGACAACTTGGAATTAGTGGGAGAATACACACTCTATCTCACCACTTGCGATCTGCTGATCAACTAACTGCGGTGTACCCATTGGTACTGCTGGAGGAGCAGGATGGAATTTAAGAAACATGACGATTGACAGTGCATCGAGCCGTAAAAAACCTATATCAGTACAAACCTAACGATCGTTTAAAATGCTGCACGGAGGGATCAAATCGAACCGGTGAGTTCTGGATTGCAAATCCATTGTGATAACCACTACCCCACACAGCAGCATCCTATATTTTTGGTATATTTACGATGAAAAGTACACTAATATGACCTGGAAACCTGTGAAATCTTTCCTAGAGAAAAAATGACCATTTGTTGACAGAGTGAAAGTAAAATGTCAAGGTTTTTTTTCCCCCACCGCTCTAAGATACCCATTATGATATAAGCCAGGATGATATGTACAGGAATATATAAAGCAGAATTTCTCGTAATGATACCACATTTTTTAGTGTGTGATCTGACCTTGTATGCAGACATGTGGTCCAGAGCAGGTCATAGGCCTGAGTGCTGCTGTTTTCGATCACTCGGCAATAACAGCGAAGCAGTGCCGGGTCTCTTTGGTGTCTCCCCCTGGCCTTCATGCATCTCCAGAGATGGGGGAGTGAGGTCAGAGTGTGCAAATCACAGAGTGCAGACACCTCTCTTATTCAGTTCCACAGGCTCTTCCCCTCCATTGATCTTAGCGCTGATTGAAATTGAATATCCCAGAGTTTGGTTTCATGTACGTACACCTAACGTTTGTATTTTATCTGGCGTAAAAAAAGCGCGGTGTTTTTTCAAGAAGTATATGTACGGAAAGGTGATTGCATGTTTGCACTGAATATTTAAGTGTTACAAAATGTTGCACTTTAACAACATGTCCGTGATGTCTTTATTAAAAACGAAACAATATTTTCCCAAATTTAAAATGATGATCATGAGAGGTAGCAGTGTCTTGGGGCTGCTTTGATCGGGCAGTGGATTGAGAATGGCCAAACACGACGATATTGACAATAGCCTGCATTTTAATATTCAAAGTTCACATCAAAGACATGACTAACGTGTCATTTTCTGAGAATTGTTTTCCAAAGCTGTTTTTTCGGGATAATCGTGTCGAGTGCTCCTTCTTTCTCCTTCACGTCGTTTCGCCTCCCACCCTGATGATGCCTCCAATGTGGGAGGCTAATCGCGTGGACAGAGAAGAAACACTCGAAACGTCTATCCCAAAAGAACAGCTATTGAGATAAATTCTCATACAATTGGGCTGTGAAAACCAACATCAGTGCTATGTCCTATTCTGTTTATAAATTGGCATTTCACTGCATGTCCCTTGGCCGTGATGGGGAAGCGTACATCTGTGAGCGATCTGCGGTGACGACGTATTTCAATCGTCCCGCCTTTGTGTATATTACCCTCGATGTCTTTCATCACAAACTCAGCGGCCGCCTTCCCGCCGGTGTGTCCATTAACACAGCGAGCAACAAAGCGGCAGCAGCAACGGAAATCTGGAGCCTAACTTTCGCTGGTATTTCGATTGCCTGTCCGGCATCGTGCATTGCACTGAGAAGTGCCGGTGAGGAGGCAGATGGAGAGCAGCTGGAATCCCACTCTCTAAACTTCCCTGATACAGCACGAAGTTCAGGTAAACAAAGGAACCTGACTCATTTTGGCTTGATTAATACCACAACGCAACGCTGGAGTTTAATTTCCAGGACACTGTATGAAAAAGGAAAAAAAGCTGTGAGTGTTTACGCTAACACACTGTCTTCCAGGTTTTTTTTTTTCCATAATGTGTCTGCATCGGGGATAGCGTTGTTTAAAATAACTCTCTGGCTGGAGTGTATACTTGAATTTGCCAAGAAACAGCAACGGCAAAAGGGTGGGAGAGCTTGCCACAGTGTATACAGACCTGCGATTTTTATGTCAAGCTGTCGTAAATGACAGCACTGCCTGAACTCTGTGTTCTGTAGTTTTATCAGCTGTCATGCGCAAGCCTCAAGTCACTAACGTCTCCGCATGGAGACACACCATGACTGTGTGCAGCGATCGTGTGTCTGGGAGTACGTTAGTCGATGGTTTGGCTCATTTATCATCATCATCAGCTAAAGTCGATTTACCGATAGGCGAAGGCGTCCAAAATCCGCCACCGTCTCCCATGGTGGCACGCTGAGAAACGGTGGCACGGTGAGTAGCGCTGCTGCCACACTGCAAGAACCACCTGGGTTCGATTCCTGGCTCGGGTCCCTTTCTGTGTCACGTTCGCATCTTCCTCCCCGTGTCCGCGTAGGTTTTCGCTGGGTACTCCGGTTTCCTCTCACAGTCTAAAGACACGCTGCCTCGGATAATTGTTCTGGCTAAATATCTCCCGGTGCCCTTAGATGTTGTAACTTGCCTACCCGTTCCCGCTGGACAACTGTTAAAGAGCTTCATAGCCCAACGGTTTCTTCCACCTTAAATAAAAACTGACTGACTTGTATGGGGGTCTATAACCGTGTGTGTGAGTGAAAGAGCATGTAAACAGGTGGCGTACGCATTGCAGGGCCGTTATTTAATTTGATTATTTTTAATGATCCTGCGATGTAATGCTCTACCCAGCTAAGGCTCTCGGAACCCTACGAAATTAAAGCTCATTCAAGCGTGCATGCCAACGCCAAGCCACTGCGATGAAGTAGTAGACCAACTGTAATAGGTGTACCCATTATATAACAAAAGATCGGTCTCTCTTCAGAGCTGTTCTTTGGGATAGCCGTGTCGAGCGATATCCATCTCTCCCTTGCAAGCTTTCGCCTTCCACGTTGGAAGCATCAGGCTTCCAACGTCGCGAGGGAGAGATGGAGATCGCTCGACACGGCTAGCCCGAAAGAAAAGCTTTGGAGAGCAGCCATGGTGAAAACCTACATCAATACAAAAGAACGGTCATTACGCTGCTTCATGCGCATCGTTAGCACTCCACGGTGCTCGCGCTATTTATCTCCGTAGAAGCCCGCACCGCTTGAAAGCAACGAAAAGCCACGGATATTTCTTGACGCTACGCCGACCGGGGAGTACGACTCGCGCCGCGAGCACGGGCGATTACGTGCCGCGAGCATGATCGAGTGGCGGCCCACAAGCGCGCATGTGACTCACGAATCCAGGGGCTTTACACCATGGCGAGCATCTGATCCTCGTGTCTTTTGCGCCAATTGTCCAGGCCAAGAGGGAAACAATTTACAACCAGCAGCTGAGCCTAGCAGACTGTTATTATGGCAGGATTAGGCGAGGTAAAAATAATAATATGTAAGTTCACGGAGCAGATTAAATCGATACGGTTGGAATTTTAAGCGTTTTTCAAAATTTATTGTTGAAATAATTTCATACATTTCAACCAGTGTTGTACGTTTAAATAATTATATTCTAGCGTTCTTGGAAAAAACACGGATTGTGGATTTATTGACGGCGCACCCTTGTGTTTGTGTTCTTTTGATAATACAGATGCAAAACATTTCCAAGTAGCGTGCAGCGATGGGCACCTAGTAGTGTTTTCACGTGGAATGAATGGCATGATTTTTCTTTGGCCTTCGCGAGAGGATTCTTTCACTGACTTCTGTGTTTTCTCTGCATGTTTGCTGCACTGCTGAGAAAGTATGCTGCTTTTATTTGAGAAACAGTGTGAGAACGTCATAACATCTGACATTTAAAAAATGCTGCCTTTGTTATTATTTCAGCACGGCTCAGTCTGGCCTTCAACCCAGAGGCTGGATAAGTGAAATGTCCAAGATGGCCGCAGTGGTATCCCAGCAGGGGCTACACTGGCCGAGCCAGGCACGCTAGCTCCTGCACATTCTCACACTTGATCATGCGCACATGCAAGTTTTGAGCACTTCTTGACCAGCTATGGCCATCTGTTCTCATTTTGACTGCTTAGCCCCCAGACTCTGTGTCCACCCCCCCTCTGCTTCTAACAATATGTTTCTGTTTTAGGCCTTCTATTCATTCACCATTGTATTCTCCCAAGCGTTCTTTTCTTATTTTAAATTTCTTGGGATTTTTTCTGTTTCTGTATATTTTTTTTACTCAATTTTCCACGCCATGTACGTGTTATATCTTTATGTGACGGTTCACCTTTTTCATGTTTGTCTTATACTATTTCCGTTGCAGAATTTCTACCAATCGACACCAATTTATTTATTTTGTCTATATCGCATGAGCCTTGCTATTTATTGCTCTGTTTACTATCCTTTAAAATGGAGCGAATGCGATACATCGGTTTGTTTGTTGGAATAATTCCCTTTTCATTGTGAGCATTTTAAACCTGTGCACACCTCCCTCAGCGTGATTTCCTCGCTCTGGAACCCAGTTTCCATGGCTACATCGTCACCCCTTTGTGCGCGAGTCCATCCCTGCGTGGAGTCTTCCTGTCGCCGCGCATCCCCATAAGGTTTGACATTCGGGTCCCACAGAGTTTCTAATCAGCATCCGTACATGAACATGGCTCTCATTCTCCAGGATTTGCCATGGCCGCCTTTGTGTCAGCGCCTACCCCTCTGCTGAATATGCATGCGCGTTCGCCCGGCTCAGCCTTTCCATCTCAGCCTTCTCATGCGGCATTGTGTGTCCCTGCTGCAGGGTCCCGGCCTCTTCTTTCACTCTCAGCGCGAGGCGGAATCTTCCTCCCCCGGCCCATTCTGCCTCAACCCCCATGACCTCCCCCCTTCCCATTCATCATCAGCCACTGCCGGCTGGTTTGGCCAACACAACCCTCACAAAGCCATCTCTTTTCTCCACACACACAGTCTTAAGCGTCCCATTTCCTGCAGTTAAAATATTGTAAACAACCGGTCGCTGCACGGTCGACTCAACAAATCTTCTGTATGGGGTGATAAAATATGAACCGCGTCGTGTGAAGTTAACCGTGGATCGTTCACGGAGGAGAGTGGTCATGAATTAGGAATTGCCACGGATGGATCAAGTCGGGCCCGCAAATGGAGATGTGCTGAGCAAGTGGAGATTTTGTTTGAGGCGACTGAATTGTGACTGATCTGGGATGTTTCTGTATGTTTGCGTATTTCAAAAATATCATGTGAAAACGTTGTTTACGATTGTATAGGCAATAGCTGCCTCTCAATGAAAATAGTGTATGCTAATACATGATTGACTGTACAAGGTGAATTGTGTCACTGATAAATATGCCCGACTTGTAGTTTGCTTTCTTTTATTTTATACTGTTTTGTCTGTATGCATGTGCACGTCATCGCTATATGTGTGCTTTTGGAGATGCTTTATAAACTGATATTACAATTACAGTACATTGTACTCTACGTGTTTTCCCATATATCACGTGCTTAATTACTGTTAACATTTTAAATTGGCATTACATACGCATCGCCTTCATCTTTAGCCACGATTTATCAATTGCTGGACGAAGGCTTCTCCACATTGTTTCCATCTCTCACGGTCTCACAATAAGATAGTCCCGAGAGCTCTTGCACATGAGCCAATCTCATTGGTCCATCTCTATTGTTGTCATCACTCGGTCGTGTTGTCCTCCTTTGCCTGCAACGCCATTGCTAAACTCGACCACCGGCCATCATCCCTTCTAGAGACGTGTCCTGCGTAAGCTCACGTTTATTGTTAGACAGCATTCCTGATAATGCTTCCAACGTAGGAGGCGAAACATCGCGAGGGAGAGACGGAGATCGCTCGACACTGCTACCCCGAAAGAACAGCTCTGAAGAGCAACCATAATTAATCGAGCCGTGAAAGACTACATCAGAACACGTTAAATCGTTTCATAGACGCTCCTAATGCATTTACATTCTTACATAGTTAAATATGACCAACCAGTATTATAATTCAAACTCATCAGCCGCCAACGTATCAGAATGTTCGTTGTGGTAGATAGATAGATAGATGTTTATTATTACAGCAGAAAAATACCCGGTGAGCTTGCAAGCTCTTTACGGGCTTCCTGCGACACAACAAAACATGTGCTGACGTGGCTCATGGCGAACCCACAGTACCTGGCTGCACATCTGATTTTATGTCGATGCAGAATGAAAACCCTGCTTCTAACACCTCCGGTGGGCATTGGTCACCGATAGGGTCCACAGGTGGCAGCCCAGTGTGAGCGGTGTGTGGGTTTTTTTTTCCTTCAGCTGATATAACTGTCTCGAGGGCTGCCGGTTTCATCATCGGCACGATGCGTTTTGCCCTTACCCTGGGCATGTTTATGGCTCCTGCCGTGGATTATGAAGCCATCCGTCTGCGGCGCGCGCCCCAAGGGTGGCAGTGGTTTCCATCCATCGTGGGGAGACGCGACGCCCCTTTGTCAGGAGGAGAGCCTCTTGCATTAATTATCGAGGGCCGGCCAGCGGTGCCTGTGCAGGGTGCACGCACGCGGTATTAAATCTTGAAAACAAGCATATGCAGTACAAACAAGCAGACGTATAAAATAAATCAAGTGCACTTTGCACGCCCACGACGAATGTGTTGTATATGAAAGAACATGTCTAAACGGTCTTCAGGGTGATTGAGGACAGCTCCTTATTGAGTTCCCTCTTTTCCTTTTAAAGCCTATGCTGTTACTCTGATGCATGCCTACCGTCTGTATCTTATACTTGGGCCGGTCAAACTAAAGCCCCATATAGAGACAAACGCCACTGCCTACGGTCGTAAATACAAACCGAATTTGCACTATATTCATATTTTTACGTTATTTTTTTTAATTTAAATATAATACACAGCAGTTTCCTGCTTATGAATGACACACATTGCGTATGGTAATAATACGCTTGTGTTTACTATTACATTCAATTGTGCGCAAATTTATAGTTTTATTTTCGAGTGTGCAATTGACGACTTGGCATCTTGTGCTTGCGTTTTATTTATCCACGCAACTTTCCCACTCATATTTTATATATATTTTTCCTTTTCGCCTGCTATCAATCCAGAGATAACCGCATTCTTTGTTCTTTATCTCTCTCTTGGCTTTTACAACTACTACCCCCACTTTCATTTACAAACCCGCTGACTCCCTCCCCTCCCAGCCCGAACCCCAAACCCTGTCCTCCTCCATCTCCCACCCCAATGCCCTGTCCTCTGCCGCCTCCGTGCCAGCTGTTAATTTTCCCTGCCATCTCTCAACCCCATCGCACAAACCAGGCAGATGCGGGGGCTTGATGCACAAATAGATATATGTTTATTATTAGAGCAGAAAATATCCATTGAGCTTGCAAGCCCTTTGTGGGATTGCTGCAACACAACAAATTGAAAATTAAACCATCTCCATCGACGTGCGACCGGGGCTACCCAAAACAGCCCATGGAACACAAAACGACCGAATGCCTAATTCACAAACACTACGGAGGAACGACAGCGATACACTCAGTTACTCCTGACGAAATAACCTGGCTCAGCCACATAAATGTCTTATTATAATGATAGTTGGTCTTTAGAGGTGTGATTTCGGGATAGCCATGACGTTTCGCCTCCCGCGTTGGAAGCATCATCATGAATCGAGCCGTGAAAACCTACATCAGTACATGTCTTATTATAGTTGTTGGTCAACATCTACATCAGCCATACGAAAGAAGAAGATGTTCCCTGCATGTGCAGGAATGTCATCATAAAAACAATAGAATCCCGACAGCTTTTTGCCGTAAATACGTCTAAGTGCATTTCTTAACTCGCATGTAAATGAGGTATCTTGACGGTAGCATGCTAATTGGCGCGTTCATCGTGATTACAAAGACACCGAGCGCAGCGTTGGCACGTGTGCTTTGTGTAATATAGTGACATCGCTCACTTCCCACCCATTCATTAAGGGCTAATTGCTGCGATTTGCTGTTGACACATACACAACGCAGGTTACCTATTTGCTAGTCGGTGCACGCTATACGGCGCGATGTAAAAGAATAAGGCATAGCGTCATTAGGTAACTTAAGAAAGTCTTGCGTTTACTCAATAAAAAAAGGTCTTATATATGGGCAAGCGAAACTCGTATTGTCCCAGCGTACCTTGAGCTGTTACGGTGAAGTTTTCTCAATGTTTATGCTCACTGTTTATTTTTTAAGGGGCTAGGGACATTTCTGGAGGCTTTCTCTGTCGGCACAGGGATGTTTGTGTAAGGCACAGGCAGCCACTGATACCGGTCTCGGTGGAATGACCGCTGCTAGGGATGTGCGATTTCAACCTGCATCTGGTGGTGCCCTGTGCCGCATGACGATTTAAGGGTTTTCAGGAAGCCATTAATAAATCCCGATTTGACAGCAGAGCACAGTGCGGTGGGGACCGCGGGGGAAAGGAAAGGCAATATTTTTGGAGTGTGGCATTTGTTAATATTTAGGATTAAATAGGCAGGCATCCTGCTTTTATTAGCTAAGACCCGATCGAGGTTATATTACCGTGTTATTTTTTGCACAAAACGCTTTGTATATAAGCGGATTAAAGCAATAAACAATATACCGTAATACGTGTCACTCGAAGTAATCCGTAGTATGTTATACAAACGCCGCCAAGTATGAATTCAATTTATGTAGTACATGTAAGTTCACAACACGTGCCTGTGTGTGCCCGCGTGCTCACCAACAGCACCCGTCCCAACAGTTCCGCGTGGCTCTGATGAGATCTTTACGCGAGTTGTCCTAGTGTGGGTTGCTCGCGCGCGCATGCCTGCGTGCGTCTACGCGCGCGTGTTTTTCCCATTCAAACCCAACTGGCATGTGCTTCACTTAAAGACATCAATTAGCGCAGTATGGTCCTCTTGTGCCTCACGTCACCGCCGTGAATGCGGGCTCCAGGAGTGCGCTGGGAGCGCGACAGTGATGTATCGATGCGGCGGGCCTGCGCGGTGGCTTGTTTGGAGTGGCGTAAGACAGGTGAATGCCAAAGTAAGCAGCGGTCTGCCCCGGTGACAAAGAGCCACCTGTGGATTCCAGTATTCCAGTCTAGGTGACCACGTGCTTCCCCTGCATCGGCTGCATTGCCGACACACTTCTTCAGTGCTGGGTCAACACAGACACGAGGGGTTTTTCGTTCCACGTACGGATTGGCAGAGCTATCACAATATTTCTTTATTGCACGAGGCAGCGGGACTTTTACGTGGCATTGCATCTTCATCACGCGCTGACAGAAGAAGAGTGCGCACTCTGGTGCTAACGCTGCGCTGTAGCCACGGGTGCTATGGGAGGAATTTGTGATGAATGGTTCCTTCCAAACCAGGCCTGCCAGAGGAATTGATGATTTGTTTTTACACACTCTTTCACTTCTCTTAAACAATAATTAAATGTAACCTTTTTCCATGTTTCTGTTTGTAAATTGCTTGACCTATTGCTTGAGGGTAGTAGGGATCCCACCAAGCTAGGATTTAAATGTAAAAAAAGACGTGCATTTTGTTAATGAACGTTTTGATTTTAACTCGATTTTCATGGTACGCTACAGTTTAAGTCACAGAATTCGGCAACAGAAGTCATAAATATCGTGTATTGTCTAAATAAGGCCACACGTGAGAGTAAAGATGTCACAACATGACTTCCACTTGAAGGTTATTGTCATCTGACAAGACCACTCATTGAAGTGACTCTGCAAGCTGTCAAAATAAAATATGTAAACATCCGAAGCGTCTCCAGACTCAAGCGGCCCTGTTTTGGTGCTCATTCGTAATATCCGTCAGCCAGTGATGGAATTTCCACATTCCTCTGACGGGAGCAATTCTCTCAAACCACTTGTGATTTTTCACAGCGGTATTCGTTTTGACTGACCTCAAAGTGACGATGGGCTGAATTATCCATTGACTGAGTTTATAACTCCACAGTTCCTAGCAATCCTTTGTAAAGCGCCCAAATCACATGGTACCCCAGCTGTGAGTTTTCAATGTGGCACCGAAAATACATTGAATTCCACCGTTCCCTTTGTTTAACACTACAGTAGCCCTTATTGTAGGTTTGTATTCTGCCCGTACTTTGTACACGCCAGCAACAGGTATTGTGTTGTTAGCGGCTGCCGTGAGTGTGTTGTGTGTTCTTGTTTGGCAGAGCTCAGCTTTATCCAGAACATGCACTTCAGCCTCCCCGTATCAAGTGACTGCCTGATTGTGAATGTGGGAAGCCACATTCAGAGCCTTCATAAAATCTTGTGTGCAGTTAATTAGTTTGAGTTTGAGGGCCTTTCTTGTAAATCTTCATCACAATACACCTTTTCTAAATCAGTGTATTCATGTAGGTTTTCACAGCTCAATGTATAAGAATTGCTCTCAAGAGTTGCTCATTCAGACCTCCTGATGATGCCTCTACCGTGGGAGGCAAAATGTCGCGAAGTAGAGAAGAGGAACACTTGGCACGGCTATCCCGAAAGAGCAGCTCTTGAGCTCAGTTTTCTAAATCAATTAACACTAGTCGAGAGATCACCATGGTGCGGTGCCCTGGCACACGCGTGGATTCGCGTACCCAGACAGGGGTCGCTGATTATCAAATAATCAAAAAATCCATTTTCAACTCAGTCATGTTCTGCTTGAATTGATTTCATCAACCTTTGGCCCTTCAGCCTCGTAGATTTTGATAATAATACTCGAAACCTGCCTCCTCTCTATTATTTCTGTAATGAAATCTTGAATTGCTGGGTGAATGACTCATTCACAATGAGGGCAGTATGAAATGGCACAATCTCTACATTCTTCCTCTGCACGGACCCTGAAACCAAGCACGTCTTTGTGCGTCTTTAGATGGAAACACTTTATTGCACTACTCCAACTTTTTTTTTTGAATGATGAACAAAGCCAATCATAGTTGTCCTGTCCTGGGAAATCTGAAAACGTACTATTTGGATATAAAACCTCTCCAAATTGCTAAAGGTTTTAATTTATTCCCATTAGCACTACCCAAACGCAGATCGTCTTTCGTAGACAATAAATCAGGCTGCACAGTACTTATGAAACCATCATTCCATTTCACAGTCTAAATAAGTGCCGTGTGTATATTTACAGCGCAGGAACTAGCTGTAAATATACAGCGCAGGAACTAGCTGTAAATATACGTACGAGCTGTAAATATACGTACGAGGTTAATAATGCAGAGGGGTGTTAAATGTCGCACGGTTGCCTGGCGATGCCACGGTGTGTTTGGCTGGTGTGCGTTCACGCGTGCACTTGTGAACGCCGCGTGCTGGTCACGGCGCCCCCCCGAGTATCGTGCCGTGCACCTGCAGTCTGTTAAGGCTACAAGGGTGGCTTTAGCTTTCGCTTTGGCTGGCGTCTGGGTGCGTCGCAGCGGTGTGCGGAGTGTTGTGGTTGTAGCGCCGCGCTACGAACCCGACGACCCCAGTACGATTCTCGCTCACGGCAAACACCGGTGATGATTTTCTGAACCGGTTCTGGGTCTCCCCGAGGTCGACTCAGCCTCAAATGAGTAGCTTGCGCGATGGGTAAACATTGCCACTAGGGAGACAAAGGCGGCCGGGCGAGGTGTTGGCCACCCACTCCGTCGTGCGCCGTACCAGGCCTTCATAGGCGCTCGCTAACGGCACTCGCTCCCGATAGTCTGTCGAATGCTATACGGGAGATCTTTGTCTGCTTGTGTCAGGGTGTGCGTGAACACCAGTGCAGTAAATGTAGCGGGCTGTAACGAGAGGTGGACGGAGGGCCTCCAAATGTCAAGCTTTGTAAATAGGGACCCTACATATAAAACTAAATGCGATGCAGTGTATTTTATCAATGTATCTTCTCTGGTAAATACCAATAAAACGTCTATTATGGAGCTCTCAAGGGGGGAGGAGGGGGTTGGAGGGGGGTACTACCCATTCCCTCCCGCTCCTTGGATCTCACGCTGGAAGTATCGCGGGCGACTGCAGCCTCTCGTCAACCCGTGGTGCTCACAGAGCCGTTCATCACAGTAACCAGTGTCTACGGAATCATCGCTGAGCCGCGGGACTCTCTTAAGCTTAGCGGTTCTGCTTGGCCGCGTGGTTCGCTCGTTCATTTACGAGCGGGAATAAACGGGAGAGCCCGGAGAAACTCCACTCAGGCGAGGGGGGGAACTCCGCAACTCGCACTCCGCTCTTTGGTCTCATGAGAGGCGGCTTGCCGCTGTGCCAGAGATTGGGCCCACGAGATGCGTTGACGAACCCACTTGCTGCACTGCCGTCTAATTGTCACCGCGCACACAGCCCAGCGGGTCGGCGAGTCCTACAAATCTACGCGTGATCCGCCAACCCTTGCCTCCGGAGCGCGCGCAACCACCAGCATCACCACGCCTGCGTTTAGCGCGACACACACACTGCGCGTGAAGAGTTGTGAATACGCGTGCTGTGCGCTTGCGTACGCGTGTAGGCGCTAAACGTGTATGTGTGTCCGTATGTACGTGTTTGTGTGCTCCGGCGACCCAAGTTCGATTTCCGCCCATGGCCACTAACACCACTGACGATTATCTGAACCGGTCCCAGGCCTCCCCTATGTTGACTCGGCCTCAAATGAGTACATCATGCGGAGTGTAAATATCGCTAATGGGGAGACAAAGGCGGCCGGGTGTAGTGCTACCCCCCACCCCCTCGTGTGCTGTCCCGGTCTTCATAGCTGATCGCAAACAGTAGTTGCCGCAAAAGTCTGCTCAGGCTATACCGGGGTTTTTGTCTTGTGCGTTGGCCAAAAGAGGTTCTCGCTAACAGCACAGCCCGTTGAAGCTACACGGGGGATCTTTGTCTTCGTGTATTTTTTTTCGCCGTCATTGGCGTAAATCTGAACAGGTCGTATGCCATCCCTAGGTCGCCTCGGCCTTAAATGAGTACCAGGTGCGGCGTGTAAGCATCAGCTCTGGGGGAGACAAATGCGGCCGAGTGCTACAGTTGACCACCGCCCACCCAATCGTGTGCCGTGCTGCGATCGTAATAGGTGCTCGCTAAGAGCACTTGCCCCCCAACAGTCTATGAAGGCTATACGGGGGATATTTATCTTTGTGCAGGCGTGCTCGCACCCCAGCAGTTGATAGAAAAGGCTGTTAGAGCACGCGGTCGGAAATGTTTACCGCCAAACACGTTTACTATTTATCTCACAGCTGCGTAATGAAGTCGCGTGTTCTGTTTAAACAAGGCTTTTAAATTGACGCAAGCAACGGGACAAATTAGCGCGTAAAACCAAGTAATTAATAAAAGTCACTCACACGAAAACAACGCACGACCTTGCGTGGCGCAAAGTGTACTGTGATTTATTATAATGCGAATAATGTCCTCCTAGCACTGCAGACCTCCCGAGGAGCGACATTATTTTAACTTTCTAAACTTTCGCGTTTAATTGTTGTTTCAGTTGCTTTGTTGGTACTTAAACTGTGATTGCGTTTCGCAGAAAGAACCAAATCCATCTTTGCAACTCAATGGAAAGAATTTGAAGCCGACCACGGAGCAATTAACACGACAATCGCCGCTCGGCAGGAGGCCTAACAATTACCTGTTCAGTGGAATTTTGTAAAGGATTTCCCACTTTCATTCATGGGATTTTATCAGATTTACACTTGAGAATTGCTCTCAAGAGCTGCTATTTCGGGATAGCCTCCATGACTCTTCGCCTCCGACGTTGGAGGACTGATGATATCTGATGATGCCACCAACGTGGGAGGTGAAACTTAGCGAGGGGCACCTTTGCTTGACACGGTTATTCCGAAAAAGCAATTCTCATACATCGAGCCATCTTCTTCTTTGCGATTCTTCGAAGCACGATGGTCAACTTTCATAATGCATTTTGTTAAACTTTCATAATAGTTGTTTTGCTATCTAGTAATACACACATACACAGCACAACTCGTTGCCAAACCACTGATGGATGAAGACTTCTCCATGCCGTCTTGGCTAATCGCTGTGTAATATATACACGCGTAAAATGTCTGTGTGTGCAAGCTCTTTACTCGTACAAACACGAGCTAATTTGGCAAATGTGTTCTCAATACGGGCAGAATGAGGTCGGAAGGCTATAGCGTAATTTGATTAGACCAACGGGCAATGATGGATTCGTATGTTTTTGTATTAAAATTCGCGGGGTTAACCAAGTTCTAAGCATACAAAACGTAACTCGATGCGCTCATAACATTGCAATTCGAATTCAATTTGCAGATAGACATAGAGTTGCCATTCACAATACTAGCAGCATACCCGCGCTGTGGACGATTCTGGTCCGAGCGTGTAATACGTTGTTCTGTCGTGTCTTGTTGATGACGTTCTCTGCTGACATGACCGTTTTGACCTGGATTTCTTTATGGATAAAGACTGGAAGGGAACGTAAGAAGGTTGAACGATCGACATGGCTATCCCGAAAGAGCAGCTCTTAAGAGCAATTAGAAATATGCACAGGTGCTGCAAGCGAGCACGCATTAAGGTAGCTACGGCGCACAAGACGGGTGCCGTAGCAAATGCCGTGCACCGGCCGCTCGCCTTGTCTCCCGAGTGCTGATGGTCAGATGACGCAACAAGGCAGTGCTTTTAGGGCTCAGTCGACCTAGGGGATCCCTAGAACCAGTTAGTGTATAACTTGCCACTGATGTTAGCCGTAGCCAGAAATCAAACGCGATAGCCGAATTCGTATTGCAATTCACGATCCAGTGCCCTGCCACTCAACACACACAGAGACAAAAACACTCACAATACGTTGAGCAACACAAAGACACGCAGGGGGTGAGGGCGGTTAGAAATGTGATGTGGGTGGTGTCGCTTTCAAACCTGATCGGCTCTGATTTCAATCGATACTTCCATTAATGCGCATCCATCTGGAGAGGCTGAGCCACAAACCCCGCATCCCCCCGCGGTATCCCCTCTCCTTACAAACCCCCGCACTCAGCAAACCGCGCATTGTGCGTGGTGCGTTTTGCCGGAATGTTGTTTAATTTGCGTGTGTGTTTGTGTGTGTGTGGGGGGCGGGGGAGGTATAATCAATATTTATACCACGTATTATTAGCGCTCCCCAGCAATTTTATTGTACTTTTCCTACGCAACCTCCCGCAAGTTTCGTGGGGCACATAAACGGCCGCGCGGTTTGTGCGTTGTTTACTCAAAGCTGGAATAATTACGAGGAGGCATGCGCCGTAAACAATTAGGCATACTGCATGCAGTTTGAAGCCCCGTGTGCCCGCATCGAGGAGATATCGCCACACAACTGATTACGCGGCGCGTTGCGCAATTACGCGCCGCCGCGAGGGGAGAAGGAACGCGCGATGGAACGCGCTGCCATCAGCTGTGCTCCCATTAGGCGCTTCCTCGGGGAAGTTTGTGTAAGCTCACAGAGCGGCCACCCACGCGCCTATCCCTCCACGCAGCCAGCAACTTGCCGGGGCCGTGTGGACGTGACACGGGGAGCAGGAGGTACGAGGAGGTTGAGGGCTGCTGGTGAGTGGTGCAGTGCTCAACCCGGACCCCTTGGGATGGGATGATCCTGCCAAGACACCCACCCACCACACCCACCCACCCATCTCGCCCCCTACAACACCCACCACCCCCCTGACCGCCCCCGTAGCCTGTTCCCATCCGTGGCTAGCAGCTGTCGGCGGTCCGTGTGCCCTCCCTGTGTGATCTGTCGTCTGTCACCCGCACGCTACCCACACGAATAGCGAGCATACTGCGGCACTGTGTCGCGAAATCTGTACGTGAAGTGAGCCGCTTGTGAGATGTCACGGCGCTTGAGCGTAAAGCGACAGTGCCCGGGCAACACCACGAAACATACAAATATTACAAAATATCTGAACTACGCGCGAGCGTGGTGTGGACGATTCTCACTAGAGTACACGTCAACTAGCAAACGTTATCGTAAGCAAGCGACCGCGCATTCAATCTTTATAGAGGTGACCACGGTTTGAATTGTGTCTTCATAAAGCCCATCAATCCATTGTCAGAAACCGCTTAATCCTGTACAGGGTTGCGGTGAGCCGGAGCCTATCCCGGCAGGCACAGGGGTTAGGCTCCGGCTCACCACAACCATGTGACCTAAATCCCGTGTTTGGTAATGAGCAGATGTGAGTCACCTGCGGCAGGTAGCGGGAGCTTTAGCGTTGACTCCACTCGCTGTAACGCGAACGGGGGCTCCTGGTGACCCCCACCACATGCGTCTCTTCGCGGCTTCTCAACCTCTCCGACTCCTCGGCGCGCCTCGCTGCCCGGCCGGCGGCGCAACCCGCGGGCGGTGTTTATGTTTTGGGTTTCGTCGAAGCAGCTATCACAACAGCTATCACAACAACAATGGAGACTTCCCGGGGCCCTGTGTCGCGATTTCAATTAGAGGCTCGTCAACGGAACGCGACGCGCGAGGCACATGTCATCGAGACTGTGCGAAAAGGGCGGGCACGGCACGGAGGAGGAGGGGACGCCGAGCCGGAGCACGGCGTCTTCGGCGCTGGTGGGTCTCATCTCTGGCCACTCGGCTACTTGCAACAACAACAACAAGACGCGGTTTCAAGGTTTTACTGTGCAGCGCACTTCATAAAAAACGCCGCGCGCACAGCCTGTAAATAGTGGCGAGAGCGCAAAGCGCCCCGTGGAGTCTGAACGTCTCCCCGCAGTTTCACGACCTCCACTCGCCGCGAATAATGTTACTGAGCCACCGCTGGTTGCTTTTAAGACATTTTCATTAGGTGGTGATTAAGAGAGGAGCAAGTCGTTTACCGACGCGACACGGGCTAAGCGCAGTGAGATGCTGTCGACCGTGATTCGAAATTCAGACTCATTGCTTACAGATCGAATAAATATTACAAACAGCAGGCGGGACCAGAATGTTGACCGCGTGCCGCTTGCGCATGTCACACGGCATCAGTTTAAACGTGACGCAAAGTGCGCCACTTGTTTGAATGTGAGATGGCTCCTAAGACGCCGCACCGCAATCAGATAGAGTTATCTCCCACTGGCACCGCTGTTGCGCGCCTAGGTATCCACACACAGTCACAACTTTTAAGAGCCGTAACCTCTCAGCCAGTTTTGTGTGTGCGTGCGTCGAAGACCAGACCCGAGCGTAATTCTTCTCGGGAGTAATTACCGCCGATGGCCCGGTGTTTGGCATAAACAATGGCCGTAACGCGACGTATCAGGGCGCACAAAGGGGAGCTTTGAAGTGCGGCCGCTTTATCTGAGCCGGCGGTAATGAGAGGCGGGGCCGGATTCGCGCCGCCCGTGGACGCCGCTCGGCGCTCCAATCCCTCTCGCTCTGCAGCGCCGCGATTCGGGACGAATTAGACTCGTTCTCGCGGATTGGACGAGTGCGCCGCCACATATCGCTTTTCAAGGAGCCCTCGCCTCCTCGCCCCACAACTCCGCTTCGCCATTTAAAGCACGCGGCGTCGTTCGTCGTCGGCGGCGGAGGAGGAGGAAGAGGAGGCGGCGCGCCTTGAATCTGCGCCTCTCGTCTCTTCCCGTGACAAACGACGGCGGCCACAAAGCGCGGCCAGCGCGCCCTCCTCCTCGCTGCTGGGGCTTGGCGAGCCGCTGTGCCCGGGCAAGCCGCGGGTCTCGCCGGGTGCGCTCCCGGCTCGCTCCCCGCTTAAGGAGCGGACGCGGCGCTCGGTGAGGTTGTCCCCCGGGCGCTCCGTGCCCGGGTACGCGCGCTGCCAAGTCGGTCCGTTGCGAGCGCGGAAGGCGGATAAGCCGGCCACTCTTTCGATGACGCGGGGGCGAGTTGGTGGTGGTGGTGGCGGTTGTGGAGAGATGGCGCGGCGACCCGTGCCGCCGCCGCCGCTGCTGCTGCTGCTCCTGCTGGGTTGCTCGCTGCGCGTGTCGGCCGAGCACCACGGCGAGAAGGGCATCTCCGTGCCGGACCACGGTTTCTGCCAGCCCATCTCCATCCCGCTGTGCACGGACATCGCCTACAACCAGACCATCATGCCCAACCTGCTGGGCCACACGAACCAGGAGGACGCGGGTCTCGAGGTGCACCAGTTCTACCCGCTGGTCAAGGTGCAGTGCTCGCCCGACCTCAAGTTCTTCCTGTGCTCCATGTACGCGCCCGTGTGCACCGTGCTGGAGGAGGCCATCCCGCCGTGCCGCTCGCTGTGCGAGAGGGCGCGCCAGGGCTGCGAGGCGCTCATGAACAAGTTCGGCTTCCAGTGGCCCGAACGGCTGCGCTGCGAGAACTTCCCCGTGCAGGGCTCGGACAGCATCTGCGTCGGGCAGAACCAGACGGACGAGGCGGGCGGTGCCAACAACGCGGCCCCGCAGCCGCCACCGGTCAGCGGCGGAGACGCGTCAACGCCGAACCCGGTGCCCTTTCGGCCGGGCGGCCCCTCGGGCGGAGGCGTGGTGGGTCACGGCGTGCACTACCCGCTCGCGTCGTGCCCCCGGGTGCTGATGGTGCCTCCCTACGTGAATTACCACTTCCTGGGCGAGAAGCACTGCGGCTCGCCGTGCGAGCCCGGCAAGCCCAACGGCCTCATGTACTTTGACTCGGAGGAGCTGTCGTTCGCGCGCATGTGGGTGGGCGTGTGGTCCATCCTGTGCTGCGCCTCGACTCTGTTCACCGTGCTCACGTACCTGGTGGACATGCAGCGGTTCCGCTACCCGGAGCGACCCATCATCTTCCTGTCGGGCTGCTACGCCGTGGTGTCCATCGCCTACATCGTGGGCTTCTTCATGGAGGACAAGATCGTGTGCAACGAGAAGTTCGCGGCCGACGGCTACCGCACGGTGGTGCAGGGCACCAAGAAGGAGGGCTGCACGATCCTCTTCATGATGCTCTACTTCTTCAGCATGGCCAGCTCCATCTGGTGGGTCATCCTGTCGCTCACCTGGTTCCTGGCAGCCGGCATGAAGTGGGGCCACGAGGCCATCGAGGCCAACTCGCAGTACTTCCACCTGGCGGCGTGGGCCGTGCCGGCCGTGAAGACCATCACGATCCTGGCCATGGGCCACGTGGACGGCGACGTGCTGACGGGCGTCTGCTTCGTGGGCATCAACAGCATCGACGCGCTGCGCGGCTTCGTGCTGGCGCCGCTCTTCGTCTACCTCTTCGTCGGCACCTCGTTCCTGCTGGCCGGCTTCGTGTCGCTGTTCCGCATCCGCACCATCATGAAGCACGACGGCACCAAGACGGAGAAGCTGGAGCGGCTGATGGTGCGCATCGGCATCTTCAGCGTGCTCTACACGGTGCCGGCGACCATTGTCATCGCGTGCTACTTCTACGAGCAGGCGTTCCGCGCGCAGTGGGAGATGACGTGGATCGCGCACTCGTGCAAGGGCTTCGCTGTGCAGTGCCCCTATGGACACTACCAGAACATGCGGCCCGACTTCACGGTCTTCATGATAAAGTACCTGATGACGCTCATCGTGGGCATCACGTCGGGATTCTGGATCTGGTCGGGAAAGACGCTGCAGTCGTGGCGCAACTTCTACAGCAGACTGAGCAACAAGCCCCAGGGGGAGACCACGGTCTGAGATTTGAGTCCGCGTCACGACGCGAGCCTGTGGCCCCGAACGACCGCGCAGAGGAATCTTCATCGGACTTGTACATAGTGTACAAAGGCGTACATAATTAACTCCTCACTATTATTATAATAAGATGGCCTATTTTGTTAAGTTTACCTTCGTGTTGTTTTGACCGCGTCTGCAGAACGCGTTGCGTTGGGATGAATGAAATCACGAACATTGCTTAGATCCCGACACTGGGTGGTGGGGTGGGAGGATGGCTGTGTCTTCACGGGATGTTTAGTGCCGCACTACGCAACACATTGAATACGTGCCTGGTTTTATTATGATATTTGATAAACTGTCCTCACGCATTTTCTGTAGTGAATGACCAAGCTCACCTCAAAAACCCGTTGTCAAAATGTGCCTTTTTAATAATTCGGTCAACAAAAAAAATAACGACACTTCACTTGTTCACGAACGACGGTAATCTTGTAGGAGTTTCTGTATAATTTTTTTTAAAAGCTGTGAAGTATTTATTGTTTAACCTGCCTTAACGCTTTTTAACTTCGGACCAAGTAGGGCTATAGTGGCCATAGTCCTGGCCCCGTGGACTCGCTCACTCACCGCTGCCTTAAACCGTGGCGGCATCGCGGCTCACTGGCGTCGCTGCAGCCTCCGTGTATATTCGCATGTATAGCTATTATTTTAAATATTAAACTTTATACTTGCCTACAGCATAGCCTTGGCTTCTATTTTGTAATTTAATAAATTGATTTTTTTTCCAACGCGACATGCACCTTGTAGTGATTTATGGATGTTATCCTTTTTTTCTATATATGTGGAGAAACACAAGGAGTTGTTGCCCATATACCTGCTCTTACCAATTCGTAAAACTCCACGGAAACCCGTACTGAGGTTGTGTTTTATAACCGAGTGAAGAGGTTAAGATCCACTTCACCTGTAGCTGTTGTAAAACCAACCGCAACCCTGTACAGGATTAATCGGTTTCTGACGATGAATGAAAAATGTTGTAAAACAAGTGACCCTACGTACAGTTCTTTGTGACTATCACGCCGGCACCAGTGAGTGTGCTTAGATTTCGTCTTTACTTAATTATTATCAGGTGTACATATGCGTGCGTGTAGAGTGCATGTCGGCCTGTGCCTCGCAAGATGGGTAACAGTAGCTCACTTCCAATAGAATTTCACAATTAAAGTTTCTGCCGATGTATTTATTCTGACACTACTTTACTCAAATCGAGGCCAATTAATTATGTTAAGTGATAATAGCACGGTAATAACCGACGTGAAACACCGACGTTTAATACCACTTCGAAAGTTTTCGCGGTTGTGCTGTACCGCTCGTGTTTTAGACTACAGTTGTACCGCGTGTTGTTCGGCACTATGCCCGACGTTTCGCCGCACACGCCCGGAGCCTTAACAGCTTATCCTCGGCAGCCAACGCGTGTTCAGTGTCTGTCCTTATTGAGTGCACAGGGCGATCGATGCAGCATGAAAATCTCCTGGGCCACAACCGGCTCCTGCTGGGTTCGGTAAACCTTGGTGACATTTTCTGGGGCTCGCTACTCCTACACATCCTGCAGCCGGTTTCTGGGCCCTGTCAAACACGCGCATCTATAAACACCGTGCTCTATTCCGGGCTTACGCCTGTTTACAAGTAGCTGCGGGCATTTCTCGCTTTCTCTTGGAGCTAGCGTTACACTTCACGGGAGGAAAATCACTTGGGTCACCAGTGATTGGGATCATAGTTTAGTTCTTAGCACGAGATGTAAGGACAATGTTGAACTTTAAGCTGGGATTGCTCTGTGAGTTAGTTAATCAACTTTCGGGCGATGATATTTAGGTCCAATATTTTTAAAAGTACTGTTTTTTTTAAGCATACGCTGTACATATTATATTTTGCCTAATTTCAGATTTCTAGCTCTTTTAGAACATTAAAATCACAGCAGTCCTTCGTGATCGTTTGTGTATAATGTGTAATAACTTGGAAACCATATGGTGATGCTGCTGCTGCGTTGGCACTGGTGCACAAGCACCAATCTTAACAACTGCAACCTCAACACATTGGTCAATAACATTGCATAAAAATCTACAACATGCGACATTTTGGGCAATGTCCCATCTTTGCACAAACGCTCATTTCCAAATGCTCGTGCTATAAAGAAGGACCATTGTCTGAAACTTCGCCTATTGCATGTTTCCTTTTACGGCGGTGTTAGTGACTAACAACCGAGTTATTTTGACTCTAAACCTCGCATAGCATTGTTGGAAGTCAGCAGCCACGATGTTTTCTTGCTGTAGTTACTTACAGTACTCAATAGGTGCAGTACTCAATAGGTGCAGTACCTAACGTACAGCTGGGCCACACGCGACGCTGCAGCGCCAATGCGCCGGCTGGGCAGGGTGTAAACACGCAAGCCAATAAGGACATATCAATCAAGTGCTCACAGAGCCTTAAACAGTTTCATTAAAACGTGACGCTCTTATCTGAATCCTCGTTATTGTCCCCGTGACATGATGAGAGTGGGCTGAGGGCCCTCCTGTTCCAGGGACGGCTCCTGCTAACCGGGAGATGTGCTCAATAAAACTCAATTAATTGCGCCATCATTATCGCGAGTAACCACAGTCCATTCACTGCTGGGAAAACGCCTTCCCAAGCCCTGGCTATAACCTCACGGTGTTGCAAATGCAAACCAAACTCTTTCTCTCTCTGCGGCTCTTGCAAACGGCTCATTTCGTTGCTGCCTCGCTGCAGTGGAGGTGCTCTCGGACTGTCTCCATTTGCTGCCGTTCCGTCGTTAGTCTCGACCACCGGCAATCTTCCCTCTCGCGACGAATCTCTCCCAAAGTCATTTAAGTCTGCTTAAAAGTGTGGTTTAGCTTTCCTCCCATTTGTGCCACAAGTCGACTCACGTCATTTCAAGTGACTATGATGTGTAGTGGGCCAGAAATAACGGACACAATTTTCTTCACATAAATACAAATGTGCCAGTTATTTCTGTCCGACGCTGTTTTATTACTGTTCTCCAATGTGTAACCACAGCGCTCCAATCCATCTATTCTTCTTCACGTCTCAGTGTAGTTCTGCGCATTAACTCTCCATACCTCTCAACGCGCTGTTTGCGTTCGTTCCGTGTTCTTTGTCAATGGCCCACCTCTCAAACCCACACGTCAAAGCAGGTGATTTGTACCGAGCACGAAGTGAATTTATTCGCATCGGGCTGGTGCTTCTCATTACGGAGTTCAGTTTCCCAAAAGCCCCGCAACGCGTTTGCGTCTCTTTTTTTGTTCATTGTTGTGATGGCGCTCCCGCCTTCAATAATTGCCCCGAGATAATAACACTATACGTCTGACAGACATCTAATCGTTCCATCCTGTACTAATTCGCTTGGGCGTAAAACACGTGTTCCCAGATCAGGTTATTGCGTTCAGGTGTCACCGCTAAGCCTGAAGAATCTTCTGCGATTACAGGTGCGGAAAAACTACACCGCCCGCACAAACCATGTGGTCAAAGTCCACTTCAATACGCAGAATAATGAAAATAAATTACATCAAGCGGTTTATAATTCCGAGATTCACTGAACGAGAGGTACGTATCTGTCTGTGTTAAGAATCATCCGTCATTTCGATTCACTGCATTTCACCGCCTTGCACAAATAACCCCCCGGAACAATAGGGCAACGCCCAAGCCAACACAAAGACTCGACATCATTTATATTATTCTTTATTTCTTTTGAACAGCTACATTATTAATTCAATGTATACACGCGTAACATGGAAGAGCCACTGGCTTGTAAATGTGCACATTGCACTTTCATTGCAAATAGTACAAATGCGAACACATAATTGTGCAACCTTGGCATCGCGCGCGCGGTAGGCAGTGTGAACAACTCAACAAAGATGTTTGGTTCAGAGCAAGTCGCTTTCGTTTCATTTCCGCACTCGGATCAGTGCTGCGGCGTTTAGAATCAGTGTTTCTCCTGGTAGAAGCGTTCACGTCGCGATCCCTGTCAGGTAGTACTTGGTATTGCCTGCGAATTCTACCAAACACTTCGAAGCCAAGCTGAAAGACGACCATGTCCAGAAGCTAGCCATCGTGCTTCGAAGAATCGCAAAGAAGATCATCCTCATCATCCGCCACGACTAATCCACAGCTGGACTGAGGCCTCCCCAAGCCGCCGCCGCCGCCGCCGCCGCCGCCGCCGCCACCACCACCACCTACCTCTGCGACGGTACACAAATCCACAAGCACTGGCGCAAGAACTGATTTAATTCCTCCATCTCCTCGGTGGTTCGACCTCAGCCGGACCAGTTCTCTCTCTCTCTCCTTGCCTTAACAAAAACAAGCAGTGTAGTAATGGCCATCCAGCTACGTGTCCTATCCCTAATACAGCACACACACACACACACGTGTTGAGTTTTCATGGTGGTAGTGTTTATAGCGAGAAGTCGGGTTACGTCTGCAATGAATTTACTAACTCTCGCCCGATTTCAAGTGAGCACAAGGAGCCTGTTACAGGTCTGTTAACCCGACGCAGATTCGTTTTAGCTGCTCCAGGACGTGAGCGAGGCTTCGGCAATATCGCGCACGCAGGACAGTTGTAGCACGAATGGTGTAGGCTTCACAATAATGACATATAACACGCGTGTAACACCACCACCACCTATTTACATTCTGCCGTTTCAGCTGTGCACGTTTTTACGGCGCTGCGAATAAGCATGTTATGGGTTAACGCACTCGTAATGACCACGATATAGCGTCCTTGCTCAACAGTCCAATATGTCTTGCATCATTTGATGATTCATCGTGGTCATCAGACATGGTCAATCCACTGCTGGATGAAGGCCTCCTCCACAAGACGCCGCCTACGGTGCAGCAATCCAGCCGGCAGCTGCACACGAGTTCATTGCTCCATCTCCCTGGTACGCGAGCTCTCGGACGTGGTCCATCCCCGAACTGATGGTTGTATTATTGGGTGAAGCTTATTCTTTATTTTTATTTATGGTGATCATCTATGTTAACGTGCACAATTATCGACTCAAAACAAATAGAGCAACGCGACAATGTTACACTAAGATGACGTTTGAAAAATATCCTACTCTCCGATTTGCATCCCCACAAGTATGGGCAGTCCGTAAAATTAATTATCTCTTGTATTGATGTAGGTTTTCACGGCTCGATGTATGATAATTGCTCTCGAGAGCTCTTCTTTCGGGATAGCCGTGTCGAGCGTTCATCCTCTCTCTTTCACAAAGTTTCGTCTCGCACGTTGGCGGCAACATCAGTCTCAAATATGTCTGAACAGTATTTATTTCTCCATGCTTCAAAGAGCGGTGGCTCAATTCTTAGCGCGCTGCGCTTTAATCCCGACTGCCTGAGTTCTACTCCAGGTCATGAAAAACATTCGCCATGAGTAATTTATATGTGTACCGGTCCTTCACACCATCTGCCTCTTCACTAATCCGCACTTACCAGTGTGGTGAATATGGTCAACACGGCGTAGGGAGACCTGCATTCAGGTGTGTGTTGAAATGGGCAGTACATTATTATTATTAAGTACAATCATATAACCAACATACACTAAGCAATCAGGCATTAGTTTTTTACTAAAGAAGTCTCAATGGGCAACACAAGTAATGGCGACTTTGGCAGATTATAATATTAAACTATAACAAATTCATGGATTGTTGTCGGTATCTTACTATTTTGTGTTTAAATCGGTGTAGAGTTTGCTTGCGTTAACAAATACTGCATAAACTTTATCTGGAAATCCACTAGGCTGATCCGCTGAAGCACGTTTTTACCTATATATGTACCATAACAATGATACTAGTTAGTTAAAACGAATGGTAATGTTAAAATTAATGCTTGTATTGATGAAGGGTTTCATGGCTTGACGTATTACAATTACTATCAAAAGCTGCTCTTTTGCGATAGCCGTATCGAGCCTTCCTCCTGCCATGCCTCAATCGTGTTGATGCCTCCAACGTGGGAGGCGGAACGTTGCGAAGGAGTGAGAAGCAACGCACGACACGGCTATCCAGAATGGTTCTCAAAAGATGCTCTTTCTCAGTGATCGTAATTATAACTTTAAACTGGGCGGCACGGTGGCGCGGTGAGTAGCGCTGCCGCCTCACAGCACAGCAAGAAGGCCCCGTGTTCGAATCCCGGCTCGGGGGCCTTTCTGTGTGGAGTTTGCATGTTCTCCCCGTGTCCGCCTGGGTTTTCGCCGGGCATTCCGGTTTCCTCCCACAATCTAAAGGCATGCTGGTGCATGGGTTAGTTAATTGGCCTGCTGAATAAATTGCTCCCGGTGCCTTGTGATGGACAGGCGTCCCATAATGGGGTATAGCCCTGGCATGCGCCCTGTGTTTGCCGAGATAGGCTCCGGCTCACCGCAACCCTGTACAGGATTAAGCGGTTTGTGACGATGACGATTATAATGATAATTTTAAACTCGACATTCAGTGCATGTTGTGCGGCAGCCGCGGCACACGAGGTCTGCTCGCCAGCTCGTGTCACGAATGTCGCCCAGGGGCTCTCCTCCAAGCCCCGTCCGTGGGTTGTGCCGCGTGGCAGCCGGCCACTGCCCGTAACTCCTTGCCACGAGTCGCCTAAACCAACAAGGAAGACCACCCTCGCATACTTTAACATGTAGGCCAGGTTGTGCGCGTCTGTGTGTGAGACTTACGCCGGGAGCGGTCGTGCCGTGGTTCCGGCCACCTGAGTTCGATACGCATGTAATTAGTCAGTCGGTTTGCATTTAAGCTGGAAGGAACCGTCGAGCTATGTAGCTCGTTTAACAGCTGTCCAGCGGGGAGGGGTAAGCAAGTTACAAAATCTCAGGGTACTGGGGGAAATATAGTCAGGACAGTTATCCTAGACAGCATGTCTTTGTGAGGAAACGGGCATACCCGGAGAAAACTCACAAGGACACGGGGAATCCCGTAAAGAGCTTGCAAGCTCACTGGGTATTTTTATGCTGCAATAATAAACATCTCCCTATCTGTCCAAACTTTACACAAAATAGCGCCCGAGCCGGGAATCGAACCCACGTTTCTTGGTGTGAGGCGGCAGCGCTACTTACCGGCGAGTTGTATTTAAACCGGTTCTGGGCGTCGCGTAGGTCAAATCGGCTTTGAAAGAATACCATATTTGCTCTTTTGGGATAGCCGTGTCGAGTGTTCATCCTCCTTCCTTAGCGACGTTTCGCCTACCGCGTTGGAGGCATCATCAGGCGTTTCTGACTGGTATAGCTGAAACGTGTTGTGTTATATATCTGCAGTGTCAATATATGCGATACATGTACGTGCAGACTACTAAACACACGTGTTGAATACGTTACCTACTCTATATCTCAGTCAGTCAGATTTTATCATATCTAGAAGGAACCGTTGATCTACGTATCTATTTTTGACAGTCGTCCAGCGGGGAGTGGTAACCAAGTTACAACATCTCGGGGCACCGGGGGCAACTTAGTCAAAACAATTGACCTAGGCAGCAGCGTGTCTTGGACCGTGGGAGGAAACCGGAGGACCTGGCGAAAACCCACGCGGACGCAGGGACAGCATGCAAACTGCAAACAGAAAGGCGGCACCTAAGCCGAGAATCCAACGCGGGTCTTTCTTGCTGTGAGGCGGCAGCGCTACTCACCGCGCCACCGTTCCACACAGTTGTACATGTCGGCGCACATCTGTGAGCTTGCTCTTGAACCCTCGGTACAGCAGTGAGTGAGTCGTGGTCTGGCCTGACCCAGGCGCTGTCCGCGTGAAGCAAACAAACGAGACAATTAGTAAGCCTAAATAATGCATTGGCGGTGCACAGCGTGTTGTCTCCAAGTGTTTAATTAATTCTATTGTTTTGGGATGAATTGCCATCAGCGATTGACGTGTCTGTACTGTTAGCAAATGGTCGCGCGTTCTGTAGAACAAATCTGTTGGAAAGAAACACTGCATATGGACGCTGTGTGTGTGTGTGTGTGTATATATGTATCATAGATTGGAGCGATCTCTAATGCGGCCAACTTACGTGCCTTTTAAGTCTAAAAATGCACAAATGAATCGCTTGTGGTCCACGTAAGTGCATTAACAAATAAGTAAATTGTAATAACATTGTAAATTTTACTATTAAATACGTAGACACTCTCTTTTAAAACGAATTTTAATAGCATACGCGTCGTGTTTACGCACTCGGATTAATGCGTCTCTGCGTCTTTAAATTAGCATGCGCCTCTGATATAATGTTACGAGTTGCTTTTCATTATATATGGGAGGAGCACAAACCAATAAAATGCATCATTGCAATAATCTCCAATATCTGAACACGTTAGCTTTTGGACACCTGCCTCGCGGATGTAAATATATTTGTAGATTCGACAAAGAGAAGTGACATTTCTTCACATGCGCTATTACGCGATTGAGAAGTAGCCTCGAGAGCAATCCATCTGTAAGGCATTACACCGGGGCGGCAGCGTGATCTGGAATGCGGAGATCCCTCCGTCGGGACTGAGCTCTCTCTCTCTGGGCTATCGGGAAAAAAAGCATGTACCTGCAGGTAAATGTTTTCTGAAATGTGACTATGAAGGGAACACAATTACATAATGGGACCGTGCACGTGTTTGAACTTATGGGATCGTGCGGGAACTGGTTGTTGTAAAGTCCTTCTCTAAAGAAGAACGTTTAAAATGAAACTTAATTGACAACTGTCAGCCAATGTTGGCATGTAATCTGTTGGCATTTCAGTTTTCCACGATAAATATTACCCGTGGGCTGTTTACTCTTTTCTCCAGCGTTACTAAAGTGAAATTGGAACTTGTGTATGTTCACTCTTAGTCGAATTAAGCTGCGCGCGTTAGTTTCTGTCACTTTGCTTGGCCACGATGTAAGGCAATATTATTTCTTCATCATATTTTTTTCCCAATAACGTCCAGCGATACTCTTTTGAAGAAAACAAAACGGCGTTATTTTCGCCGCAGAGATAACGAATGGTTGTCCTGTTCGCGGCACTTAGTAGAAGAATATTTAGTAATTTTCTTGCAGGAGGTTAATCACCGGTATAAAATCACCAACATCTGTGTCTGTTTATTGGAGTGGGCTGTATTGTTAACTGTACTCCACTGAGTGCATGACACCCATCTGGAGCACGTTAGTAGATTTGTGAACACTCGTTTCATGAGCTTAGGAAAGCTGGAACTGTAAACCACAACGAAAATTCATTTTCGATTACGATCTCTTTTCACTGCAGCGGTTTTTAATACACCGCTGCCAGATTTTATGCATTTTTAATTCGTCGCAAATAAAGCAAATAGGGTCACACAATTCGAATTGCCACACACGCAGAGGTGAAAGTAAGCCGGTATTGTCTGCAACGGTGTACCGGTAAGAAACTAGCCGATACATTCAGTATAGTACAGGTGGGTAGTCGGCTCGCGATACGACCGTCCCGGTGTGAAGGTTAAGTTACTTTCACCCCTACACACAGGGTCTCACCATAGTCCACGATCTATACGAGTCGCTTGCTGGATGCCTCCCCGCGCCGTTGCTCCCCTCTCCACGGTCTCGGAATGGCACAGTCCATCTCGCTCGTGCGCCTGAGCTGATGGCAACACTCCATCTCTGTGGTGGGCGTCCTCTCAGGCATGTTCACTCCTTTGGTGGTCCTTCCACACCGGATTTGTCCAACGGCCATCATCCCTTATAGTCCTGTCCAAGCCCACTTGCTTTCCTACACAGTAAATACGCCTCTAATTTGTCTTTGTTACGTGAGTTATTCTTTCTGTCTCGTATTGTAATTCTATGCGCATTTGGAGACTATAAGGTTTTTTCGATTTCATGTGTTAGTGCCAAAGTTTCTGACGCACGTCTCGTAGTAGGTGTAATATGCACTGCTTGAAAACTTTCTTCATTAAGAACTGGTCAAAGATGGCTTACCACTGACATAAGCTGTGGCTTCTCATCGAACTTAGAACCTTGAAACCATAGCACAGTGTTTTGTCCACCGTGTCTCCCCTCCCAACAATCAATTTACCTGGGTTAAACCCTCACACGACACTATTTATTACCACGAGTATTAAATATGGATGTACGATTCCCCTTAAAGGCGGCACGGTGGCGCGGTGAGTAGCACTGCCGCCTCACAGCAAGAAGGGCCCGGGTTCGAATCCCGGCTCGGGGGCATTTCTGTGTGGAGTTTACATGCTCTCCCCGTGTCCGCGTGGGTTTTCGCCGGGCACTCCGGTTTCCACCCACCGTCCAAAAACATGCTGCTGCATAGGTTAATTGGCTTGGGGACTTGGTTGCCCCCTGATGCCCTGTGATGGACTGGCGTCCCATCGTGGGTGTAGCCCTGCCTTGCGCCCTGTGTCTGACGGGATAGGATCTGGCTGACCGCGACCCTGTGCAGGATTAAGCGGTTTCTGACAATGGATGGATGGATGGGTTCCCCTTACTTTCTCACGTTTCTTGAGACCCCTGTGAATATCGCCTGCTGGTCACCTGCCCATCGCTATGCACGCTGCGTGCTGGGATCTCAGATCTGCATTGAGGAACTAGAAACGTCTTCTTGGTTTGTGATTAAAGCCTTTTCTCTCTCGCTCTCCAGTGAAAAGTGGACCTTTGTGTGTGCCCCACCAGCTGTAACCGCCTTCCTGTTATGGTACACTGCTGTCTGTTTTTCCTTTGTGATTAGCTCAGAAAGTTGTGTTTGTCTTTACAAGAACACACAGCGAAAATGTAAATGCGGACTGCAACGCAGCACACTATAGAGTGCTAAGAGTAAACTTGATTAAATACATAGATTGTGTTTTTACACGCAGCAATGCCAGCAAACAAAGGTTTTATCATCATTAAGCGTTTCCATTATACAAACTTTAATTTTAATTTATAACGTCACTGTGTGAGACTTTTTCGATTGTATTTATATAATCGGTAAACACAGCTAAGACTTGCCTTAAACACATGACAGAAAAGTGCTGCGTGTGCATGGGTGTCTAATGTTTGTGTGTAGTGTACAGCAGCATGCTGATTAAATGCTTGCCTGCCACTGCGCTCCCAGTAAATGTGGTTCAATGCTGGGCCATGAACATCACTCGAAATTGGAATTGATATTTGGTTTGGCGTTTCCGGTTGGAGTGGTGGCACAGTGGTTAGCGCACTGCCCTATCAACCGGAGAGCCTGACTTTGAGTCCCCTGCCACATTGGTGGCGTTTGACATCTCAGCCGGTGCTGGATCCCAACCTTCACAAACCCACACGGAGCGGCGTGGGGTAAGAAGCTGGAACAACCTTGGTCTCTAGCACAAAGTCCGGACGGCCCTCGTTCAGCAGTGGACTGACAAAGAGCTGTAAATTATTATTCAGGTATTTAATTAAAAGCCCACCTAAGTCCGGATTGAGCACGCGACCTGGTTTTGTTCAAATATCATCATCAGCATGACGTGGGGGACAACGATATACAACGTGCCAGATATACAGTGTGCCGTGCCGGCTGCAATAGGCACTTGCTAACACGCTTCTCCATCCATCCATCCATTTTCTAAACCGCTTGTCCTTGCAAACAAACCACCGCGATGTATTTGCGTGTTCGCATTGACTTACATGCCAGTGTACACGTGTGTGTGTATAGCATTGGATCACATGCAGTGCTTTAAGGAAAGGTTAATAATGCAATCATATAGGAAGTTTAATTTGGATAATAAGTAACAAAATGAGTAAAGCCCAGTTGAAAAGCAGTGACCCGGGATTTTACCACGAAGTTAAACATTACTAATTCATTCTTACCTGCACAATGGCCTCAGTCACTCTGGAGAGAGGCCTATGAACACGAGTATGTGAAGTCTACCTGCACGTGTCTTATTTCTAATTGCCAAATATCCTGTTCCTCCCCAAACCTTAAAGCCGCTATTAACTATGTTTATAAAGAAGTGTTATTAAAATTAATGCCGCGCATATATTTGCAAAAAAAATCCAAATCCCAAAGCATCTCTTGTGCGCCTTTCAAGCTGTTAACACGACTCACATTGGGAAACATCGGCGTACACCGGTGCTTGAAAACAACAACAACAGCAACGACTGTTGATAAGAATCGTCTGGAAAATAAGGGTTAACGCTGGAACAATGGTCTTTATGTGCTCTATGCTTGTAACCGAAGCTAGGTCACATTCACTGCACATTAAGCTTCTGTATCCAGTGGTCCCTCTCATGGAAATGAGACGGCACATTCCTGACGATTGGCTCTCAACTTAAATAGCTCCATTCGGAATGCTGTGGCGAATTTGAGCTGGAAATAAACAGCCTCAGATCTTCGGAGTGGGGTTGGCAGGGGATGAAAGGAGATGCAGGAGAGCGAGGTAGAGGGGTAATGATGGGAGTACTTTGCGGAGGGAGGCCTCACCTCAGCAGAGGAGACCTCCGGGATGCCGAGACCAGCCATCCCGGCGCGACCCGCGTCGTGCGGAGCAGGTGCCACGGACTTTCGCGATGGCAAGGCAGCGGAGAGTCAATGGAAATAACCATCCGGCCATCCATGGTCAGAAACCGCTTAATCCTGTACAGGGTCGCGGTGAGCCGGAGCCTATCCCGGCAGACACAGGGCGCAAGGCAGGGATATACCCTATACACAGGGCACCGGGGGCATTTTCGTCAGCAGGTCAATTAACCTATGCAGCAGCATGTCTTTGGACTGTGGGAGGAAACCAATAAACAAATCGAATTATATCCGTTGCTGTTTGTTGTTTCATTATTTATGCAGCTGAGAGCCCCTCCTAAAAAAACAACAGGTGCGCTTGTTGAATTATTTATGGATCGCATGCATTGACATTTTAAAACCTGCGTCGATTGATAATAGCACGGTGAACTGCGGTGTCATCGTTGCGTTAACAGGAACAACATCCGCAGTTTTGCAAATTAAATTATTCACACAGTTGTGTACGTATATGCACTTGTGTTACATTAGCGGCACGGTTGCATTTTGAGGCGTGCTGCTTCCTCACTGTAAGACAAGAAAGTCCTAGGTTTGATTCCCGGCTCGGATACCTTCCTGTGTGTAGTAAGTGTGTTTTCCCTGTGTCCGTGTGGATTTCCTCCCACAGGCCAAAGACATGCTGCCTAGGTTAATTATCCTGACTAAATTGCCTCCGGCGCCCTGAGATGTTGCAACCTGCTTACCCCTCCCCGCTGGACAACTGTTAAAGAGAGCTACACAGCTCAACGGTCCCTTTCCTCTTAAATAGAAACTGACTGACTGATATAATCGTGTACTGCCGTAGGTTGTCACGGCTAGATGCACGATAATCGCCTTCCAAACCTGTTCTTTCGGGATAGCCGTATCGAGTGCTACCCCTCTCTTTTTGCGACGTTTTGCCTCCAAAGGTCAGAGGCATCCTCAGGCATACCGAGTTGCGAGTGTCACAAAAGCGTACTCTCTACGAACAAGCTGCCGGTGTCGCCGCTGCCAAGCGCGTAAGCTCGACCGGCGTGTGGGAACGTCGTTCACTGCTCGGGGTGGCGCGCGTTTCGGGTGAGCGCCGGCTCACGCTGAAGCGATACGAGGTCAGCTCTCTAAGCCGACCCCCAAGGAGCTCTCAGCGAAACGCCGGGGCGACTGACCGCCCTGCTCTCAGGAGCGGAGTCTCACGGGACGCGGAGGCTTGTTAATTTCCTGTTGGTGGTGTTGGTTTCGTGCGGCTCGGCTCGTGTGTCTAGGTGCCGCCCCTCCGCCTGTGTTCGCTCGACCCCGAGAGGTCAGACTACCTTGGGAGAGTTCCCCGTCAAGAGCCTGGCACGGGATAAAGGCGAGCGGGGAGCCAGGGCGCCGCCTGCAATGGGGACACCCTCACAATACCTGCCGATGAGAAATCTAGCCGAGCGGGCTTTGTTTAAAGGAACCCAGAGCTTTTCGAGTTCACAGTGAATGCATTTCACGTTTGAAGCACTTTAATGCATTTGTGCTTTCTAGGCAGTGTTGAAATGAGGTTGTATGATTAATGTCATGTGTGCTTCTATTCAACTCTGCGTTAATGGTAGTTAGAGCTTAGCATTACCGTGCCTCTACAACGTACACATGTCTGAGACATCACTAGCTTTCCTGCGATGAGTGTTGTAAAAACATTCTATATTGTAATTACATTTGATGTAAACACGCATTTGAAACGGTGGTTTCCTTGGTACGTGTGCTGTTTTAATAAAAACATACGTAACCCATCCTGCGCTTGCTTCTCAAACCGTATTTAATGAACTAAAGTAGAACATTGCAACCGTCACGAAAAAACGTAGAATTCCCAGGGATAGTTTGACATGAAATTCATTCGGTATGTTTCCAAATGTCTCATCACCTGTGAAAATATTTTCACAAGAAATCTGCATTAACATATATGTAGCAATGGTATACATGTATATTTTAAACGCGCGTGTTGGCATAATGTTAGCGCCGTGACATTTCGCACGCTCGGTGTATTGCGTGCTTTAAAATTATGCCGCGTAATTCGACCAACACTCACGGGTCTCTGACTATGGGCACCTTTTTTTTTACCAGTGTACAAATAATGTAAAATATACAAGGTTTTACCTTTTCTGGCAATGGGAGAACTCTTAAGATCTTTAAACACCAAATGGACACATTTTTGCAAAGGTTCCAGTTTGCAAGCAGCCACACATGCTTGTAGCAAAAACATGCAAACAAATGCTATGATAATATATGCATTGTCCTTAAAACTGATTGGCTCAACACTATGGACAGCTTTCTTTATAGCCTAGTCTCAGTGCTTAGCCAAGTGTTGCCAAAAGGCAAGCAGTTTTGGACAATGCAAATATCTATGCATTAACAGCTAGACCCGAGCTACTAATGCATTGATATTTGCATTGTGTCTAGTGTTGGGCCAATCAGTTTGAAGGACAATGCATATATTATCATAGCATTTGTTTGCATTTTTTGCCACAAGCACGTGTGGCTGCTTGCAAACTGGAACCTTTGCAAAAACGTGTCAATTTGGTGTTTTAAGATCTTAACACCTCTCTCATTGCCAGAAATGTAAAACCTTGTATATCTTCCACTCACGGGTCTTTGCGCGAGGTTGCGGATCGCGCGCATTTCCGGCGATCTCTCCGTGCCCCCCCGTTTCACCTCGCTGCCTCGTTCTTGGTTATTTTGTCAGCATCGTGCCACCGAAGGCACGCCGCAGAGGAATTCATCACTTTAATGTTAGCGGAGAGCGAGAGAGAGAGAAAAAATGATCCCCCTAATTACGTGTCATGTAATTCATGCTGAAAAGACTGCCATTCTGGGACACGTGGCGCGTGTTTACACTGAGCGTGGGGAGTAACGGGATCGGGGATGTGCCGCGAGCGCGAGTGAACTCAACAGCAATTGAATCGCTATCGAGTTATTCCCACCTGAGTGCCCCACTGCAGCTGCACTGAGGCTAAGCAATTCGGACAGTACTGACTGACACCATTAATTGCTTCATTGCCTTGCCTCTAGCTTTGCATACCACATGCTGTGCGATATGGACTGGGGAGATACTTACGCGGTGCATATTACATTATAGTCGGCGTGCTCCGGGGCATGAATGTAAATAACTCCACGTACAAGCTTTCCGCTGCCTTTGCAAGAGACCCAAGTTGCGTGCATGGTCTTTGGGGCTGGTCATGAGATGCAGTCACAAGGTAAGCCGTTTAACCAGCAGACAACGGCTTTGTCTGTAGCTTGAGCCAAGCGTCTGATTGATTCCAATACTTGGTACCCAAAGAATACACGTTTCATTTAAATACGCTGCTATTCGAACAAAAAAGTCTCAATGTTTAGCAGCTTTTGGCTTGAGTAAAAGGACATTTCTGTGAAGTTAAAAGTAAAACAATCCAGTCTTTGTAAAAACAACAGCAAGGATTTTTTGAAAATGTTAAACTCTAAACAATTATGCATACCAATATGAACCAAAAATACAAAAAACGCAGATTTTGACAGCTGCTTTAATAAGCTATCCGGCAAAAAAGACAGGTTTTCATTTCCAGAACAAAGTATTATAAACACCTTATCCTGTACCTATATGAACTGTAAATACAGGTTTCAAAAATCTATGCATTCAAAACACATCGGGAACCAGTAGCTCAACCAGTAAATGTAAACATAACAGAATCGTTATGATATCGAAACTAACCAGTCGAGCAAACACACATTTTTGAAGAGAAAGGAAAAAAATGTAGAGGCCTTCAACGTGGGCATTCCCAGCGCTTGAGCAGCATCGCGGGAAGTGGTCACATTATAGATGCTTCGCAAGTCAAATTGTGATTGCTCCATTTATTGATTCATTTTCTATTTTTTTTCTCCGACCGCAATGTTATTTTGTTCGATCAAAGTAGCATGTTTTAATATTACCCTATTATTATTTGCCGCCACAAGTCTGTGGAATATAGTGTATGCCTCACCAATGAAGAATATGCAGCTGTGGTCTGTTTTGTTGGTCGCTACTGCAAATCCATCTATGCTGCAGCATAATTCTGTGCCATCCTTAGCAAGGGACATTGAAGTGCATGTTTTTGTGTGCGCGATATTTTACATATAGATGTTCGTTATTACAGCAGAAAATACCCAGCGAGTTTGCAATCTCTAGATGCGGGATTCCTGCGACACAATGAACGCTTGAACATTTCAATAACGTGCCGAGTCCAAGATCAAATGGGCACGAATGCATTTCTGGATGATGTGGTCGAATTGTAAAGTGACGGTTGCACAGTTGAATGTGGCAACTTCTGAATGGCAAGAAGCACCACATGTAGTGGCCAGCAGTGTCTTCTATAGAATTCATCGGCGATGTTTAATGTGACTGAAGGGCCGTGCTTCTGTTAGGAATGGGAGCATTTCCCAGCAAAAGAAATAGTAGAAGTTGGAGTTAGCCACAAGAGTGGGAATAAACTTGGCAACGGCGGTAACGGCAACACACCATTTATTTAGTTATATAGCTGTGCACGAGAAAAAAATTCTTCCATTTCCACATGCCAGACTTTGTTAGGCACAGTGCCATGCAAGGCGCACTGCCATGTCAGGAACAGCCAATATCTGGGATGTAATTCGCATGAAAAACTATTAGTCAGTCAATTAAACCTGTTTGCTACACCTGGGGTGAGTTCTCTGCCACACGTGGTTGTGAGTTCTCTGAAGGAGCTGCCGTGGTCAGGTGGGAATTTTCCTGCAGCTTTTCGTGACTGTAACGAGGTGGTGGCGGAAATCACGGTAGGCACGAATAGGAACTGGCTGCCAGCATTCCTAACATCCATATCTAACGTGTCAAGTAAAATCGTGCATTAGTAAGCATTTTGTTCCACGGAGAATATTCCTTGACACCAATTTGCATACCGCACAACTCTTAACTGGTTAGTTTGTTAGTTTCAGTTAAGTCACTTAATGGCACGTGAAGATTTTTACCCCCCAGTGAAGTGTTGTTACTATTTTCGAGATGATTTTAGAGCTTATTAACAACCTTTCCTATGGTTTGTCCTGTGAAAATGTTTATGATAAAGCATATTTTGCGCGTGCTTATTGGTGAGAGTACCAAAGAGGGGAGCACAGGTGATGCCTCTTCCAGTTATCTCAGTCAGTGAACGCACAACACCTGGGTGTGTCAACATGACCATCTGTCAGTGAGCCGTCGTCATATTTCACATAGCCTCAAAGAGTGCCTAGCCTGGCAGAAGCGCCGTGCCGAAATCATCCCCACTGCGTGGCGAATAGTAACTGCTGTTGTGGATGTTATGGTGTAAGGTTGTAGACTTTGAGACTTGACTGTGTTGTGCATTCACTAAAAAGCAAGTGCACAAAGCAGATTTACAGTTGGTGAGGAGGCTGGGGAGGCTGCAGAGACTTTGGAGTGTTTACATGGCTACTCATAAGGCCCGATTCAGTGAACTATTTTGGCCGTCATTCTGCCATAAAACAGCCATCTTTCTGCCACATTTTGGCCGAATGAAAGCTGTTTTATGTAAAACTAGCCCAATTCCACAATTTGCAACTTTCATTCTGCCCATCCCACACAGAAACGCATCCATTCTGCCACAACTGATCCCACAGTTGTACAATGGCCCAAAGTAGATGAGGTTTGGGTAGGATTTGGGTCTAGCCAAAGATGGCGAAAGTTTCAGAATGGAAACTGCAGTTTGAAAATTTGCGCGAACTTTTTGTCACTATTGTGAACTGCAACAGTCGTGCTCTGTGGGTGTGATTTGTGTGGCGAGAGCTGAGAGGGCATGGCAATCCAATAATGAACAAATTCCTGTGCTTGTTTCGGTGCCTCAATTCCATGAGAAACTCTCCAGTAATTGGGCCAATAGAGTTGACTCTATGTTGAAGATACACTGCACATATCAAAATAAGTGGGAGGTGAAACATTGCGAAGGAAAGGGGGGGAGCGCTCGACATGGCTCTCCCGAAAGAACAGCTTTGGAATGCAATTCTCATGCATCGAGCAGTGAAAACCGACATTAGCACAATGCTGAACGAATAAAGCCCAATTTTGCATACAAGTACGGTACAAAAAAACGTGGGCTTGTACTGAAAGATAAACTTTGTAGCACCAATTCGTTTTTTTTATGCTGCAAAATGTTTGCAGTAAAATTACCAATGTCACTACAGAACTTCCAGCAGTCCAACAGTTTCCTCTAAACATTTGTAAAGTCCAGCGCCACTGTGCTGTGTGTTGAACCACAGTTCGTGTCGGTGGCAACTTTAGCTTAGCGAGTTTCTTTGTCCGTGTAGTTCTGTTTTTTGAAACCCATGCCTAGGGAGCGCTGCCTTGTTGACCTAAATGCCTTGATTTCAGTAGAGTGAAACCACTATGTGCTCTATGTTGAGAAAGTGGGAAAATTATCCGCTAAAGTGAGCCAGGGGAGTGATACGTCAGTGGCAGTGGCGTTTAACCAAAGGCCGTCAATATGTTTTTGTCACCAGTAATGTATTACACACAACTCCACGCTACGTTGAGTGAAGTCTTTCACATGTGTAATCAATAAATTTAACAGCGTGTGCCTTGCCTATGTACTGCACGCTTCCATATGTGTTTTACATATTACTTGTTCTGTTATATTCCTGGTAGGTTTAGATGGATTTTTACATCAGGAAATTAGTTTACGCGACGAGGAATGTTACACGACTGGCTTTGTAAATGTTGTTTGCTACAGGAACAAATGCTGAGAAACGGTAAACGCGTGCTTTTTTTCCCCTTCATAAAAGTCCCCGACTGATTTTTCAAAAATGTGAATGGCAGTAACTCCAGCCAGCTTTACAGGTTCCATCACGTTTGTTTGACCCCCATATATCCTGTCTTGTAAAATGTTTAGACGCTCCTCGAGCGGAGCCCGGTCGCAGTTCACCACAATGTGACCTGGTCACGTGCAAGAGAGCAGCCTCACAAGTAGCGATGGAATTACCTGCAAGACCTTGCCATTGGGGCGGCACGGTGGCATAGCGGGTAGCGCTGCCGTCTCGCAACAAGAAGGTCCCGGGTTCGAATCTCGGCTCGGGGGGCCTTTCTGCGTGGAGTTTGCATGTTCTCCTCGTGTCC
>JAZEWU010000005.1:13873706-13899129 GCA_036362915.1 Geotria australis | reverse complement strand
TAAAAACATAACCGATAATTTATTCAAAAGGCAATGTTAAATCATCCCTTGGACTCCAATGTTACGTGTGTCTATGTATATGTTCTTGGCGTTGTTTCCCCGTCATGTCTGTCTCTCTGTCTTCCCGTCTCTGTGTCCCTATGTCTCCCCCTGTTGCTCACCCTCCCTCCCTGTCTCCCTCCGTGTTTGTCTTTATGGAAGTGACGGCCATCTTAGGGGACGCTGGCAGATTTTTGCCGGTCTTTAGATTGCCAGTTTCACGACCTTTCAGTGTATTCCATGCAGCCTTAATAATTTAATTTTCGTTGCTTTGGTTTTTAATTAGCTGTTTTTTTTCCTGTCGTTGAAATGCTGTTCTCTCCGATGCCCTTGTGCAGCGCTTTGTGACCCTCGGGTGAAAGGCGCTCTATAAAATGCTATTATTATTATTAACTTATTTTTTCCACGAGAAGGCTCTGTATGCAATATGAACCAGTGTGGAATGGAGCAGATAACGATATACGAGAGAGTGATGTTTTCACCGGGCACTCCGGTTTCCTCCCACAATCCAAAGACATGCTGCTGCATAGGTTAATTGGCCTGCGGAGTAAATTGTCCACGGTGCCCTGTGATGGGTATTGACCTGCCTTGCGCCCTGTGTCTGCCGGGATAGCCTCCAGCACACCGCGACCCTGTACACTAGGATTAGGCGGTTTCTGACAGTGGATGGATGGATGAGACAGTGATGTAATTCCATAACACAGCTGACACGTGTAATCAACACAAAATCAAGCCGCATTATTTCATTATGTTTCTCGCGCCGGCTCAAAGAATGTAGTTTTGAAATGTGTATCAGCTTAGGCAAAACAAATCTCAAATTATAGCTGGCAGCACAGCATTAAGTCTGAAACGGTTCAGGTTGCGGGCAGGCAACTGCAAATGAAGAGGGCCCAAAGCGATCTAAGACCGCCCTCTGCTGGATGTTGTGTTCGTAACTCAATGGCAATACAGGTTGATCCAGTTATAGATACCCCTCTGATATACAATGATCCTTTTTCAACACTTGTTTTTTCCACATAGACCAGCTGTTTCACAGTGTATCAGGAGAGTGTTAAACGATGTAATGATGATAAACTGTGATTGACGAGAGACGTGCTGAGGTTTTCAAATAGCTTTCTGACAATTGTGCTGATATCTTTGCCTATTTCAGTGGGGTATCTATGTAAATGTATCACCGAGTATTTAAAGGACCCCGATTTTAAAACGCATGTCACTATTTTTAAAAGCAGGATTAACGTTTAAATAATGTGATTCATGCAAAGCCACAGTTAAACTCGACAGTATAATTCAGTTTCCATTATTCAATGAAAAAAACCCAATATACACATAAAAAATTCAGAGCTTGTATACGATTATAAGATCACTAATACAAACTTGGTACAGCACTCAATGTGTTAAAGCATAAATTAGAACCCAAAAATAGCAGATAGAAATACTATATTGTGATCCTTCACGAAGCCTATTTGTAACACTCACCAGCGGTGGTGGCCCCGTTCTAAGCTCTGGGCATGTTGACACTGAAATAGCTTCAAACAGGCAATGTTTTTCAGATTTTTTACCCTGAGTTATTTTTACATTATTTGTAGTGATCGAGTATACACGACTGTATATCACTGAAGCAGTTCATCACGGGAACATGTTGAACTTTACTTATTATTAAGCAGTTAAATTAAAATAGTTTGCCTGCTTGTGGACCGGTTTATAAATAGCAGCACCAGGTAATTAGCATGGCCTTGTCTACAATTGTAATCACTTGCTGTAAAAAAAACTAGTGTCAAGTACATAGTCAATTATACATTATAAAATCATTATTTTATGATTATGAAATGCAAAATAAGATAAATTATGCTGTATACTAGTTCCGTAACAAAAGTTCCTGCTGAAATGGTAATTTGCATCTTTTCCCTTCCGTCGTGTCTGTTCTCGGTAATCTTCAACTCCACCCTGCTCTTTCATTCCCGACTGCACTCGCACAACAGCAACACAAAAACTTGTCCTACATTATTAAACATACAACTGGTAAGCAAGACAGTACACCGAATAAAGTGACAGTTCGTTCAACGTGAACTAAATAAATAAACAGATTTCCGGTAATGACTTGAACACATCAACAACAGAGTGCTGCAAATACAACAATCAAACTATTTTATCATTGGAGAAGTAAAGTGACGATGCCATGTCACGCGAAATTGTGATGATCGGAAACAAATACAAATTCTACTTGGATTATAATGTTCAGTTTAATAGAACCGTCAGTTTCATCACCACATCAAACACCTTTATGGGCGTTTGACGGCCAATTATCATTCTCTGGCCTCTAAGTTGACATCACAAGAGCTTGGTGGCACTACATATAACACAATCAAACAGCCACACACGACACAGTAGAGCGCTGCATGGTGTTAACAAAATATATTATTGCATAACAGGTTAATAATCTTAGCTGAGTGTCATAGCTTAGTTAACGTGATAGCTTAGCGTCTGGCAAAACGACGTCATGAGGGCCTTCAGTTGCATGGTCATTTTCTCCTTGAAGCAAATACCGGTCTTGTGCTGTGAGAGAGACGCTTCACTAATGCTAGCTGTAGCGTATTAAGTCTCAACATTAATTACACACCCATAATAGATTGCTTTTCAGAGCTGCTCATTCGGGGTATCCGTATCGAGCGATCTCCCTCTCACATACAACCAGAGTGCCTAATGATGCCTACAACGTGGGAGGCAAAACGTCGCCAAGTGAAGAGGGAGATCGCTCGACAGAGCACCTCTGAAGAGCAACCGTCATGAATCGAGCCTTGAAAACCTACATCAGAACAATCATAATAAATCACATGGCGACATCCCTACCTGTGGTCTGTCAGCGTGATGTACCCTCCTTAAGTCACCCCTCAACCTCGTCTGCTCAATAATATCTAATTTCACAACACTGATTATTGACTTTGTTTTTAAAGCGGAGGCGCATATTTCTGATTATTAATAGATTCGAAACCAAATTTTCAGAGGTCACCGTTGGACACTAATAAGGAAAATGCGAGGTCTTTTCCCAGCAGTGGGAAGTTATAGGCAAAGACATAAACGGTTGTCTCTATTTTGAAAGTGGATTTCATTTGCGCACGTCCAAGGCGAGTTATTTGTTTTTTTTTACAATCGGTGTATCTTTCTCCGTTGTAGCTGGCTTACCCCTCCCCGCTGGATAACTGTTACAAAGAACTACGTAGCTTAACGGTTCCTCGATATGCAAATTGAATTGGAGCTGGATTTGAACTCAAATACTCAGATAGTGAGCCAAGTACTGACCAAAGCTGCCACCCGCAGAGGCTGGGGAAAACAAATTCCTTCTTCCGGCTGTTAGTCTTTTAAGTAAATATGATGAGACACACATTCTCTATATAACTTTCCTTTAAGTAAACCGGCAATTAAAATGAGCTATTACGTTGTTTATTTCCCCAAAGAAGAAAATTGCTTTGATCGTGTGACGTCACCAATACAGTAATGGTCTGTTCAAAGAAGCTTCAGCGTATAACATCCTGTAATTGAATATTGGTTAACGTTTCTTTAATATGCACGTGTGTACAAACAACCAGTTTAGTCTCAAACTCAGGGCAACTTGCGTCACAAATCAGATGAACAAGTGTTCGTGATGGACACGTGCATTTGTGCATGCATCTGTCACGACAAAACAGGATCTAGATTAAAGACAATGTAGACAAACCGGCATCTGGAAGCATTAAGACACAGCGGGGTCTGGTACGGTCTCTGAACACAAAGAACAGCTCCATCTGTCATGCTAATTACACCTCACCATGGGGCACATGAGTGATTTTTGGAAGTCAGAGTTTCAAACCTTTAATTTTCTGACTGGAAGACTTGTTTTTCCACGCGTAAATGCAAGAAATGTAAAATATAAACCTGCGAACAAATAAAAACGAGCGTTGTCTCATGCCCTTAAACATCTACTTTGCCACTGCTAATGATTCGATAATATACACATTTTAAATTCAGTCGAAAAAATGTGTGCCAAATTAGATTGCTAACCAATCATACTTGGACCTATTATATTCAGCTGAATTTAAAAATACACTGAAAATCGATCCGTCACTGCTATTGCATGCATGCTGAGACGATAAAGAGGCTGGAATTACACGCGGCAGGCATTCATTCTTTCTTCAATAGTCCACTGTTTTGGCTGGACATCCTACAGGTGAGGGTCATTGATCAGTCTGGGCAAGAGAGGCTCTCAATCTTATGGGAGATCAGCTGGAGGCACGTATTGTTGATGTGATTAATCCAGGTAGCTCTGGTCAAGGGGCTGTTGGCAATACTGTGCTGTATTATAGATCAAATGTATTTCCTGGAGGTTTTCTATGTGCCTTTTACTACCTGTGGATAATGGTTTGATCTCATAAATCCTGAGACGTGGCAGTGCTGTCCATTATATTAAGACTTTAAAGCATGAGCTGTAGACCGCTACAACTTATGCATCTTACAGTCTGCATCCTGAATGTATTGTATGTTGTTATGCCACTTGAAAAAAAATCATTTCGTTTGGTGCCACAAGTAATAGTGGGGTTTTTTTCTTAAAGGACAATTTCACTCCAGTAAACTGTGAAGGTGCTGTGAACAATCGATCAGAGAATACACGTAGTCACAGTTTGCGAAGGGAGCACACAAAGATGAAGTCAGCAATTTTACGCACTTGGTCAGAAATCTATCAGATAAGGTAAAGTAGTTTTCTTTGAGGTGGGTGACCAAGTGCATTACAATTGCTGACAAGTGCGGTTCTAGAACTTTACAAGGTGTTAACACCCCACCATTCTCAGCGACGTTAATACAATATATTACTCGTACAATACAGGAAATGTTAGTGATACGAAAAGACTGGTTCTCCATACGACTGTGAATTTTCACCTTTAATTAGCTCAGTCATCCAACGATGTATATAGTATGCAGTAAATAACAAGTGCGGACACATACAGCTATTGTCATTGTTGGCCAAAGCAGCTGTATAATATGTTTAAACCCAGCGGAGTAGACCAATGTTATCCTCATGTCTGCAGGAAGTTGGCACCAATGAACGAAACATAGAAAGACAAAAACATGTGCTAAATGTGTGAGTGCATACTTACCACGTGGAATGAGTGTGTGGAGGCATGACAACAGGGAGGCCAGGGGAGCCGGGAGGCGAGGGATCTTGGGACCCAGTAACCCCGGCTTGCCATGTGATGTTGTTTACGAGCACCGTCCCTTGGACTGCTATTGTGTGGTGCTTTGGCTTAATTAAACTTGGGTTACTAAACAAACCCGTGGGTCGTGATTCAGATCACTAGGTCCAGGGCTATATAACGGGTCCACACAGAGAGAATCGGGGGCTCTCTTGTCAGAGTGTTGGGTGGTACACACACGCTGCAGGATTCTCTCGGCTCCGACTTTGCCGGCGTGTAACGGTCAATAAACCCGACTGCAGTGGAGAACTTCGTCCGAACTCCACTATGAGTGTGTCTGAGGATGAGGAGGGTGACCTTCAAGGTAGAGGGGATGATTGAGTTACGGGAGGAGAAGGAAGAGCCAGATGACATAGAGGGCGAGGAGTCAGCGGAGGAAACCCCCGATACTTTAATACAATTTATAACGCGCACATTCATTCTATTTAGAAGTTATTCATTCAAAGAGAGAACGACTTAGAGGTGCGAGAAAACCGCAGAGAGGCGGGGAAGGGGAAGGCAGTCACCTAGTTAGCCGGCACCAACATTTGCCAGATACTGCGTCCTGTATATTACGATGGTATCGACCAATTCATTAATGAGTGTTTTTTAGTTGTGGGGGGAAACCAGGGAACCCGGAGGAAACCCACGCATAACAGGGAACAACACTAAAACTCCACGCAGAAAGGTGCCCGAGCCTTTCTTTAAGTGAGGTGCAGATGTTACCACTGCGCCACCCTGCCGTCCATAATCAAATGCAATTTCTAAATGCAACTGATATAATGTGATGTGAATATAGAAGCCAGTTTGGGCTAAAACAAAGCAAAATGCATGGATGTATATATATTTTTAAAATAACTGACAGTGTTCAGGTTCCTTCAGAACGCCCCTTTTTACCAGCAGACGGTGCTGTTGATTGTTATTGTGTGACCATTGTCCATTCATTCATCAAATCCATTACAGCGTCTTGTGTTCACTTGTCAAATATGTATTAGCTATCCAGTGCTGTGCAATTCTGCATACATTCGACCACTTCTCATGCAGCACCTCTAAATCTAGAGGATTTTTCCCCCTATTGTGGCGCGGGCGAGCGCGCCCTCAGCACGCGGGGACGCGTGGGCTTCTGCTTCCTGTGTTAAACGTATTTATTTAGCTTAAATTTGTTTGTACTTTTGTCAATTTTTCATCCGTTTCTTTTCTCTTTGGTTGGTGGTTTGTTTCTGTGTAACTGCGGTGTTTGTTTTTGTTGTCTCCCATGCTCTTGGCCTACTCCTGGCCCAGTCCTGCCTTGCCTAAACTCGCCTCGTGGTGTCGCGTGTGGAAGTTGTTGTGGGTGGCTGCGGTTTTTTTGCTGTTGCGTTTGTCTATGTGTGTGTTCTTGTGCTTCAATGTTGATTGTTTAAGTTGGATTGGCGTTGTTTCCCCCTCGTGTCTGTCTCTCTGTCTTCCTGTCTCTGTGTCCCTATGTCTCTCCCTGTCGCTCATCCTCCCTCCCTGTCTCCCTCCGTGTTTGTCTTCAAGGAAGTGACGGCCATCTTAGGGGACGCTGGCAGATTTTTGCCGCTCTTAAGATTGCCAGTTTCACGACCTTTCAATGTATTCGAGGCAGCCTTAATAATTTATTTTCTATTGTTTTGTTTTTTATTGATTGTTTTTTTCTTTTGTTGTTGACATGCCTTCCTCTTCGCGGCCCTTGTGCAGCGCATTGTGACCCTCGGGTGAAAGGCGCTATATAAATTGATATTATTATTTATATTTGTATTTTTGTAAATACTCCTTCTTGAGACTATTGTAGACATTTATGTTAACGTTGATTGTATTAGAGAAAGGTGGGCATTGGCATTTAAAAATATTTACTTGTATTTGTATGTTTGTGTAGTCACGGAATCAATATCGGTATGCTATCTTGCTTCGTATATATAGTGTGTATATCATGTGCTACATACCATTGTATATAGTGCGTATGTATTTTTAGCTCACTGATGTAAATTTCTAAAAACATTTACTGTAGATGTCTGCAGGTGTACACAATGTAATATACTGTAGAAAAATGTGTAATGCCGTATAGTTGAACTCCGCTTATCCACGGTCCTGATGTCTGCAACTCGTCATCCGCGGCACCAATATGGTCCATGGAAAATTGTCTTTATCCACACCCATATGGGTATATGGGTGGCACGGTGATAGAGTGAGTAGTGCTGCCGTCTCACTGCAAGAAGGACTTGTTTCTATTCCCGACTCGGTTGCCTTTCTGTGAGGAGTTTGCATGTTCTCCCCGTGTCTTAGTGGGTTTTTTGCCAAGTACTCCAGTTTCCTCCAACCATCCAAAGACATGCTGCCTAGATTAATTGACTTGACTTCATTGCTCCCAGTGCCTTGAGATGGACTGGTGTCCTCGGCTGGATATAGCGCTGCCTTGTGCCCCGTGTATGCCAGGATAGGTTCCGGCTCACCGTGACCCTTTACAGGCTTAAGTGGGTACAAATGATGATGATGAAATTAGTCCTATGATCCACATTTATCAGCATTTTTCCCTCGCAGAAAAGTTGAGCCAAAACCACAGCTAAACCTGCGGATAAGAAAAGTTCTGTATAAAGGGCACATGTCAGTCAAATCGTACACGTACAGACACTACAGCACTGCTTTTTAGTACAGTACAGTATTTATCCACTATTCTTAGCGTTAAAACAATATTTGCAAAACTTTATGCAGCACAGTGAATCTATTTTCGAGACACACATTTTGGCGATGCCCATGTAAGAAAGGGGGAAAAAACCCGTTTTAATAACTAACCCACCCAGGCAGAAAATACCACCATGAGCAATTTTATTCACAACGTCGAGGCCGGTGACAAGACATTCCATCCACAGGCCCAGCAGCGCGCGGATCGCACGACTTATTATGAAAAGGGACTGTAATGATTGGAAAGTTCAATAATGGGCCCTTGTCATATGCTCTGGCACCAACTTATTAAAGTCTCCCAGAGTTACACTCTATATTACATTAAAGCCATAGCAGCCTTGTATTAATAACACAAGGAAAAATGGGATTACTGGGTTAGCGTAAATTAACTGGAGCCTGTCATCTTATCATAACCTGTCACTCTTAAGTATAACGCTACATACAGCTTGACCCAGTCTCATAGCTGTATTGAAAGCAGATCCTTGACTATTTGCTGACAGAAAAGGTAAAAATATAAGCAATATGTTTATCTGCCATTCACCAACGCTACTTAAATATTGACTTTATATTACCATTTCGTAAAATACAACATTACAGGATCTTTTTACCAGTTTTTTTCTTCAACATATTCTCATTTAATCAGCTTCAAATGTGTATTCACTGTCTAGCTGTACCTTTGAACTATTGCACGTGGTATTGCAGATGTAAATGTCGATTTTTATCATTTGTGTTAAGTGGCCTGTGAATGTTTGGACAGCCAGTTTGGTACAGGTGGTTCAGAATAGCGCTTATCCTCTGTGACTGAAATACTTGTTTCCTTGTGGTTTTTTTGTTGCTCCCTGACAAATTGCTCACAGCAGTAGAACAGGGCCTGTATTTTAGAATAACAAGTACCCAGTGCTTAGCATGCTAGCAGTCCTCACATCAGCGTTGTTAAGTTGGGATGGGAGTTGTTGGTGTATTGTGTCAGGTGGGTAGGGACATTACCCGCGCTGGGTCAATCATTGCAATTCACCCAGGCTGGGGAACTGGGGTCATTTTGAATCGCGGGAATGTCTGGATCGCGTGCGAGAGCTGGTCAGCTGTCAGTGTCTAGGGATTCAAGCTAATCCGGTACATTTTATCCTTACATCCTTTCTAATGCAACAAAGTTATATTAATGGCATATATTCCATTAATAAATAACAGTTTCTTTTACAAGAGAATGGTAGTTCTGCTCTTTCTAATAGAACAAATACAAGCAGGTAATTGGCTTTCACAGATATATAAATGAGCAGTGTACTTATTCGGCACTTATGTTAGTGTGAAAGCAGGAGTGTTAATAATGTGGTATTAAATCAAGTTGAATATTCGATGTCAGCATCGAATCTCCAAGGCCTGCTTTTGTGGTATCCCACTATCTAGCTTTAGGTGTTCTTAATGACCATTGCCGTCTGAGTGCTATTTCAAAGCCTGTCTCAGTAACCTGCCCTTCTCCATTGGACACAAGTGCCCCTTTCAACCTTTTCTTCCTTATTACACGGGCAACACTTGTACATTATAGTATGACCTTCCAAGTTGTTTTGCAAGATAATTAGCATCCTCCGCATGTATTTGTATTCAAATGCTATAACAATTCACACTGACGTTGACATCGCTGCTTTTCGAATACCCCAACTCAAAATCTCCTCATGTCCACAATTGTTATTATACGTTCTCCCTCTACTACCTCCAGAAAACTTATCTTACAGAAAACTTGTTTATAAAAGTGTAAGGGACCTTTCCCTCGCCGCTACCATCAACTTTAGTTTAGGGAATCGCAAGGTAAGACCCCCCCTCATCATCGTTATTTTCTGTAACTGGAGGTATATTTTTTGAGAACTGTAGAATTGTTTTGAACGGACAAAACTGGAGAACATATCAGAGTAACTATACCTATGGTATTTATTGAAAACAGCCGAGATATAAATGATTATGCAAATGGATGAGCAGGTCAACGTACTTTCACAAAACCGAACATGACACCGGGAAACATGTGGATCTTGACACAAACGCGAATAAAAAATGACCCAATTCGTTCAGTAAATTAATTCGGTTTGGCAGAGCACGTTGCTAGAAGAGTTCATGGCAATTGGCTAGAAGAGTTCATGGCAATGGCAGCCAAAGGAGCAAATTTGCTAGAGAGGATCACAACCACAAAAATGGAGTGATGAGATCACCCCATGTTCAGGCGAAACATTAATTGTGACAACTTAGGCAGGCTTTTATCCAGCAGTGGAAAGATGATGGCGGATAAGGATGACTTAACAATTGACTGGTTAAACTAAAGCATAACAAATGTGATAGTTAATTTGGTGTGTCTGCTTGAAATTCGTCATTATTATATTGCGCCCTTTGCTTGCCGGGATAGGCTCCGGCTCACCGCGACCCTGTATAGGATTAAGCGGTTTCTGAAAATGAATGAAAAAAAAAATATATATTAATTTCAAACTTTCTTGTGAACCCATTTTCCTGCTTTTTATTTTTGAATTGTAATGACTCCATTAATTTAATCCATTAAACTTGTCTGTAGGCTAAATAAATAAATAAACTGTGACTAGTAAATCTTTGCAGGTCACAGGCAGTGATGATAAATTGTCTGTACTGCAATATAAAAAGGCCATTGCAATTTAGATTTCAAAAAGGTTGGCCTCATGAAATGTGGAGGTATACAAAATATATTTTGAACCTTTACCAAAGTTGTTGAGATAGTAATCTTCTTTTAATGCAGTTGAAAAAGAAAATCTGTTTATAAATGCACCGAAAGTTTGATACAACTCAAAATATACACTGCTTTCTTGACTTTATGAGCCATGTCTTCAATTCTCCCACTGTATGCTGCAGGACAAAACATTCACAGTAATGAGAATAATAGTGATGTTCACTTTTATATAGAAAACGCTTTCTCAATCATAACCATAATAAAAATGTCATATTTAACTTTGGAAAAGCACACATTGCGCATGGTCTAAGCACAAATTTACTAGGACTTTTGAAATACAAGTACACTGTTGAACCACCTGCATCCAAACTCCTTGTATCTGAGGTTGTATGGGATGCAAACGGATTAATAATGATCGTGTGATAACACAGTAGAACACAACGCGTATTTCGTGATACAACACTATGTTTATTCATATAGAATATGCTACTCCTCAAGATGCTGTACAGAAAAGAAGGCACATTTTTGGTTGAGAGAGGTATTCGTTCATATGCAGAGAAATAAATGAGGTCTTGAGCTTTGGCTTAAATAGTGGCAGGGGTCAAGAGCATGGATGGTTCGGGGAATAGAGTTTTATAGACTTTGGGGACAACACAAAGGAGCGAGTCACGTCCCACTGCGTGTAAGTAAACCGGAGGCTTTGACAGAAAGCCTTGGTTTCTCGGAGAATGTATGGAGCGGGAGTACAGTGAGTTGAAAGGATACGTGGCAGGAGTTAGTCAATAGAGGAATTTGAATACGTGAGCATAATAGTAACATATTTGCAGTCATGAAAGGGATCAGGCTACTGGGTTGATGTCGTCACCTTTACAGGTACAGGTGAGGAGTTTTGCAATGGCATCCTCAATCAACTGCAGTTTGGAGATGAGGGACGTGGAAAGGCAATAGAGTTGAGAGTTGTTTTCAATCATTTATGTAATGAAAGCATGGATGAGGATTTCAGCTGCAACTCGAGTAAGGAAGGGTGCAGGCGTGGAAGATCCAGGGCAGATGGAGGTACGAGGTCCCGCAGAGTCGAGAGATGTGAACAAAAAAATCTGGATCAATGACAACTCCGAGGTATTGTACAATCTTTTCCAGTTTAATGTAATTTTTCTCCTACGTTTGAGGCATCTTCAGACGAAACGCTGAGGAGACGAGAAACGCTCGTCACAGCTATCCTGAAAGAGACATTCTCATACATCGAGCGGTGCCAACTTGCATCAATACATAAATGGGAGATGAGTTATGAGTAAGCGACATGTAAGAGAGCAGTTTCAGTAGAATGCCTTGGCCCTTTATATAGTAGCAATAGGATGGAAGTTTTCAAGGCTGTTCAGGTATAATGCAGGTTTTTTTTCAGAATGGCAATGACAGCAGCAGTCTCAAGAGCTATGGAAAACGTATCAGACTCTACAAAGCTGGTGATGCAGGGGTCCAGGTGGGGTCGGCAGTAAGCGATGGGTTTGGTGGCCAGATCAAGGATGTAAGATGGCTTTTTTAGGTTGGCGATTATGTTAGTGTTGTACTGATGTAGATTTTAGTGTTGTTGTACAATTTCATAGAAGTGATATTTTTTTACACAAATAAGGAAGTTTATTTAATGAAATATATCTTCAAAAATTGTCCTGCAATTAGTTATATCACAGTAACGATAGGCGTAATTTAAGGAAATGTGTGGACGTTCATTTTGCCACACACTTATTGCTCCATAATTTGCAAATATTACAATTGATGTGCAATATTTCTCTGTATAGGAATTGGAAGAAACTTACAAAAAAATCATGAACATAGAGCTTAGGGACAGAGAAGTAAAGGGAAAAAGATAGGGCATCATAAATCTCTAAAGGATCACAGTTTAATTAATTAAAGCCATCAGGTTAATATCGAGGCCAATGTTAAGGCTAAGTAAATGGGGGTGTGAGCACTATCTTACAGAAAGCAGCCGAAGCTAGGCATTTTTTTTACATCGCTGCAAATAGATTTTTTTTTAGTTTTCAAAAGCACAAAGAAATACAATTATCCCTTCTAAAGAAGAATACCATAGAGGATAGTCGGCAATACCGAATATACGCGGTTGTAAAATATGCATGGAGAAATTTAAAAGAGAATTGTGTGCTATTCTTGCTGTAATGACCTCCATCCAGAATACCTTATAACGTGACATTTCATGTAGGCATAAAGGTCTCCTTAAAAATCACGTATATATCTAAAGCACTCTTGTTATGATGCATACTCCGAGTATTGAATTCATTGACATAACTGCTGGATTAATATTACATCCTTTGTACAGATTCATATATACCACTGATTTCTCTGTATAGCAATAGTCAAGCTTTCAAGGCGCGCAGACTTTCAATTGGATTATAGGCAAATATGAAGCGTGTCGTAAAGCAGAATTAAATATCTTATAATGTCCATGCCATGCTTCCCTTGCTATGACGTGCAGTGCTTTGTCTTGTTCTCTCTCACCTAAATCCAGAGAAACATATGATGTGTTAAAGCAGAAACATTGCAGGTAATACATGAACGCATCGGGCGCCTCCTGGTAAAATCACCGCGTCTGGCAGGGGAAGTGAAGTAGTGACAGGGAAGGCTTTTGAATGTGTTCTGTTGCTGTAATTCTGTATGTCTACCTTGTCTGGATTGGGCAGTAACGCATTGATTGTGCAGCACTGCAGTGGTTGTGGTGGACCGTAAAACACATTTAAACCGCGATGCTTAGTATGATCGATGGTCAGTGTTTGCAGGTGTATTGTTATTATTAACCCCACTCTATAATCTGCGTCTGTTGGCTCTGACTAAAGCTGGATTAGCGTGCACCCTTGGGCACGTATACAAGCACTCGCTGTAATGGCGTTTGTGTAACGTACGATGCCGCAGTGTGTCACGACGTCTCAGAGCTGTGAAAAAATACATATGCACAATGAAACAGTGCCTAATGCATTTCTCACTGCGTATAGGGATTCATGGATATCGCAATAAATCGGATACTCTTTATATGTGGCGTGGGTATTTGTTTTGAATGTTAAGTTGTTGACATCAAACGTACATTTTTTTGCCTTTACAAACCCTCACTAACAACGTGGCGAAGTATGGTTAAACAACCCCTCACGAGCAAGACGGAATGCATTCATCCAGTAACGGGTTGACAAAGGGCTGTATATGATTGCTTGTATTATTTACTGTTATTCTGGAATGGAATGTGTCTGAGAGGATGTCTACCAGTGAGATTGAGCGATCAAATCGGTTTGTGTTCAGATGCTAGGTGACTTGTTACATCACAAGAGAGGTCACAGCGACTCGGGGAGGATTTCATCCAGCAGTGGATTGACAGAGACCTGCACGTCAGTATTATTTGCTATTCTACTGCATGTAGGAAATGTTTAACATCATCAAAAGGCATGACAACAGTGCTGATCATGACTTGGAGGGCATGCAACTACAGTATATGGCATTAGTTTAAGTGCAATTGTGGTATTTGTTTACACCAAGTGACGTTGATAATAGTGTGCATATTTCTTAATATGTGTGGGAGGATGGAAGAAGGGTCATCTTGAGATGCCAATGAAGCTGGGCTTGAGTAGACTTATTACACAGCCGTGAACAAGTGCCCAGTCTGACTGCATGAGTTGGCAAAAGCCGCACTGGGGCCCATTTATCAGTGGTTAAACTGGCCAAGCTCCACTGAAAAATTAGCAGTCTAGGAGCAGAGAAACGGTGAAAAGTCATGATCCCTAAAGTCTGCCCAATATAATAAGTTGCATTCTGCTCATAAATAAACCATTAAAGTTCTAGTTGCAATTTTTTGTTCATCAAATTTGTTTTTCTTTACACAACCATTGACGTCAATGCAGATATTGTTTGTGGTATATAAATATTTACGTATGAACACATTTTACATTTTGTTCGTGTTTAATGCATACTGTAGTTTATAGTCCTCTGGCCCAAGACATCTTCAGTCCAGCACTGAATGCTTGGTTCTCACGAAGCACACACACCCTGTTCATAGCTCACTCCCAGGCTGCCTAAATAATTGCTCTAACTATGCGTGCTGTGTTCTGCAGTAGTGTCCCTCCGACAATTGTTTTGTGCAGTGAACTTGTTGACGTATTTATCTTTAGCCCCTTCGCGCAGCGATTTCTGAACTCAAATTATAAATTTTCCTCAACAATGTTCCGTAGTTATTTTCCATCCATTGTCAGAAACCGCTTAATCCTCTACAGGGTCGCGGTGAGCTGGAGCCTATCCTCGCAGACACAGGGTGCAAGTCAGGGCTATACCTACGATGGGACGTCAGTCCATCACAGGACACCGGGTGCAATTCAGTCCGCAGGCCAATTAACCTATGCAGCAGCATGTCTTTGGACTTTTGGAAGAAACCAAAGTGAAGCTCTGTTTATGAGTTTAGGTCATGTGAAAAAGTGTGTAAGTGTTGTGCACCCGTCGATATGTTGGAGCAAACGAGCGAGTACACACAGCACTTACCTTCAAAGATGGTACCGACGTTTCGCTGAGACTTCCACTCAGCTTCATCTCATAAACAGAGCTTCACTTTGGATAACATTGGTCATGAAAGACTTCGAGTTAATTTTACCCAGCGAAAACCCACGCGGACACGGAGAGAACATGCAAATTCCACAGAGAAAGGCACCCGAGCCGGGATTCGAACCAGGGTCTTCTTGCCGTGAGGCGGCAGCCCTACCGTCTGCGCCACCGTCCCACCCCTGTTGGTTAATATTTTCTTGTTTTATCTATCTGTGGATGTGCCTTAAACCCACTAGTTTTACTTCTCAGAAAATGTAGTCTGATGTCGAAATGAATAGGCTTGGTGAAAAGACCGTATCTCTTTAGCCGTCTCCTCTTTTCAGATTAGTTTTTTTTATTATATAAATGCCTTTTCATAGTATGCAAAAGCTAGGCATAATGACAGTATTTATGTTCCACATTTCTTTTATGATCTATGATGAAAGTACTGTATATGTGTGGTTAACGGCAGAAACATCCGTGCTAGTTCAAGCTTGCTCATGTGGTTGGGTGCTTTCTAAATTGTTGTTGATGATTGTTTGATTGGTAAATGATTGATGATTGCTGAGTTACAAATAGTAGCCATTAGATATCAGGGTAGCACCGTAGCACATGATCTGTTTAGCAGATCTCTATCGCATATACAGTACATACATCCTAAGACACAAATGATTTTCAGATACGGAGGCAGATGTACCATTTGTCACACTTGAAGAAATAACAACTGCCATTTATAGCTTTGGAAAAAAGGGAAAGTCCTCAAACCGAATGGAACAAGTATGGATGTCATGAAAGAAATGAGATGGGCTATTGGATTAAAATTAGAATAGCTGCTTACTGGATATGTAATTGACTACATCAGTAGTATCTCAGGGCGGCACGGTGGCGTAGTGGGTAGCGCTTCCGCCTCACAGCAAGAAGGTCCCGGGTTCGAATCTCAGCTCGGGGTGCCTTTCTGTGTGGAGTTTGCATGTTCTCCCCGTGTCTGCGTGGGTTTTCGCCGGGCACTCCGGTTTCCTCCCACCGTCCAAAGACATGCTGCCAGGTTAATTGGCGTACTGACTAAATTTCCCCAGGCGCCCTGCGATGGACTGGCGTCCCATCCTTGGTGTTCCCCTGCCTTGCGCCCTGTGTCTGCCGGGATAGGCTCCGGCTCACCGCGACCCTGTATAGGATTAAGCGGTTTCTGAAAATGGATGGATGGAGTAGTATCTCAATAACTATGTTCAAAAAGGCAGACAAAACTGACTGAGAAAATTACTGAGGCATTACCCACTTATCACACTGTCTTTAGACATAGCATTACATGCCTTGCATCTGCGAACAAGCAATAATTTCCAACTAAATGAAATTTTAGCAGCGATATTCTTTGGAACCTTCTGAATCCACACTAGATACAATCGGTCGCCAATATGGCATCGTTGAACGTCGCCACAATTTACACGATGCCGGGTCTCGATGTTCACGCTCACCTTGCTGCTTAATTAAATGCTACGCTTAAATATCACGGTGGTCGCTCTTGCTTGATGCATTTTTCTCTTTGTCTGACCTTTGCTGTAAGCAGCGTGGTTCCATACCGCTGTGCAGTGAAATAAACCAGGAGCAGTGAGAGCGAGACAGAATGTCGTGCAGGGCCTCGCTGCTCAGAATGGGACTCGCGCGGAATGTATTGGCGTTGTCGCGGTGATGGAAGAGCCCAGGATCATGTGATGAGGTCAGCGTAAAGCACACGGAGGAGGAGGAGAGTGTGGAACTGTACCAGTGACTGGATACACGTCTTCATTTGTCTTTCACCTCCTGCCAATTTCGGTGTGGAACCTGTGCAGGCACAGCACTGTAATGCGCTTTGGTGTTTTGTAAGGAATGCCCATTCTATTTAAAACCTGACACTTGTTGATGCAATGCCAAGTTGTCCCCGTGTTTTGCTGGTGGAATAAATTACCAGCTGAAGGTAAAGGTTTCCGTATGAATACGTAAGGCCACCGTTTTAATTAAGCACATTTAAGTGTTAAATTACTGCCATTTAAAATATATTATCGGTCTTTATTCGATAGCAGGTTAAGTAATGTTGTTTGTGTTATCCAAAGGGACAGGAGGACGCCTGATCTAGTGCCTGTGTTCCTATCTTGATTATTTAACTTCTATTTTTGGGGTGATTTAAAAGAAGTGCATCAATTTCAATGTTCACCTTGAATTATAAAACAAGAATGAGTGATTTATCATGCAACACATTTAGTTTGTAAATGTATGAATGTTTTTTAAAAAAAAAAAACGCATTTTATGGCTTGGAATACTATTTATTGATTGAAAAAAACAACTCAAACGTAAATACATTATTATATTTTTTGACAAAATATGTTTCGGAATAACAATTAGTGAATCTCTCGGATTTGCAAGGTTGGCAATGTCCCAAGAACACAGAAATGTTTGTGAGTTATGTTGTAAATATACTGCGTAATTGGCATTCCTGAAGGCAAATAATGCTAAATCTGTATACAATATATTGGCAAGGCTGTATTTTATCTGGGTTGATTTCTGAAATCTGTCAATGCTGCCTGTGGTAATGGCATAACAACATCTGCTTTGTAAACATGAAGCAGTTTGGATCTGCAGCTGCGAATCCCTCCGGACTCGTGTCTAGCTGCAGTCCTGTGCACCATGTGGCACCATCTCTCCCAAGGAACCAGTCTCTTGTGAGGGGACGCAACAGCATGCCTGGTATATATATAAGGTATATCCGCAATAGTTAACGTTTTAAAGTATACATTTCTAATTACATTGAATCTTGAAGACGAATTGAGTCATATTTTCATTGCTGTTTACATATTTTATTTGAGGTGGAACAGTGGAGCAGCAGCACAGTGGATTGCAGTGCTGGGCTTGAGCCTTAGCGAGCTGGGTTTGATTCTGGGCCACATGTCACATTTTTGGCGAGTGGGATCTAAACTGGTCCTGCATCTCCGTTCACTGATCCACTTACCAATGTGGTGAGATAAATGAAAAAATAAATGTATCCCTTATCAATTCACTGATGGGTGAACGCCTGTACATGCTAGTTAGCAACGGCGGCTATCAGATCATAAGTCACACTGGCTGTTATGGAGAATAAAGTAACGCACAATTATTTTTATGAACTAATGATAGAAAGTGTTCTGTGGGTATAAACGTTCCACTTTTGTTAATCCACGGTTATCTTATCCTTAAACCCCACGAAACTTTTCAAATATCTGGCGTACACACTTCCCGCCGCAAATAATGTGGCCCGTTGCAAGCTGACAGTGGTGTGCAAGAAGTTGAATTAACACAAGGAAACCTTTTGGCCCTTCCCAACATGTGGTAAATGCGTAAAGGAGAGAACAGATGGGCCCCAAGCTTGGAGGTGGAGGGGTCACTACAATTTCATGGCTTTGCTCTGGGGATGATGGGTTTTTATAGGGAGACGCGCGTATGGTGAGGGCAGGCAGCTTCCCTCACCTGTGCCACAGTTTCGTAGGCGGAGTTGTCGATGCAGGGAATTCTCAAGCTGGAGTGATGCACTCCTCGTTTCGCTGCTTTTTTTTAGATTTTTAATCTTGGCTGCGGGGGTGTTTGCTTTATGGGGAAAAGTATGTATTTGTGTCGGCCATCCCGGGCCACGTGCATTATAAAATGCTTCACATGTATCCTGCGCTGCATGCAAAACACGTAGGAGGAAGTCGCATGTGCGTCCATGTTTGGGGTGAGAGGTGGTGCTGCAGCGGGTTGCACACTGCGCTATCAACCCCGGCGACCTGGGTTCAGTTCCCAATCGTGACTAACGTCAGTGGCAAGTGCGGTCTGAACTGGACCTGGGCACCGGCTCTTTCTACAACTTGACCTAACCAGCGTAGTGAAGTATGGTCAAGCAACAACTCCCCTATGTCTGACATATCCATGAGGAGGTCTCGATCCAGCAGTGGATTTGCAAAAGGCTGCTGATTGTCATTCTTGACGGAAAGGCAATCTGCATGTTTGCCAAGGAGGTGCCGTTGTATTTGAATGCAAAGGCCCCTCTCAGAGAAGTGGATTATTTATGTCCACGGACTGAAACTCAACTGCAAAATAGGGCCGAAACTCAACAAAGAAAGCAGCCTGCTGATGATTTGTAAAGAACTTGATGAATCCATCAGTTACATTGATATGTCTTTTTAACATAGGGTTATCCAATAGAGAAAAATCAAGGCAAGCTCACACTGCCTGTGTCAAGCATAACAGAGTTATTTAAGTGAGCGACATACACCACGGTTAATGAATGCTACTGAATGTGTGCTTGAAACATTATTCATTGCTTTGCAGTCGAAAAGCTGTACCATTTCATTGCAGTGTAGGTGAACGGTTACAAAACAAGGGTATTCATAACCATGAAACCAAGGTTGTTCATTTAATATTTGCTTGCGTTCAACAACTTGTCCACATTTATTTGACTTCACAGCTTTTAATTACGTTTGGTAGCTTCTAAAAAAAGTGTATTTTCGCCACGTCAATGCTGTTTCATTGTAGTTACCTTTTACTACTCTTGCCGTACTGTGCTGTAGATTTTTTTTTATATATAATCCCTCAATGCGATATTTCTCGTTTGCTTTCTGCTGCATGTAACCTCTTAATGGGCCTTCTTCTTTGTTTTAAATGAGGGAATTGATCGATAAGCGAGGCTGGTATGCATTTCATTACGGTACTTTGTTGACAACTTGACATCCATTTTAATTGCATTTCAGCTGTGCAGCTGAATTGGTAGCTCCGAGAGTAATTGGGCAATTTGGTGTGTATTTACCTCTAAAGAGTTTATTTTTGCATTTTAAAAAATCAATCTCTGTAATTTTATTGTAATAATCCATTCCCTATTACTGTACTCCACACTGCTTTCAACCATGTTATTATTAGGCAGTTGAATATGATTTGATTTTAAGCTGTGTTGCGTTGTAAATGTAGACATTCCATTCAAGCTAGGTTTATCAGCTTTTTCAGGGAGACTGGTAATTTATTTCAATTGTTACTCATACGATGCCGAACAATCAGTCTATTCAATTATTTTGTCAAGCAATTGAAAATATCTGATGGAGAGACACAACTGGAAAACACATCAGACGAGGCATGGTGAGAGCAGCGCTTGAAGATGGATCATGATGAAAATGATGAAATAACAAGGCAGGCAAAAGCCGGTTGGAGCACTTTTGGAAAGTTAAACATAATAATAAAAAGCAACAAACCAATGTGCTGAGAGAAGAATAAAAAAAACTACCTCATTATATGGTACCTGCTATGACATGGAGCAGAAACATAGACATTGACAAAGAATATGGAACAAAAGCTGAAACGTGTGCAAGAAGATTAGAGAGGCACATGCTTGGAAGTACACTAAAAGGCAGAAGGAGAAACACGTGGATCATTGAACACAAGCACATGATAACCACTCCTAAGACTGAGTGAAGAAAGCGGCTCACATTCATCTCGAGACCACATGGAAGACCATGAGAGAAATGGTGATCACTTGGGGAGTCTTTCAGCAGCAGATGGAGCATGGCTGATGAGAATTATGAGGATTGAGAATTTCGAAACCAAAAGGATAATTTATTTACAGGTTCTATTTTTTAAAAGCAAAATTAGTTTTCCTTATCTGTGCATTTCAAATATGTTCAGATGTGGCACTTATTCTGCTGTACAGAGCGTAGTACAGTTTTAAGCATAATGCAGTTGGGAATTGTTTAAAATTACCAGCGTGCCACATGAGGGACATATTTTTGTGCTCCTTCGATGCCCTGTATTTAATTGTGCAGAAATTATTTCGGTTGGGTAGCTAGTTAGTGATAAATTGAATAAGCCTCATTAAATTTGAACATTTTATGCTATTAATAAGTAATGTCTACTTGAAAGAGGAAGCTGTTAGGAAGCAGTTAGCGTTTTATTAACGAAACCTGAATTTTTCTACGTGACAGGATTTTATGCTTTCTCATATCCAGTTATAGTTACTGCTTATGGATGTTTTTTTACCTTAAAATCCTTCTGATGGAATCAGCAGAGGTTAAGGAATATTAAAACAGTGCTCAATATTGAGAGGTTTATTCATTCAAAGACCTTATACACGTTACTTTGTTTAATTGTGTAAAATGAATCTAGAAACAAGTCAGAATATGTTTAAATTAGCAGTTGTAAACAGGATTAACGTTTTGTCAATAAAATGGATTTATGAGCATTATTAACCAGTTCCATAACAATCAATGTGCTGATTGTTTTTTATTATTGATTTTAACTCTATTCCTTGACACTTCCAACATTGTGAATCAACTACTTCTACAGGCTTCATCATTGACAATCGTTATGACGTTCGAACTTTAAACACATAATACCCTCAGTGAAGATTGCCCTTTGTCAATATCATGTTTAAGGCAAGACGCCATCAAAGCTGGTGCTATTGATGGCAGGTACCACACCTCGCCAACACTTCCTTCTTATCTTCAAATTCTCTTCAAATTCTGCTTGTAGTTCCACAATCTAGATTTAAGTGTGTCCCCGTGCCACCCCAAGGCCTGTGTTGGTAACCTGATGGAGATTCCACCAGTACATCCATGGAAAGCTTCTCAAACTATGTGTTCGAAGAAGATGTTAGATTAAAGAGGACATCCCTGCCACACGCCAAAGTGGACAGAGAATGGCTCTGACTCCTGGCCAGGCAGCTTTACCCGGGCCTGCCCACCATCATGAAGGTCCTTAATGACTGTGAGCAGAAAGTCAGGGACCCCCAATGCACGAAGAATAACCCACAGCCCTGACCTATTGATGGCATCAGTGGTGTTGACCAGGTCAATAAAGCAGAGATGTAGGTCCCGTTGGACCTCACACTAGTTCACACACCCATCTCACACGCAACACGTATCCTGGTTCATTCATCCCTCGTTCACATCATCACGCACAACATACATAACCCGGCTCATGCACGCACCTCAAGAATCGCACCCACCCCCCATCTACTCTTGCCAAAGTGCCACCAAAGGCAGATGAGTCCTATGGAAACGATGACCAAACAAACACAGTGCTCCACTACCCACCACCAACCACTTATATCTTTCATCATGATGAAATGTTCACGACTTGAGCGTCATTATATAGTTGCAAGTGAGTGTAAATAATGGATGATTTGAAACAACGCGTGCGGTGTGCTTCGTTTGTTTATTTAATTACTAAAGCTATACTGTAGTGTAGTGGGTCTTAACCGTTTCTGCAGCCTGCACCCCTTTGGTTCTCAAAATATGTTCTTGCACCCCTTAGTAACAAATTCATATATAATGCAATGTATACAAACATCTGGCATGTCTCGCACCCCAGCAAGGGCATCTCGCACCCCTAGGGGGGGTGTGCACCCCAGGTTAAGAACCGTTACTGTAATTGATGTAACATATACAATGCGTATAATCAAGGAAAGTTACGTGACATTCCTGCACTTAATCCACTATCATCAAGAGAGCAGACTCCATGTATTCAAGACTAGTGTATAAACTAATAATTGAGAAACAGTGTTAACCTCACTTCCAGGACTGCATTTAATTTACTTGTTTGCTCATGTGTCAATAAAAACCAGCATGTGTCACAGACTGCATAATAATATTGCAGCCAGCAAGAAAATCACTTTTCTATACGAGGTGGGTGGTGTGCCAGCCAGTGTGCAGACGTGGCATGGAGGAGGGAATGAGCTGCTGTATAAATCATGTGAATAAAAAAGCTCGCTCTGAGTGGGTTCTCACAAACGTAATCACACTTCAAAAGGAGACGCTGCCTTATTGGATGACAGTTATCAGCCGCTTGTGATTGGCAGTGTGCGGCAAGTAAAATATTACAATACGTTGTGTGTGTGTGTGGTTGTGTGCTCTGCTTGATGATGCATGCCATAGAAAAAACACAAACTTACAAATAAGCAATGATTGCACACACACACACACACAGACGCCCACATGCATAATCGCGCATATAGCAATTTTACGATACAGTAGGTTCTTCACCACGAAAACACATTTAATAACTTAACAGTCAGGTGATTTGTTATTGCTGCATTTCAATGTTTTTAATGCTAACATTTGCCGAGCGGCGTTTATAAATCTGACTCTTCAGCAGAGCTCAAACGGTAGTTGTTTCATCAATCAAAAGGTGCAAACGGTACTTGGTGGAAGTCAAGTTTTACTTTTGCAAGGTGACATTACTATGACAGAAAAATACATTGGTAGCAGAGGTATGTAATTAAAAGTTTCTGATAAAAGTATTAGAGCTGTAGAATGTCAAAATCGATATGCTAAACTTTTATATCATTAAAATAAAACGTGTTTATGGGAAAAAGAGCCACACATTTATTGATTTGTTCTGACTCCATGATGGTTTTGTTGGTGCTCCAGTGCATGATTGCAGTGTGAGAAAAAAAATCGACGTTAAATCAGCATAGCTATTGGAACATTGCTGCTTCATTTTTTCAGCGAGAACCTTCTATTAGTGATTTTTTTTTTTTAAAATTTTAACACTTCACGATAAATCTCGTTAAATTTGCAACATATAAAGGATTGCCACTTGCGGGAGGCAAAACGTCGTGAGGAAGAGAGGGAGATCGCTCGACATGGCTATCCCAAAAGAGCAGCTCTGAAGAGCAACCGTCAAAATGGCCATTGTTTTTCTGCTCCTTAGACATATTTTTTCTAGAAGACAATCAGTCCACAAGGCCTATTGGCTTAAATGTTACTTTTTCAACTTTCAGATTGCTGGTAAAACACTTACATCGCTAAATATGTAGTCTTATACATGTGTATTATTATTATTAATAATAATATGACAGCAATTTTATAAAACATGATTTTTTATGGTTTTGTTTTTTTGAAACAAAAGAAAACCTTCTGAGGCAATGAATCTGTGTGATATTCTCCACTGTCTAAACATGGCAAGGGCGGTATAAACCAGAGATGGTCTCTTAATGGTTCTAAATTACAGACAACTTTATATACAAGACGATGGATCCCAAAAACACAGAGATGTGATCTGGTAGATATAAACCTAGACTGCGTGTCCTTGGCTGTCCAATGTCAGATTGATGTATCCTGATGAGAACACAGACCTTTAAGTCACAGCCAAAACTGTCTTTATGACACTACAGCGATGTAACCGTTACGTCAGTCACTCATCCATTTTAATGGAGCTTTGTCACTATAGCACGTTACCGCGATGTGTCTGACCATTATCTGAAAATATATGCAAGATGAGAGACGTATTATTTGGGCAGAATATTCTGATACCGACTATTTGGGTCCCACAATTATGTAAACATTTGTGGTATATCAACCAGGGTAACTATATTATGCCTCATTACATTTGGACCCAGATGAGTTTTTTCCCCCCAATGATAAAATCTCAACTCTTTAACGCTCATAAATCACTCGGAAATATCGTGCCAAAGAGCACAATTGTAAGACTGAAATCATTGCAAAAGAGCTACAATTCGAAGGCATAAACAAGTTATGAATGTTCTGTCACCTATGACGTACGTTGAAGGCTGTTGTCATGCCAGCCCACTGTCATTGTTCTCGATCAGCTAAAAATATTTCCCCGTCTGGAAGAGTCTTGTGCATCGACTGTTACAAGTGTGGTCGTGAATATGAAATTGCGCTGCGCCATCGTTTTCTAATACGCTAATAGCAAGAGATATTCACTGTGAAACATGCAGTATTAATGGATTCGGAACCGTATGACTCTTGCCTCTCAGCAGAAAGCCTTTGTGCATTAACATCTCCTTCTGCAAAAAGTAAGAAGCTCGTGCAATTAATATTTCTACATTGCCAAAGAGTAGAAATTAATGTTTGTGCGATTGCAGATACCGGCTGTGGCAATCGTATTTTGTGTAATATCACGCTACATATTAAAGGACAGTTTTATTCGGGTTATTAACCTTCATAACCAATACATGTATTTAACAAGGTGGCTGTGATTGCTCACTGTGTAACACCACTCGGTGTTTCCTTGTCAAGAAAAACTGGGCGATTAACTCTACCACAGAAAATATTCTAACGCAGTGCTTTGCAACTGTGTTGCATTCAAATAGTTCTGGAGAGCCTGCAAACTGTATTTCCATAAGCCGCAAGCAGTTTACGCAGTCAATTAGTATCCGGCTATCCACAATTAGATTTCGTTATTAATTGACCGTAGTCATTTTAGGCACTGGTGTGTGTCAATTGCAAGTCTTCCTCAGTGCCATATCAACGAAGAGTAGCTG
>JAZEWU010000005.1:13830954-13873410 GCA_036362915.1 Geotria australis | reverse complement strand
AGAGCTTCACTATGTGTGCATAGCGCTATGCTCTAAACCATCGGCAGTTCCTGAAGAACTGCATGGCGATTCTCTTATCTCAGGTGACCTTAAACATTAATTTGACAAATATGACTGATTCACAGGCAGTAGTGAGATCATTCTAGTGCAGTTTAATCCTTATTAGGACTCATAAGTACAGTAGAGTCATCATCAATGCTCACTGCTTCAAAGTCTGCCTCACTTCTACACTATGGGACCCATCAGGGACTGATGATGCTGAGTGTAAGTCTCAGCGAAACGTCGGGACCATCTTTTAAGGTAAGTGATGCATGTGCTCGCTCGTTTGCTCCAACATATCGACGGGTACACTTCACTTACACACTTTTTTTCACATGACCTAAACTCATAAACAGAGCTTCACTATGTTTAAACTCTTTTATTTTGCTACAATTCAATATAGTTCTTAACCAACTCACCATGCAAGTTGTACTAGACGCTGGATTATTGTTTAGAAGTCTAAGGATTGAGAAAATAGTAAAATCAGGAATCCAAAATATTTGCAATCAAGGGATAAAATAAAACAATTTGCAAGGGTGAAACAGGAACACTGCGTTTTAATGACGAAAGTAATGACATACATACGAGAGGTGAGTCTAGCAAGGAGATATGCTCTTAACAACGGATGTTCATGCAGATGCCAAGGTGTCCATGCTGTCTACCTCCTCCTCATTGTTGTTCTAGGCACCGGTGTGATATTTTTGTAGACTTGCAGAACACAACGTTTGCTTTGTGTAAGGACGCCAATTATATTTGATTCAAATTAAGTCAGGTTACAGGATTAACACTGATCTCATTAGAACAATATCTCTAACAGGAATTAAACACTATAATGTTTCTACCTAATGCTGTGCACAGGGAGTCCTAGTTGTCATTGTTGCCAACTTATACAATGAATAGGAAGGATATTATGAAACCGTGTTTTGAAAGTGAGCTGGTAATATCAGATTTAACGCAACATTTCTCATGTTTGTGTTTTCAGACACTGATTAAAAAGCTCCGGAGCGATGAAGGAAAAACAATGTCGCACTGGCGAGCCAGAACAACATTATGTGTTGTGGGTTACCGTATTGGAGGGCCTAATTATAAATAAATACAGATTTATTTTTTGAGCTGTGGGCACTACTCCTTAAATCTCTCCTGTGTAGCAGCCTGTTAAAGGGCTCGTTTTAACGGATGGAGGCAGCTAGAGACAGCCACCCCCTTCTCGTGCAATCCCGTAGCCAGCTGAGATTGAGCAGGTGGGCCTAGGGAGACACAGAGGAGGAACGGGAGATGACATGGGGCATTGAATGGAGGATCGGGGATTAAAGTGGCGTCATCCTCACAGGCCCACAGTGTTGTACGCATTTAGCTTAGCGTCAGTTACTATGCTACGAAGCATTATTCTCTAATAATTTAAACCCTATCAGAATTAACTATTTGAGATTCTGATGTAGGGTTTCACGGCTCGATTCATGATGGTTGCTCTTCAGAGCTGTTCTTTCGGGATAGCCGTGTCGAGCGATCTCCCTCGCGACGTTTCGCCTCGCACGTTGGAAGAACAGGTCTGATGACCAACCATCAACTTGAGATTCACCGATCATTTCCAAAGGGGTCCTGGCAAGATGGCACCGATCCATCGGTGTCAGATAATTTGTAATATATAGATATGACAAATTGCAATTCATTAAATGAATCGTTCTTTTGCACAAACGATCTAACATTAATGGGGTACCTTTCATCAATGGAGGCAATGCCAATAAAATATAACATTATCGTCCACCGAAGGGCACGTTGCTCTGTTGTTGTGCAAACACTCGTTTAATGCTTGCACAGCAGAGTGGCACAACTCTCCACTGCCGTTCAGGCAGTGCTATTGGTTTCATGCCCGGAATACTTTTATTGCCAAATGGATTTGGCCGGCAAAGATAATAGGCGTGGTGCTGGTTGGCACAAAGCTGCTATTTTTTTTCTTCGGAGATCAGTTTTGGCAGAGCGGAGGTGGTGATAATTAGTGAGAGCAAAAAGTGAGGCTCCATCATGTGCTCAAGAAGCATATGGTAAGATTTTTACATTAATTCGCAACGTGCACCATGCTATCTTTGCCTCCTGTTTGACAATTGTTAAACACATTCTAATGCAGCACCTCTTAAATAGTCTCGCGCTCATGTTGCCTGTTTTGTAATATCCTCTTTGTCTGTAATGCACAACAATCGTATTCTGTATTTTATACCGATATACATTCTTAGGTAATGCGCGCACCTATGCTCAGCATTATTTTCTACAGAACTTTTGTCCAAGTAATCCGGAAGGTATATTTTGTTGTTATGAACTATGACTACTTCTGCAATCATTATGTCTTGAATGTACGAGCAGGGCTGATTAATCATTGGTCTATACACAGAAATAACGACGCAGTGCTTGGCTTAAATAGGAAATTATTGACAGGGGATGTCAATCATACGGTCCCCAGTACAGGAGTTGCATTGTCCTCATGCTGAAGAGCCATAGGCTGTACGCAAATATATTGCGTGGTGCTGTGAGATAGTATGGGTAAAAGACAATATAAGCAGAATGCCATTCTGCGTCTCCACATGTACTGTGTATACACAGATGTTTAATTCCCCTCAGTCTTTGGCTAGCCAGACTATTACACTTTATATGGAGTGCTTTTTCAGAGTTTGGTGATTAAGACTGGCTCTGCTGATGAGGCCCAGAAGGCATAAACTAGTCCGGAGTTGGCTTGTGTAAACAAATGCTGCCAGATAATATGGACATGACAAACCAATCGGCTTATGGACTAGAACTTATATGTGTATTTACATGTGAAAACACAGGATGGAGTTCTGCTTATATTAACTATGGGCGGTGGTCCATCACAAGCTGTGGAATTTTGTGTTGTTCTGCTGTGTTGGAGAGCAGCCAGGTTAGTCTAGTAATCTGGAGTGCAAGCTCATGGGCAAGAAGGCGCAACATCTGGCTAATGTGGAATCATGCATAAGACACAGCACATTTGGCATGCATGGACATTTTTAATGTGTTTCTCCAGGCTGCGGGATGGATTAGTAAAAAAAAAAATCCAACGTCCCAGAATTAATTCTGTTATGTTTTGCGACATATCTGTGTTCAATAGAGTTTAATAGGTATTCAATAATTAAACAAAGCTCCGCATTGGGCCATTTTTTCCCTTGTATGTAATGAGGGAATGTATCACTATGTCACTTGGCTGGTTTTACAGTGACACCGAATTTAAATGAGGCTAGCAGAAATGAATGTTTCCAACAACTGTCCTGTGGTGGGGAAAAAAACCAAAGACCCTTTTTACCTCAGAAGATTCATGGGGAGGGTCTGATCCAACTAATTACTGGCATTTGCACAGCTCCATGATAGGTAGCAGGTTCAAACTTCCTTAACCTTTTGAACAGTGCCCAAAAAGCTGTTTAATTACAAGCCTTCTCTGTGTTAACAATCTCATACTTTAGTGACACTACAAAATGGACCACAAACAAAGCAATTTGTAAATGGGTCCCTAAAATCCTGTCAAAATACTTTCCATTTTTCATTTGTTTCTTTGTGAAAAGCTTTTACAATTGCAATCCTGGCTTGTTGATATTATTCTTATTATTTTAGCTAAAAGGCAGCGAGAACCAAGGTCTGCATCACAACTGATGGACATCAACTGCAATGCGCTGATACAGAGTACGTGATAAACACAATGCAGGATCTCCCAAGAGAATTCAGTAAAAATTGCACCAAGTTCAAATGTGCGTCTGCGTTGCTGTTCCTGCAGGTTTGAAATTATGTCTGAGCAAATGCTCGCCGTCAGGTATCTACCCCCCCCCCTCCCAAAAAAAAAGTCAAGTACTTGTCAGATCAGGCAATCCGTGGTGCCATCACTAGAGCAGCTCTTTGTCCTGTCTGTCTTCCTTGGGGATTCGTGTTGAAAGCCGCACGGGGCGCACGCTGCAATGTGGAGGTGTCCCGTGGTGTTGAAAGAGCACTTTCTGCACTTAGCCCGACTGCAAAACGGGAACAGACATAGTCATATAATAACTCTGCACGTCTTTGTCCAAGTATATTGAACAGCCCTATGTCAATCTGCTATTGAACAAATGCCTTCTCCCATGCCGTGTTGGTTTTGATGGATGTTTGGCCATGCTTCACCATGATGGTCAGTGCGGGCTGGTGAATTCGTGGCTGGCACTCTAACTCAGGTGAATGTGTTCACATTGAAAGTGTACGAACCATTTCCACCAACCACTACACCCTATTAAACAATGACTTTCGTTAAACACATGACAGGACTTCTGGAACACTGTGTAATCACATCACGAATGCACGCACGTGTGCATAGTATTTATATTTTGCATGATAATGCCAGGCTAATGCGTGTCATGATCCCAATGTTTTTGTGTGTAACGAAATGTGTCTTTCCCTGAAGCGTACACACACAGTCGGTACTCTTTGTTTTCCCAACGTGGGAGGTATACTTGCATGTTTATGAGAGAACATGCAATTTTGACAGTTAAAAAACAAACCTTTTGTAAAATATAGTTCGCAGTATTTTCATGCAGAAAAAATCTGCACAGTGCAATCCCCAAGAAAGTGCTGTGAGACTTCTACTAAGCCAGGATACCTTCGTCAGAGAGATTAAACTCGGGAATTTTCTTCATGCTTATATCGACCAATTGGGTTATTTTGTGCACTGTCGTGGCTTTGACAGAAATCTACATTCTGAATAAGAATTGGCTTCAGGCGTCATGCAGTCTCATTTGCTTAGTGGCCTTCAGGCTTTCGAATGCAGAGCAGTGAAATGTCTGCCACCTTCACAGGCTCGGACTGGTTTTGAAGCAGTTGGAAATCTGCCAGGTTTATATATACACACAGGCCTGGAAGAAAATCTTTGTACACAAGGGACAAAGTGATTCTTGAGATAGCTAATGATCTAACTGCTGCTATACAGACGGATGAGAGCTTAGCCTATTCATGGCTTCTTAATCAGCGCCGAGGTCTCCCAGTGCTTCGAACAGCACAGGCAACACAAATTGAATGGAGGCATAATGATTCACGTGGTCATAAATGACTGGCTGCCTTGGAGGTCAGTGTAAAGTATATAATTGCACGTAGATATTGGTGAGAGGGGGTGAGAGGGGGTGATGGGGGGGTGTTAAAAAAACTCTAAATGTCACTTGCAAATAAAGCCTCTATTTCAGGTTATATGCTGCACTCAGTATTGTTTAACTGCAATATAATTACATGCAAACAACTTACGATACGTCATTTTACTGTAGACTATTATTTTCGATTCAGTTGATTTCTTATAACAAAAAACAGAGTTGCATACGTTAGTATTCTGTGCAGCCACCCTACTTATGTGTTTTGAATTGACTGATATTTCCTGGCAGTAAACCAAAATATACAGCGCTATTTTCATAAACTATAAAAGAGACAGAAATACATACAATTTGCTTTTACAGGTATGTGTGTAGAAATGTGCATTTACACTTTAATGGTTCACAAAGAGTGCACATTCTAATGTACCGTATTTACAAACACAACGAAAACACACACACCCTACAGAGTAAACGTGACCATATGTTGTTATTTATGGGGGCATATTTTAAATGCAGATTATATATGTAAAGTGATTATTTTAAATAACTGTCGTCGTACAGTATGCTTACAAACATGACTACCAATAAATAAGAAATCAACAGTGGTCAACCAACTGGCAGTCTGACTCCCACCAATGTGAAGAAAATGATAACGGTGTGAAGACCGACCCTCGGTAAGTCTGAAGACTTTTTTTCAGAACGGTCTTTTAATTTGAAAGTTTGGCTAATTCCATTAATGAGTGTTATTCCATGTGGGAAGAAACCAAAGTACCTAGTAAGAACCCACACCTATGAGGGATACATGCTAACACTGCCATCTCTTGATCACCTCACAGCCAAGTGGTCAATTAATTAGAACCAAATAATTAATTAATCCATTCATTATCAGTACCCACTTAATCATATAGATGGTTGTGATGAGCCACAACCTATCTCAGCAGACACAGGACTCAAGGCAGGGCTATACGCAGGGTGAGACGCCAATCCATCACAGGGCACGTAACCTAGACAGCAGCATGTCTTGGACTGTGGGAGGACACCAGAGCACCCGGCAAAAGCCCACATGGACGAGGAGAGCACATTCAAACTCCACACAGAAAGGCCCCCAACCTCGGAATCAAACGCAGGTACTTCTTGCTGTGAGGAGGCAGAAAACCAGATCACCATCATCAAATCTCAGTAGGTTCAAAAGGTTTAGCCTAGTTAGCACTTGGAGGAGCAACACAGAGGGCTGTGAGGTGATCAGAAGGGCTTTCTCTGGGTTCTCTGGTTTTCTCTTTCTTGAATTCAAACACTCAATTATGGATTTGGCCTAACGTCTCAGTGCGGAACCAGCCTGAAAAAATCATGAGATTTTATGGGGCTCTCCTGTGCCCATGAATGGCATTGTTATAATTGTTATCGGAATTGCCAATGTTAGCTTCGGGCTTCCGACAAAATTGAGTACCGCATCAGCCGAATTAATGAAAGTGTAAGCGTGGAGACATTTTTCTTCAACTCTTTTGCCACAGTGTATATGGCATGCTGACATCATCATACCAATATGGGAAAACCACCCACTGATAGTGATATATAGGCTTATACTTGGTAGTGCCACTTGTCTCCAAACGAGATTTAATCTTGAAATTGCTGCGATTGGCTACAGTAGCATTGCATTGCTTGTTTGCACACAAAAATATGACGGTACTGCATTGACAGTGGTACACAAGCACAATTAATAAATGCTAAACGCATTCATCAGTAATACAGCCTTAAGATAAAACGTATAATAGGTTACATTTTGGGAGACTGCGATATACACAATAGGGCCTGATACGAAGTAAAGATTAAATGTTTCCTTTGAATTGTTTTTAAATTGGCATTTTGGTAACTATGCATGGTGCCAATTAAATAATCCATCCATAAGAACATTTTTTCAATTACATTGTTATTAGGCCCTGTGTTGTATAGTGCAGTCTCCAACTCTTATCCACTGTATCTCTCTGGCCTCCCTATTTACATCCTGTGAAGAAGGGCCCTTTCCTGAAACATCGCCCATAATATTAGTTTCCTTTCAAGGCAGTGTTATTAACGAAACTGTTGAGTATGTTGCATACATTGCTTTATGACTGGGCCAAGTAATCCAACACACATGCATCTGGCTCATACTGCAATTGTGGTGTGGAGTGGCTGTAGCTACGGAAAGGAGCAGATTAAATTCAGTAAGGGTGGTGACAACAAACTTATGCAAGTGGCAGGTGGCTCTTTACGATCTGCACCCTTTGAAGGAAGTGATGTGGTTGGCAGGCCAATTTATCGAGTGTCACCTTCCACTGCGTGGTGATTCCAGATGCTTAGTGAGCTGATGAGGGTGATCTGACCATCGGCAAAAATCCCACTTACTCAATGTCTCCATCTTTCACTGCATGTATGTACAGCCGTAACATGTGCCATTTGTCTAGCATTTATTGTGCTATTTGTGTTTAATTTATAACATGTGCTGAAATTGCAGGCACGTGGTGATCAGGTAATGCTGCAATAACGAGCTCCAAAACATAAATCTAATAAATGAATGGGCATTGGAAAAACGAGACTCCAAGAAGACTTTTTAAAATGAAAAGCAATCTCTTTTTTCTATAGTATTTTTCTTTTAAATTTTATATGGTTGTCATAGATAGTGTGCTGATTTATTATGCAAATACATCACAATAGATCGCCTTAAATACTAGAACACCACCACGTTAATTATATCGGCATTATTTGACAGCGGTAATGAGATGCAGTGTGCACCAGGGATTCCACACTTGTTTCTTCAGCTTTCCCTGTAGCTTACATTACAATCAATATCAGCGTTGTCTTCAGTGCTGCATGTTATCGCGGCCCTTATTCCGGATACTCCCCACACTTTTATCAGTTGCATTAGCTTGGGGCTTGAACCGCGCTACACGGTTTTGCATAACGGATCATTTTTTTCCGCACTTAGTCAAACGCGACCGTGAAGGTTTGAGCCACTGGCGGGGAAACAATTCCGTCTTCGCCAAGTGACTTTTCGGAGAGGCGCCTTGAGAAGAGGCGTATCGGGCGGCGTTTTCTCTCCTACGCTTATAGGTACCGGCAGCGACCTTTCTCTGCTCTAGAGGCAGAATGCATTGCTGGGCGTTGTGCGAAAACGTGCTGGATATCCACCCGCTCAGCGGCTCCTCTCATTCTCCATGCGCCACCTATGGCCGCCATGGGCAGGGGTCAAAATTATTAAATTTGGAAACGGATCAGAGTACCGCCTGGGGTTTCCGACTCCATTAATGCAGCTTTGCTGACAACCCGGCACTTGCCAGAGGGCAATTCCTTGCAGAATGTGTGCAATCCTCCCTGCAGTTAAGGGAACAAGGTAAAAGTAGCAGTTTCTATGAAATTATCATAAGTAGATGCTTCCATTCAATCCTCATTTTTCGCTGTCAATAAGCATTCATGAGTTTCTTTAAAATAAAACAAGCTATTGCATATCCAGAATAAGTAAAGTGATAAAATACACTTTACTGGTGGGATGTATTTTACACGTGCTATGCACACCATTAGTGAAACATTCTTAGTTGAAAATCTCTTGCCACTGTTATTCATGTTTCAAAAGAAACAATTTAGGACACTGCGGGAGTTGGTTGCAGCCATACTGACCTAACAATAATAAGCGTTATTCATCAGAAGGCAATTAAATGCACTAATCAGCACATGGCAGGCATGGGAGGGTATGGTGGGGAATTGGTGGAGGGCAGAGGGAATAGGATATTTAGAATTCAAATGGATTTTTTTGCAAGTAGCAAATCGTTAGCGTTGCTTACCTGCATCTTAGTAAAATGCAAGACGTGGCTTGAGGCTCTGTGCCTCTGTGCCCATCTGTTGTGCCTCTATGGCTTCTGCCTATTTAAACCACAGGAATATTTTATGCCACGTGCTATCAGGGCCATGACAGGATACTTGGATGCAACAAATAGTATTGCACTAAGTTTAGGATTATAAATGCAGTTATAGCTTTAAACAGTATTAATGTTACTTACAGTATGTATTCACAATCTAGAAAATGAGCATTGGTCTTCAGAGCAACTCATTCAAGATAGCCGTGTCGAGCATTCCCTCTTCTCTTCTGCATGACGTTTCGCCTCCCATGGTGGAAGCAATAGGAAACATGGGAGGCGAAACGTAGCTAAGGAGAGAGGAGGAATGCTCGATGCTCCTATCCCGAAAGAGCAGCTGTTAATAGCAATTTTCATATTTCAATCTGTAAAAATCTACAATCTCGATAACTAATATTTTTATTTTATTCCCATTATCATCGTCGCAATTAGTGCTGTGTTTTTATCAATTGCTATACATTACACTTTCATTTGAAAAACATCGTTTTGAAATTTGTAATCGCAGTGTAAATCTACTTTGGGTGTTTCGAGTTTAAAAATTTGACTCCACATTAAAGATGGTATTTTTGTCCTTCACCAACATTGTTATTGACATCTCATGAACAATCTCAGGCCCTAATTATAATATGGCTTGGTGGCAGTGGATGAGTGTGGCCATTAGAGACTTGCGCCACATAAAGACAGTATTGATGAAATTTTGACCTTGATATAATCTGTCCAAGGTTGTTACATAAAGAGACCAAAACCATCAATAATCAACTGCAAATGCGTCAGCTTCATGTGAACGCCAGCATTTAAATTAATCACATTTTGATACTTATTTTGCAATCATCATAGCTGGATATTGGACCCAATGAAGCTTCAAGCAGTAAATCAACCTTGACTTTTCGAAGAAATGAGGCCTTGAATGGCACAAGCCCCCAGTAGGTTCCAGTCATCTGTCTTCTATCACTTGTCACCAAGTGGCAAAATTGGATATTCTTATGATGGGACACAATGTAAATTCCTCCTGGGTATCAGCATTGCGACTGGGAAAAAGGCTGTATAAAGCTGCCACATCAGGGTGACTTTGGAATATGTATTTTTGTGGCAAGCATACGGTTGCATAAAAAAAAATCATAAAAATAGCAAACTTCACCCTATAAAAAAAATCAGGTGAATTCATGCTTTAACATTACAACATAAGGATATTTAGTCTGCAAATGCACACATTTAGACATGTGAATAAAGGGGTGATTATAAATCAAACTGCATTGAATACTAATGGAGACCTTTCGGCTGGGCATTTTGTGACTTCTTAACCATCTTTACGTGGCCTACATTTTTTAGTGCTGTAATTTTGTAGGTATATGTTTTATATGACATCAATACCTTTAAATAAAGAAAAATTTACATATTCCAATTAAGTCCCAAAAAAATACACGTGAATTTCTAAATGGTTTCAACCTGCTCTCTGTTCCAGGTCATGGCTTAAGTTTAAATGGGCATACATTCCGTCCCTATTGGGCATATTGGGTAAAATTATATTTTCCACTCACAAATTGGTTGTTTTCCGCCAAATGCCACTGTCCCCAATACATGAATCAGACACTACCTGTTACATTGCTTTCTGAACGAATCTCAGTACGGGACAGCATATTAAAATAAATGTCATAATAAGCAGCCTTTATCAGCCATAGATGATGGATGGATATTTATTATTATACCCAGTGAGCTGGCAAGCTCTGGAAGTGGGATTACTGCGATACAACAAACGTTCAAATACAATGGTCAATACACTGCTGGATGAAGGGTTCACAAAGCGACCTCCACCTCTCTTCATCGATTACATGATTCAGGAATCCACTTGGCATCTGCGCATGCAACTGTATTAGATTAGGGACACCCATTCCGGGCAGGTGCTTAGCAAGAAGAGAGACAAAATGTGTTCCTTTCACCAACACAAACTCATTGGCTATGTGAAATATGGTTCGCCTCAAACCGCCCTCTATGAATGTGTCAGCTTTAATAACTCTAACAATTGTTATATATTTAGTGCCTAATACAATAATTGTATTGTTCAGTCATCTGAAATTAACGATGAATGGTTAAATCCTTTAACAGAACAAAACTGTCCCAACTATACTTAGGTTTGCTTGAATAAAAAAATAGCTGGATGCATTGCAGAAACATGCATTTTTAAGACTTGCTGCATAAAAACCTAATTTCCCAATACCATAATAAGGGAATTTCATTTCCAATTTTCCATTTTGTGTTCATCTGTGGTTCATTACTGAGAAATATGATGCACTTTCATGTAACGGCTAATAGGTGTACATTGAGGTATCCGGTGATTTAACAGTAATGAAAAAATCCAACTTGCTGGCTGTGTTTCTATTTTATCAATCCATGTTCAAGTCGATTAACCTGTCAAGAAAAATATGAAGGTACACACGCGTGACACTGTAAAGATTACGTCCGGTTGATATACGAGTGGAGTGGCTTGTGTGAAGGCCACATTCAGCAAAGGGTTTTACTGCTGCTAATGTGCCAGCATTTATGATGGTAGCGTATAATGAGGTGATCATTTGATCTGTGCTTTCCCTGGTTTTACTTCAAAATAATTGGGCAAGAACAGCAGCACTTTTGCTGCACTATCATCTGTGCCAGAGCACGAGGTCAAGAGGGGAAGTCTTTGCGCCTCAGTTCAAACACACACATCCTGTTCTGTTTTCGTGCATCGAAGATCCTTTAAAAAGCATTAGACATTCAAGGACTAATGTTTCTACGTTTAAATAGTTAAAGCCTTAAACTCTCTTAGGGGAGATATAAAAAAACCTAGCCTGTGACTGATTATCAGATTATTAATATATGTATGAGCGCACATATTGTGCCCATGCAACAAGAGTTCCGTTTCATAAGAATTCCTTTTCTAAGATAAACACTGGAGTCGTACAGATACGATGAAAAATAACCGGATCGTAAGATCTCAGCGGTGTTGTACAGTGTGTACAATAGTATATGAGCGTTTTTATATACTATTGTACTATTGTACACACTGCACAGTCTGTTAAGGCTGTACAGCGTGTACGGGGACAAAATCCCCGTACATTGCATTAACCTATAACTCTGTGCGGATGTGAATGCAAATATAATAATGACTATTTTATAACATGCGTGTATTCGTTGAATGCCAGAGAGGAAAACAGCTCGGAGGCGTGAGGAAACAGCAGAGAGGCAGGGAACGGGAAGGTAGCAACGTGGTCAGCCCGTGCCAACATTTGCAAGACACTGCGTCCTATATATTATGATGTCTCGGGCGCCGTTCTGTATGGAGTTTGTGTGGTTGCCCCCTGTTTTCCGTGGGTTTCCGCTGGGTTCTCCGGTTTCCTCCCACAACTAAAAAAACACCCATTCATGAATTGGCGGATAACATCATAATAAATAGGATGCAGTGTCTGGCGGGTTGGCGCCGGCTAACAGCGTGGTTTGACTCCACCCCCCCCAGTCTGCAGGTTACCTCGTGCCTCTGAGTCGTTCTCTCTTTGAATGAATACCTTCGATATTGAATGAATGTGCCACGTGTTATAAATTGTATTTATTATTAGTATAGCCCTGTGGTGTTACAGTAATATCCCACAACAGTATATATCTAAGACTGGCGTCTGCCATGTGAATGTGGAATTTTCACCACTTGCTCAGGCCTGTGAACCATTCCGCACGTTTGTTTGTGGGTGAAATGACTCGCATGTTTTATTTTTCTAAAACCCTGTCTTTTTTAAATGAAACCCACTGTAATCAGCCTGTGTGACCTGACTGTGGTGACCCCAAGTTTTGTAATTTTGAGAAATAACAACTTCACTCATGCAGAACTTGCAATTATAGATTTAGGTAAAGTTCAAACCCTTTTGGATTGATATTCCTGTTGAATGCTTCAAACATAACATACAAAATATATATTTTGCACATGATTAAAATTATATGAAGATTTTTCCTTGGCAAAGATTACCGACACTAATTTACTGCTAGACAGCCAGGATAAGGAAGTAAGTGATTACCTTGTGGCTCACATCAAATAGCTCAGTGGGAGTTGGGCATAGCCACGATTTAACTAACTGGCGTTTAATTAGGAGATTTTAAATGGCACAACTGTACCTGCAGAATATTAAACAGAGGCTCAATTTCGGAAACAGCTCTGTTTAAAAACAATGCCAAAAATCCATGACGTTAAAGTTTATAGAAGCAGTAAGAATTTAAAATCACTTAAACATTCTAAATGCTTTTCCAATGCCATTAAGTTTAGTTTTTTTATGACAGACAATGAGCATTAAAATAATTATGTAATTACCCTTCTAGAAATTATGTTGAAAATTATCAATAAGCAGAAGAGTCAATAAACTTAAAATGAAACCATCAGACAACAACCATGTTTCAGTGTCTTGGTATCTTTTGTTATTCATATTATCTAATTTTCATGTTAACATGAAATTACGATCTTTACAGTGATTTTTCGGAAATATTTATTTTTAAATAAATTAATAACTGTCCTACACGACTTATTATAGTTCTGTAAAATAATCACATGCACCTCCAGAATAGTTTTTAAAAAAATGTCACATTGTTATCGTAGAGTCTGCTCGTGTAAATAGATAAACAAAACATCTCTACATATGCATGCTGAACCATCTGTGCTGCAATATTCAGGGACATTTGTTAATGTGGCATGAGCAATAACAAGTGAAAAACATTCAACTGACAAAAGACGTGTTTCGAAGGTTTCGTTCTCACTTTTTATTCCATGGGAAAAAGACCGAGCTTACTCTTGAGCTTGTTTCATACTCAGTTTTCCACTTATGACCGTGAATGATTCCACAAAGGCAGACTGTCTTTCTTTTTAATCAAAACAAGACTGCATGGGTCTGCTCTAAACAGGGTGCAAACCAGCTTACAGAAGCTTGATTCCACACTGCCTCCCACTTGCGATTTGAGCAATGTGGCATTGGATGTTTACCGCCTCCTAATCTGCAAAGCAGTATCTTCTTTTCATTATTAACAGGAGGGGGTTCATATGAATTCAAATGCTAATTTAACTCTAAACTACTGGCAAAGCGAAGATGAGCTATACAATATTGTTAAAGCGTTACATAAAATGGGAAACTGTAATTTGACCATCGCGCTGCTTCGAAGAATCGCTATGAAGAAGAAGAAAACATTACATTTGCTTTGCCTCATAACGGTTGTTTGACATCACATTACATAACAGCATCGATATACCTCCTCATTAGCCTCACATTATTTGCTTTACTCCAAACCATTGGAACTGCTTTTCACATTACATTTTTTTCTTAAACGACCTGTACCAAATTTCAAACCTCCTTTTGTATATTTTGAATACTATAATGATTTTTCTCTTACATAACCAATCCCTGCATCAGGTATTATAGGTATGATAAATGGTTTTATGCAGAATCACACCCCAGCACGTTCGTGCAATTATAAATGGGAATTAAATTATGCTGCTCATTATGGATATGTAATTAATACGTGTGATATTTTATTGCATAAATAAACATTAATAACTGAACTTCATACTAGTCTGCGATAAATAGCAAGAAGCAATTAAAAGTGTTCAGTACATTTTTTAAACAGTTACACTATATTTCATGCATATCCGTAGGGTAACATAACAAATGTGAGCAAAATATTATGCAAGAGATAATCCTATTTTACATCTGTTACACAAGCAGTCTTCTTCTTTGCGATTCTTCGAAGCACGATGGCTAGCTTCTGGACATCGTCGTCTTTCAGCTTGGCTTCGAAGTGTTTGGTAGAATTCGCAGGCAATACCAAGTACTACCTGACAGGGATCGCGACGTGAACGCTTCTACCTTGACCCCCACACAAGCAGTAATACAATCACATAGGTGACATTAAACAATGGGCACGTTTCTTAAATGTTCTCACCTGTCCATGTAGCTGTGTATACGAGTATAGGAAAACTACAATTAACGGACTAATAGGGGAGAAAGGGTGTCCAGAGGTCCGTTAAATCCAGATCATCTATACAGAATAATAACCATTGCTTAAAACAACCTAAAATTGTAAACACTATTAAACAGAGTAGTGCACGTATATAATAAGAGGAATAAAAAACTACAATGAAAATATGATTTCTATTATTTCCAATGCAGACTGCCGTCTCGAAAGTAGCGGGCAGCGTCCATTGAGTCCGTTAAATAAAGAGGTCCGTTTAATCGAGGGTTTACTGTACTCTACAATCAAGTGTGGGTACTGTTACCTCTTCAAGAATGTCTCGTCAGCGTGGTTTGACCCTCCAGTGGGACTCCCTAGAGCTCCCTCTAGTGGAGGTCCTTCTGCCAACAGTGATGTGAGCAAGAATTCTCAGGGCTGTACCTTTTACTTTTTTTATATTTGCTTGACACGGTGTGTCATCTCACCCGAGCAGAGTTTGCTTTGTGGGAGTGAGAGCGCTGTTGAATGCTTATTCAACCTGTTTGCCACATCAAACGGGTCAAGGCAACAGTCTTCACTAGATGTCTTTTGTCTCTCTTCTGCCCCAATGCACATCGTGAACACACATGAAAGGAGACACCACAGCCTCCACAAATGGGGCTCACTCCTTGCTCCAGCCATCCATCGATGTCGGCAAGGGGTTTCGAGGTTAACGGTCAATGTGTGTCAGCCAGCACCAGCTCTCGTGATGCTCCCTGTGCTGAGCTGGGTCCACTCTTTAATGTGACCCCACGACCACGTCCGTCTTCGTCTTCCTCGCCACTGGACCACATGAAGCTTAATCGTTAACCAGCGTGTAAAAGCTGTTTGTGAAACATAGCAGCTTGTGACCCCGATATAATTTGACTCTTGCTTTGCTTGGAAATCTACCACTGTGTGAACAAAGGTTCATACGGTGGGAATGTTATAAACCATGATCTATGCCGAAATGTTCGAGGTAACAATAGCACTCAGCTCTGTGGGGTTGCATGAGCACACTTCACGGTGATACGGATGGGTTAGATGGGTGGCCTTCTGCTAGCGTATGAGTGGTGCTCAGGTGCGAGACCAATGAAGACTCTTAAGTCGTGTTTAATTCACTGTACTTGTGCTGTTGGAGCACTTAACATTCTGGCCATTTTCCCTGAATGGTTTATCTCTTAAAAGGATCCAGTCGTCTATGGTCATGCCTTCATTTCCACTCATACATAACAATCTTCACAAAACATCTCGTAATGTTGCTGTGCTGAACTTTGGTCCAAGTGTGTTTATTTGTTTTACTCCTCTTCTAATATGTATGTATTTTGTTTACAAGAAAAATGTTATGCAATATCAGTGTAGCTTGTTACACTTGTTTATTTATTTTTTATCTCTGTCAAAATTATTTTACCTCTTTGTGAGCGCTTGGACAACGACACAAAATTTCCACACAGTCAAATGTGTTTAATAAATTGCAAACCATTTTGCCTTTTATCACGCATTTACACACGGTGCACAAATATAATTGGGAACAGAATTACAGAAGAAAAGAAAGTCTAACCAACCAGTTGAGAGCCGGATTGGGATAAAGTTTTCTACCATCGACCACATACATACTCTCAATCGGATTCTGGCAAAGACTAATGGATATCAAATCCTATTAGGGTTTCCTTTCAGAGACTAGAAAACCACATTGGAGTAAATATATCTAATCGAAAATGTTGGTTAGCGTGTGCACATGCGGAATCATTACCTAACACGTTAAAATGGATGTTTGTTCATAATTTAATTAACACATAAACAGTGTTGTTTCAGGTGCTGTGTCCTGTGGGGGTGCTTGGAAGTGACATGTTGATTGTGCGCTCCCACAGGCTTGTAACTTGCACAATGGGACACTTGGTCACCTAATGTTTCCCTCTAAACAAAGGGCCCTGTCTTGAGGGTATTTTTTTTCCAAGCAGAGAATGCATAGATTACAGTAAACTAGAGAACAAAATATACATAGATCAGGTCAGCTTTTGTCAATTAGTGGTCAGTGCTGGAAATAAAATGAATGTGTTCATGGAGGCAGCAGGCCTTAGTGACATGCGGTTGGTCTACAGGCTGCCTGCCATGCATATCGATGTCCTATGAGGTGTTACTACATTACTTCAACTGACACAATGTACACACAATGTACACACATTTAAGTGTATTACTGGTGCATCTCTCCGAAGGTACCCTGCGGGTCTAACTGGTGAAACAGCCTTTGGCTAAATTCCGCCCACCTACGTCACTTAATACACGGAATTGAGCAGCACTCTCTTCTTGCTCCACCTTGAGGGGCTTCGGGTATCTGTTGAGCTTCTAGACATCATTGTTCCTTGGCGTCGAAGTGTTTGGTAGAGTTCGCAGGTAATACCAGGTATTACTTGACAGGGATCGCGACGTGAACGCCTCTACCTTGATCCCCACCTCCTTCATGGACGTCAACCCCCGGCCCAACGATTGAAGTCAAGAAGAAGCTTCCTCAGCCATGTGCAGCACCTAACAACATCTCGAGGGGAAACCAGACTCCAGCTCTGGACGGAAAAGCTTGAGAGTGACCCTCCTGCAACTGGCATGGGAATCCCACCTGCTGAAGACTTCCCTCCTGGCTCAGATGCACCATGGATTCAGTGGAAGACACTCAACCGCCTGAGAACTAGAACGGGACGATCAAAAGATGCTTTGGTCAGATGGGGCTACAAGACCGGCCCAACCACCTGTGAATGTGGAGAAGCAGACCATACTATGGAACACTGCCTTGTCTGTGCTCTACTACCCAACCTCTGCAGCTCAAAAGACCTTGCGGAGTTCAATGAAAATGCAAGGGGCTGTGTAAGAAAATGGGAAACTGTAATTTAACATCGCGCTTCGAAGAATCGCAAAGAAGAAGAAGAAGCAGCACTCGCAACACTCGTGTCTGCGTATTTCTGAACACTGCTCGACTTGTGATTTCATTCCTATATTAACCTTCCTCGTTTGCTTCGTTGAGAAGGTGACGGTCTTCACCCAGGTAGTCGGAAATCAGGACGCCTGAGGATGCCTCCAACATGGGAGACGAAATGTCACGAAGGAGAGAGAGGGAGCACTCGACACGGCGATCCCGAAAGAACAGCTTTGAAAAGCAACTATCATGCATCGAGCCGTGAAAACTTACATCAATTCATTCCAATCGTCTATTTACTAAGGTTCTTGGAACGTTGCTAAATTTAAAAATCGAATTACATCACATTTATAATACCCTCAATATCACTGCTTGTTGATGACTGCAGACAATTTTGGGTCTTTAGGCTCAGTAAATTTGATATAGCAAAACAAACATTATTTTTTACAATTGTCCTTTTTAGTGCTCTCACAAGGGATACGTGTGTGTGTGTGTATTTACAGTTAAAGGTGCCAACAGTAATATTGCACGGTTACTCTCGAGCGATGAGCTCCAGGTGTACGTGTCTAATAAATCATCTGGCTTACGAGGGTCATTAAAGCTTGCAGTTTACAGCGTTATATAAAAACGAATGTAGGCAGGTCAAGCTGTGTTGTATTAGCAGGCCCGCGACGTTGCTCTTTGTGTTTATTTTATTTAAAGCAATCGTTATTGTTTTGTGTTCGCAATTTTTTATGGGGGCATAAACGCACCGTTTTTGCTGAAATAAAGCGTAGGTTCTGGTTATTATGTTAATTTAATTTCAGCCACAGTTCAAACTCGAAGCAAATAGCTTTGTTAAGCACAGAAGGACACTAAGTTTGGCAGTTTTCGTGGAAATATAAATACACTGCAGCCTGCAACAACAAACTTGAATGTATTGTTAGAATGTTTGTATTCTAGTGTATTTTCTTTAATTAAGGTATTAGAAAGGTTGATACGACTAGGTAGCAGTTCTTTATTTAAAATATGTCAACTTCATGTGTCGAAAAGTAACATTCCGATGTGCCGAAAGGAGAACGTTTTGAACGAGTGCATATTACGTGCTGCAACATATGCAGCAGCGACATGCACACTAACAAAGAAAAATGAAACAAGAACATGGAAGGTGTTCCCGGAAACATGATGTGAAGCTTGCATGTAAACCGAGACACAAAGAGGACTGCATTGATGTGAGGCCAAATATAAGTTATCGTATTGAATGTTAAACATAGCACCTTTTACCCAGAGGTCCCAAGGCGCTGCAGGAAACTGCAGAGAGGTGGAGGGGATACAGGAACTCAGTCACCTGGCGGCAGTCCGCCAGACACTCCGTCCAGATATATTATGATGTTATCATAATAATGATGTTATCATATTATGATGTTATCATAATGTGGTTTTTGTGGGAGGAAACCAGAACACCTAGAGAAAAGCCACAGAGAATAGGGGAAGAATACACAAACTCCGCAAAGAAAAGCGCCCGAAGTGGACATCGAACTGCCTCCAGCAAGACATTATTTTTGTGAGGTGCAGGTGTTACCACTGCACCACCGTGCCACCCAACATGTCTCAGAGGATGGAGCGATAAGATAAAGTCACGCGCAGGAGCTTGTTGGTTAGTTGCATCCCGTGACTGTGACGAACAGTGACAGATTGAGGGGGCTTCATCCAGTAGTGGATAGACTGTCTGATTAATTTAGCGAAATTAATTTGGTAATGTTTTCAGAATTTAAGAGTGAAAACGCGTATTTGCTTTCCACACTTACAAACCATTGCCACGAACAATTGTGTTTGTTTTGTTTTTTAGTGAATATTTTATGAGAACCCATGTTTGCAACCTAATCTGCTCAAAAAGTATTTAAAAAGCGATGCTTCAATAACACTGATTAATACCACGTTTGGGCAACATTTATCACCTTTACTCTGTGGTCAGATTACATTTACGGAATAAATCACTCATAGCATCTTTCCAAATCTTGACTGTAAATCCTTTAGATGGTGGTGATGCAAGAACATATGTAATAGATAAAGTACTGTGCATCGTTTACTTTTTAATTAAAAAAATGCAAGGTATACACTGACAAATGTTAGTTCTTGTTGCACCTTAGTATTTAAACTACATCTCTGTTTAATTATGCTTTTTGTTTGCCTATTGATTTTTCTTTGTACATGTAATTTTCTTGTTTTGCACTTCACGTACATATTAACAAGGTTTTTTTTCAAAATACATTCTTGTTTTTCTCCCACATCATCATCATCATAATAATGAGCGATCATAATAATGAGCGATCCAGGCCGAATTTAATAAAGCATATTTCTAAACAACACAAATTAAACCGCTTCGCTGAGAATATAGAAATAATCAAAATACATACGAGAACGAGATCAGACAAGGAGACACACTTTTACCAAAGTTACTCGCATTAATAGGAGAAATTTGGCTTCATAACACAGGTGAAACATTGTCTTTGGAAGACAATGTTGTGCCAGTGAGCTGGCACCTGGCCGAGTGACCGTTGGTGGTCAGCGGGGCTGCCTGCGTCCACACTGGACCCTTCTTGTTGTCGATTAATGTCAGTGTCGACTTTCTGTGCTGCCCGAATGGCACGAGATGAAAACGCGCGGGTCTCGTGAGAGTCCTGGCTTTGCCACCTGTGCATAAGTGGTCGGTTTGGCCCATTAAATACCATAATTAAATCACATAGCCATTAAGCAGAAGGACATCGGGGGCAGGTCTTCTGTTTGATACAAAAATGTAAAGTTCCCATTTAACGGCAGTACTCCATCATGTTTGTCATGAGCACAAACCAGGCACTTATTGAACAATTCAAGCATTAACAATTAATATTCAATATTGCCGAGCAAAAATTGCAATCACCGACTTCAGCATTGTAGGTCTTAGCCAATGAATAATAAATACGATGCAACATTGTGCACAATTTCCTCCCACCTTAACTCGGCTTGCATGCCGTAACCGAACGTTCTTACAGAACATGTCATACTATTCCAGACATCAGTGTTTCATATATACCAGGCATGATACTTCTCCTGGTGGCACAAACGCTGTTTATGACCCTTCCCGTCGAGCTTCTTTTCCTACAAGTGCACCCGCTATGCACAGCAACGACCGCTTATCTGGAATAGATTGGTGGTATGAAGGATTGATATCCCGACGCACATTATAAATCATAGTGAGCAGTACCAATCCCAAACCACTTCCCATATGATGGCCCTTTAAAACATTTAGCACGTATGGATGCTTTTTCAATTCTATTCCACTGTGTAACCGATCCAGCGGTTTAACATGCACAATCTCATGATGTAAGTACATTGATGTAATCAAATACATACACTAATAGTATTTTTCTTACTAGAGAAGGGAGACTGCTGATCATGTTCATATCTATAATGTCATTACAGTACCCAACCAGCTGATGAGTAATAAGTAGGTTGTTAGTGCTAGAGTTGTCAAGCATTAGCCACCATAATCTAGTGACATGTAACCCGACCACGAAATGTCCACCATCTGCTCGGTGGCCTCCTCTTACCACGATGTGGTAGTGTGGCCAGCAGCGATTAACAATTTAAAGCGATTGGTCTTTTTGGAAATATAGATGCTGCTTGGTGTGCATGAATGCCATACGGTTCATTTGGTTATGATACTAGTCGAAATTTCGTATAAAGGATAAGAACATCACAAAGCATATATTAAGTAGAAAATACGCCTGCATGGTTTGTTTAGATTTATGTTAGAATTATTTACGTTGGAAAAGCTGTTTCTGCAACAGAACCGAAGTGTTGTGAGGACAAGCACTGTATAAGTGAATAGTCATCACGCTTTTATATTTTAGTGTGTTATAAAGTACATTGGTTTATAAATTCTATAAATTCGAATTTTGGTTCTGGTGCATGTAACATGTTTTATTTGCTGTTTTTAAGACCTCGAAATAGACTGGTAAACGCATTCTAAATGCCATATGTGAGATTCAGATATCTTATTAAAGGTATATTTGTTTATGATTCACATCGTTTAAGACTTTTCTGGATCTGATACCTTTACCGTCTCCTGTAGGAATTCATTCTTGAGTTTTGCTAGCCCTAAAACAGTGAAATCCCAGCGTGTACTGGTTAGTAAAAAATATGGAACGTATGTCACATTTATTTGAAGATATTATAATATTCCCATACCAGAAATGTTCTCCTTGTTATGCTTCTTTGAATGGTACACCACTTGTTTAAATTGGGCAATGTGGCAGTGCTCGTGATAAGTGACACCACTTTGGGGTATCTTTAGGAGTGTTATAGCCAGAGGGTATTCCTGTAAGTGGACGTGCGGAAGGGCATTTTTCTTATTTGGTTCTAAGAAGAGATTCTTACAATGGTCATAAAGAGAGGGTTAGGGTGTGGATGGTGCAGGGGAGATGTTCATATTAGCCTTGGGGTTAATGTTCCTATGGCTGGATTTGTCCCGTCATCCATATAGGGGGTTACTTTCAATAATAGGCTTAATCAGAGTTCATATAAATACTTTACCTACATCAGAGGGACTCAAGATAAAATAAATAAATCATCACACCCCCAACAGACATACCACAGTTTCGGGCTCATTAAATATGAAAATGTTAACGTTCCGTTTTTGCAGAGTTTGGTTTGAAGTCAAATGTGAATATCTCATGGAAAGGCAACTTTAAAGGCTGAATTGCATTTCTCGGCAAGCATCAAAGTGTATGAAATTCCACTAAAACTGCAAGCACATACACATCCCAGTGCAAGCACCGTTGCACACAATGCGCTCATTTGCAAATGCATGCACATGATTGCATCAACCCATCAAAACTTGTCAATAAAACCAGGGCCATTGGTGTGAGACTCCATGGAATTTATAGTGAATGTGCAGTAACGTCATGGACATTTTATTGGTCCTTTTACAGAAACACTTATGTCTAGCATACAGTTTCCACATTTTCTTACTCAAGGAGTAACCAATTATGACAACGTAATACTCAGCATTTTTTTCCCTTACACTTTTGCAAAAGAAAGTGCATTTTTTCGTGCCTGCTGGGAAAAAAAGACCTGAGTTGCTCAGACATTGTTGTGAAAATCCAGCCACACAGAGATGTGTACAAATTCATGGAATGATATTTCTATGGTGTGCATCTATTGATGTAGGTAGAGCTTCTGTAGAGGATCTACGACACGCTTCTGTGACTCATGCTGAATAATGTCGGGCTGTGATATGGGTTTCAAAGTGTAGGCCACACTGTGATGGGAAAGCAGCGAAGTGGACTGAAATGCAAAAAAATAGATATCAGTCCTCCGGGAGTTTCATAGAGAATGTTGGCATGTAGGAAAGGTTTATCAAGAGTCTTAAAATCCCATCAAGCACGCATTGCCTTGTAATAATGTCCCGATGATCTGCTTCAAAAATGCAAAACATTTCCTGAATGCATGTTCGACATCGCACATGACACACACATGTCATTATGCGCCGCTACAATTGCGTACGACGTTTATGGCCATTAAATATGACCTTTACGTGTATTCACGCAATTCAAAGAAGGCCACAATGTTTATTTATTTATTTTCTAGATTTTTTACCTAGATGGAGTCCCAATTTGTTTAGTGCTTTGATACTGTTAGACCACAGGGATATACCAGAAAGAAGTTATTTGCCTCTTCATAGAAACCTTATCCATCAAGTGACCCATATCAAAAGCACTCAGCCTTCATTTGCATAAAACATTCAGTTGTAACACCCATATACGGAGAGGTGATGGCACTTATTCTCGACGAAGGCAAAGGCTGAAAATGTCTACCCTTGGTAGTGGTGTCGAACACCAGCAGATATCTGCTCTTAAGAAAATGATTGCGAAAATGACTTATGTGACATTATGGCTTGGACTTGATGTCTATTATAAACAGTCTACCTATGCAACAGATACAAATGTTATATTCCATTGAATATAGCATTACACTAGAGTCCTGCATGTGTCTAATGTTTCAACAAAGATTCGACCTGACCAAACACTACACGTGAATGATAAGAGTTTTTTTGCGAAAAACTGCATGCCACCACACTCAGATGTCTGTTGTGTAACATCAAATGAGTTTGAACAAGAAACTACGTCGTGTGTGGTTTGTGAGCGCAGCTTGAGCTTTGCCACTGTCAAAATAATCACTTTGAATATTCTTTATTTCGCACGGGTATCGTGCTGCTGATGGTGGGGCACAGAAGCAAAGCTTACACGATCAGGACAGCTGAGGGGTATTTGCCAGGGTCTAAACCTGTACACAAGAATCACGGTGTATAGCTTGTTTTATTTCGCCATCTCATAAACATCTAAGCTAGATATGAAATGCAATGGCTTGATAAATGTCTTTATGTACGATGTGCAAGCATATACAGTTTCGGTGTGTAATTTAACGAGCCGGAAAGAGGACATACACCGTCGAGATGCTAGGTGGTCTCTACATCGCAGGCTCATGAAGATCTCCATTGACTGCTTCCAGAGGTCTTTCAATAGTGGATTTACCCTGGCTGATGATAACATCTCTACGATATAACAGCACGTGAATAATTCATCATATATCTAGTATCACTCAAGATAACTTTCAAGCTTAACTGCCCAGTTGCCCTGCATCGTATATCGTGGGATTTCGTTTGACAGGTATGCCATTTATAAGCCGATCAACGGGCAGCTCATCCTCCGCACGGGGTGATGCGACAGTTACGTGATACTAATCTAACCCTCGTCCAACATTCATCGCTCATTTGACTTGCATCACTCACAAGTCGCCATTAACAACCTATTAATATAACGAGGACGCAGTGCCGAGCAAATGTTGGCGACAGCTTACCGCCTGGCTGCCTTCCCCCTCCCCCACCTCTCTGCGGTTCCTCGCGTGTCTTTGAGAGTAAACTAAACTCCTCGCATTATAAGTTGTAGTAGATGATTATTTAATCGCCACTCACGACTTTACACTATGAAGTCGGAATCGCACTGTGATTCAACAGCAATCTGCACCACCCACCTATTTTTGCAATGTCACGTCCCTATATATGCCGTGAGTTTGTTTTAAACAGAGCCAGATCATGGTCCTGGATTTTGTAAATATCCGGTAAGCTGCATTATTGTCTCAGAGGTCAAATATTGGGAGAAATTCAATTTGTCATATAATAAAGATTATAAGCTTTCAAATACCTTGTACAATTTCAGACCTTATTAAATTGACAGCTTATTCATTATGTCTAGGATCAGTTTTCCAGACAAACATACAGATTAGCCACTTATTATCCAGATTGCTATAGCTGAGAAGGCCACGTTTTTCCTTCTAATGTCCATACACTTCAATTATCTACACCTGATATTGCACACTGAAATACGCACCCACATACAGAACTGTGCATTTAAAATAGGTATGTATGAAAGAGGTTATTTTTTATTGCAGGGAGGCAAACAGCAAACTACAAAATCTGCCGTGAATTTCATCTTCAACTGGCGTGGAGCCCCAGAGGACTTTCTGGCAGAATGCGAGAGCCATGATACGTTAGGGAAATTTATACCAATACGATTGTGCTTCTTCTCAGTGAGGTTTTCCAAGTAAAATCCAGACGGTACAATGCAGCTTATGAAGCCATAATACTTCAAATTTAGAAGCACTTTTCTCAACATTTGAATTAGAAAGTTTCAGTCTGCTGGGTTCCCTATATACTTTCAAGAGAACTTAACATATACCTTCCACGGGATATCCCCATGTTAGTATAGTGTATACGAATTGGAACAAAAATATATGGTCTTACATGCATGCAAACGTAGTGTGTTTCGCTTGCAATTTCACCCTTTTAATGCATTCAAGAGTACGGTTTATTTGTACAGTGTATCCTCGACTTACGACATATGCGACTTACGACCACCCACAGTTAAGACGGCCGTCCCAGTAACCCTATTACTTTTTTTCGAGTCCCGATCGTTGGTCGTAAAGTCTAACGATCGCTCTAGCTGCAGTACGGTAACATTGGCTGGCTGCGCTGCTGCAAGGTCTCAGACTGTGTTTGGGTATAGAGCAATTGGTTGTGTTTTGTTTACAAACTGTTATACGGGTTTTTTCGACTGACGACCAAATCGACTTACGACGGGGTCATCGGCGCATAAAACCCCGTCGTAAGTCAAGGAGAGACTGTATACACATTGGTGAGCAAGCAGTGAAAATTAAAATCTTGCAAGTGGCACTCAAAGTTGAATCATACTTCACTTGAGTTCAAGTTGTGGGAAGGAAATAACACTGCGATTTTATCTCCCATATGCATGCTGAGTTAAACATTCCTTGTACCTAGTAGCATCTGCAGCTGCAGATGCTATGCCATATTAGCTTGACATTGCATATTTATTTCTAAAGGTTTTATGAAGCTCGTACTAGTGTTAAAAAACCCCGCTCTATTCCGCTGTATGCATTTTATGAGACAGAAGGCAAAAGGCTAAAACAATTAAATAAATAAATACGACAATACCCCAATGACAGTTTATTTATGTATCTGTCTCTGCAAGTTAACCAATGCATGTGACTACATGTAATGCATAGGTAGTGCAATATGAAATTGCTAAGAAGCTGTTATTCTGAAAAAGTCAAGCGCCTGTCAACGTGATGTTTAAAAGAGGATATATACACAGGAATCCAAGGCATCTATGGTAAATGGAAAAGAGCATTGAGGCGTGGGAAAAAAATGTGGACTTCCACTCTATTTATGCTTACATTACTTTTCATAGATGACTCAAAAGTATTGCATGAAAGATTGAAAAGAAAAATGAGAACAAAGATGATTACAATAAAGACATCACAACATTATGAAAATATGATGGAACGAAATATTTTTTGTTTATTTGCAAAAGACAAACATATTCTAAATTTTCAGATTTTACTGATTAAACAAAAATGCAGGCGCTTGTCCAAAGCTCCTTTGGGGTATGTTTATTCAGTTTAGCAGGGGGTTAAGTATCACCTTATGCTACCACCCACACGAGAGTTTGCCAATAGTATCTTTGGGTCATAAGTATAATATAATGGTCAGTGTTGCAGAGTCGACTTTTACAATGAAAGCACTGCCCTCCAGTTAGAAAACGGAGTATTGATACGTGTATTGATACGTGTAAACATTGTTGTGTTCGTTGTGATGGATTATTATTTGTGAAGTGTGTGGTACACACAAAAACCCACATTCCCAAACTCTTGGAAAAATATGCCAGTCTGAGATTTTAACAGTCTTCATCCAATCACAGTATCTCGAGTAATGTAAACTTAAGAATGTATACATTTCTGTGCACTGTGTATAAAAATGTAAATTCATTTGACATCAATTATAATGCCTAACATTCCGAAAGAATTCTAAAGATTGTGTAGAATTGCCAACGGCCTTGACAATCAAATTGGTCTATTCACGAATAAAAAAAACAAATTCAATCAAGGTCTGAACAGCCAAGGCAACGTGTATAAATAAATTAATTATGAAGCAGAAACTTTCATAAAGTGTGCTGGTTTTGAGGCTGGGCTTTGAGGTTGACACTTTCACAAAGTGTGCGGGTTTTGCAGCTCTCATTTGGAATGATGAGTCTGTGTACTGTGTCCTTGTACACAAGGGCGTGGTGCTGGTCACCTGCCCCCTCGTGTGCCGTGTCGACCTTCATAGGTGCTCGTTAAGGCTATATAGGGGATCTTTGTCTTTGTCTTGTACACAAGCATCGCTGTCAAGCGTCAGTGTCTGAAAGTCGCAGGATTTGACCAAAGAAAACACCGAGTGAAGAGGAGAGATGTTCGCCGGTAAGACCTGTCTGTGACACAACTCAAACCGGTTTAAAGTCCGTATCAAAGCCTCACATCTTCTGATTTAATGTGTACAAAAAACGATACGTGCATTGATTAAAATGTGCATTTACTCGGTCTGCTCTTGAAATGGGCCAGGTCAACATGTGATTATATATACGTATATGCTAATATCATCATCATCATTGCCAGAAACCGCTTAATCCTGTACAGGGTTGCAGTGAGCCAGAGCCTATCCCGGCAGACACAGGGAGCAAGGCAGGGCTATACCCAGGATGGGGCACCAGTCCATCACAGGGCACCGGGGGCAATTTAGCCCACAGGCCAATGAACATATGCAGCAGCATGTCTTTGGACTGTGGGAGGAAACTGAAGCACGCGGCGAAAACCCACGCGGACACGGGGTGAACATGCAAACTCCACACAGAAAGGCCCCCGAGCCAGAGATTCAAACCCGGTACATTCTTGGTATGAGGCAGCAGCGCTACTCACGGCGCCACCCTGCCGCCTCATATATGCTCATATAATAAATTGTAGTCTTCCACTTATAATATGGGTTTGGATCGCAAACATTAATTGTAAATATTTCTTTAAAAATGAGCACACACCAGAAACACCGCTTCATGGCTATGTGTGTTGCTGTTTATGGCAGTTCGGTGCTTGCTAACAGCACTTGACGCTACAGTCTGTTAAGGCTATACGAGGGATCTTTGTTGATTATAGCAGTTAGTTCTGTGCTCCCAACCCAGCGACCTGAGTTATATTCTCGCTCACCACCAGCACCAGTGTCGTTTATCAACTCAGCCCCAAACAATGAGTACCTCGTGCGATGTGAAAACATCGCTTCTAGGACGTACATGCCACCCACCCCCTCAATTGCTGTGCCGGCCTTCACAGGTGTTCGCTAACTGCACTTGCTCCCAGCAGTCTGGCGAGGCTGTACGGGGGATCTTTACCTTTACTGTGTGCTATTGTGTGCGCGCTCACCACTCAGTAGACGGATAATTACGGGATTAAAGCTCCGGTTGAGTGGGCGCCTGAGCCTTGCTGCCACTGCGCGGCCAGCCCTTCGCGTTAATGACGCGGGCGCTGTCCGCGGTGCTGAAGCGCGGGGCCGCTTGCTTCACTGTGCCGCCTGCTGGCGAGCGCCGCTCGTCAATCTCTGCTCGCCCGCTTCATCACGCCTTTGCCCGAGGCATACGTAGGGGGTGGCCTCCCGCTTGTATCTCAGCTGCTCGTGTAATGGAAAACAAGAGTGCCTGCAGTAACACGGCGAACAAGTAATGTACGACCACGTAATGCACTGGCGGGGACGCGGGCGTGTGTGTGTGTGTGTGCACACGCGCGCGCTCTGCAAATCGAGCCCTCTTCCCTTGCCACGGAGACGACCTATACTTCTTACAATTAGGGAGCTGTATTATTAAACGTGACACGAGTGTAATTCAAGCACTCCGTTCTCGGCAACGACAACTGTTTATGTGAGATACACTGGCGCGGATGATTGTGCTAGTAGTTCCTTTGTAATGTGCAAATTAATTGTAACAGAAAGGATAACTTAATTGGTTTATACCAAGGCACATAATGCTATTTTATAGTCACTAATGTAAATTTCTAAAATTGTACAATACACGCTGCGGTAAAGTGTACTAAGTTTGTTGCATTACATTACAATAACAGTTATTTCAACAAATACACGAGAGCGCATGCAGAGCTTAATTGCGTGATTTTATAGGGATAATGTTCATTGCAAACACGTGCGGTATTTATAAAAGTGGATGAGAAGCTATGATTCAAGTGGCATTGCTATTCAGGCTGTTTACTGCCTGCCCGTGAAACCAATTCGGCTAAGGTTCATGCGCCAGTGGAATGCAGTAAAAGTGGAGATACAAATCTGTGAACAATGTGGTCGATTTCCGCACAAGCATGTCCACGCATTCTATTGTGAATGCTTTATTAGTGTCTTCAACTCAAATAATCCACACTTCCACACAGCCTACACGTTCCGTGAGCAGTGGGCAGCACACCTCCCCCACCACCCCTGCAAACACCACCCAGTACTTTCACGGCAGGCGGGGGGGGGGTGGTGCTCGTTCGCGTCCTCGGAGACGCGCACAGAGAGAGAAAGGGAGGGTGACACACAGACGCAACACACACACACATCGAGAACGGGGAGTGGAGCAGGTTCGGAGCGCAGCCTCCAAAGGGCGGTAGAGTAGTGCCTCGTCGCGCAGAGACCTCTGCTGTCCCAGACGCGTCGCGGCAGCTCCGTGGGTCACAGAGTGCCGAGCTTGAGCGGCTGGTCCCGGGCACTCGGGACAGCGGGACCGGCGCCGCCACCTCCTCCTCCAACCTCCTCCTCGCCATGCGCGCTCACGTCGCGCTCTGCCTGGCTGCTCTCTTCGTGCACGGGGACGCTCACGCCGGGACCGGTATGGACAAACACGGGCACCGATCTAACACAGCACCGCTGGACTCACTCGCATCGCAACGCACAACTCGCACACCACCACCGGTACTATACACGGTGTTTAAAACACCGGCGCGCACGCGCTCATACGGATAGGATGCACACGTGTGCACACGTGCAAATATCCCCCAGCGCATGTTGCTTCTAACTGACTGTTGGGGCATGAGCTGTCAGTGAGCACCTATGAAGGCCGGCACGGCTCACAAAGTAAACACAGTCACTCACTGGTACACGCACACACAGGTGCGCGGACTGGTACAAAATGGAGCACACGTACATATGTACAGGTACGAACACGTTCACTGACACTGGTACACACACTGATACACATATACTCTGCTCACACCGTAACGCACGCACAAATACACAGGTACACACTGCCACACACATACATAAACGCCCAGGGGTAGATGCACACAGACAGGTCTACAGACCAACACACGCACAGCAGTACAAAGACAAAGATCCCCGTGTAGCCTTAACAGACTGTTGGGCCAAGTGCCGTTAGCGAGCACCTCACGGCACTTGACCCAACAGCAGTACACACACACTGGTACACACAACAACGCCCCTAAAACTTATGAACTGTCTTATGAACTCCGAGTCAATCTGCCTGCCTCCTATCGCTCTGCTCCAAAGTAACTCTGTAAACTGTATATATAGTCCCGATGAAAGGCAATGTTAATGACAAACGTGGTATTTATTTTATAGATGGGGACAATTAGTGCTGTCCATTAGCGTCTCTTGCACGCACCTAGGTACAACACCAACACGCCAAAGATCCATCTTGTATAGCCAGCCGTACGAACTTGTTTGGACTAGTTCTGTCAGCAAGCGCCTTTAAAGGCTGTAAATAAAACGAGGAGCTTGTGGCCTGACACGCATCAGACACGCCACGCGCTTCCACACACTTCATGTGACATCCTTATGTACGTGTCTTTTCACGCGAACTTTGAGGGTAGTTCTTTTTCTTTAACACAGCCGACACACAGCCAGGCCACCAGGTGTGACTGTTCTTGTCGATTTCGTTGTGTTTTCTCACAACTTGTTAACTTTACGGCGCGAGGCACTCAATGAGTTTGGCCCGGCGCCACAATCGTTAGCGCCGGAGCTAAGGACTATGTCTTGATTAGTCGGAAATTGAAACGGCGGCGCCGTGGTGGAGGGGCTCGGGTGGTCGGAATTGAAGACGCGATTGCTGGACTGTTTAGAATGCATTTAATAAAAATGTAAAGGCGCGGCCCTGCAATTGTTTGCCCATGCCCCCGCTGACAGAAGGGCTTTTACTTGATGTGGTATTTGGTCTACTTTTACACGTTTACCAGACGTGTTGTAGGAGGTAGCAGTTACCCACACTATACCCCACCCACCACCTGCGACATGAACTACCGTGGCGTACCCATTTATATTTCTGGATTGACAGGTGCTGGGGATGAGATTTGACAAATTTACTTTTCATACTACACACTGTAGACTATAAAAATCAATGCAACGCTATACAACCACATCTTTGGCATTGCTTCTACGGCGTTGAAGCAGCGTATGCACGTCTATAACAACCGTGCACCGTTTTACAGAGCTTAAGACCCACTGAGATATGCGGTTGGTAATAGCTCTTGCAACGGTTTCGCAATAGCTGACATCAGTGTGAACACATCCTCAACACGGCCTGCCACAGCCACAGTGTACACGGCAGTTGTCCCAGGATGCCTCCACTTAGTTTTGAAATACTTTCAGTACACCATTTCAATAGAGCGTGTCCTTTAGGGAATATTATTAGGATCTAATAATAATCCGTTAAATTGTGTCACATTATCCATACTGTTCAGGTTTATTATGCCCTCGTGTGCCACATACGCGGTATAAATTAACAATATTTGTTCATAAACAATATACAGTCGTCTACTATTGGCTAAGCAAGCTTTATGAGATAGTTAGCCTATATCATTATTGTATAAGCCCTTGCTCACGTTCAACGAATGCGTGATGAAAACGGAAGGAAAATAGTTGTCTACATTGAGTGGCAGGGTGGCGCAGTGGTAACGTCTGTGCCTTCCAGAAAGAAAGTCCTGCCCGAGGTGGTTCGATTTCCGCCTTAGGCGCTTTTATCTGCAAAGCTTGTGTGTTCTCCTTATCTTCTACGTGGACTTGCTGGGAGTTGATCAGTTTCTTCCCACAACTAAAACACACTAATTTCATTAATCGGCTGACAACATAATATATATGGACGCAGTGTGTGGCGGGTTGGCGCCGGCTCCCCTCAACCTCTCTGCCGTTTCCTGCAGCGTCTTGGGACCTCTGGGTAAAAGGCGTTATATGAAATAAATGTTGATTGCATCTAGTATATGCACTACGATTCCTTAATGCCACAAAGTTGAATTTTTTTGTTAACCACGCGCAGCACCCGCACTGTGTCTCAATAGGATTTAAACTGTTGCTGCTTTGGTCATGCTGCATCGCCACGCAGAGAAATGTGTGTGATACACAGACTGTTCACATTGCAAAATGGGTCTCTCGTGGAATAATCCCGAAATTGCTTGTGTGAAATGAAGCAAGTCAATGAAGAAATATCAGAATCTAATTAGTGCGTTTTTGTCTTCAGCATTCTTCCATGCAGCCTGCCATTCCACGCAGTCGTCCCATTAACTGCGAGCGTTAAAAGCCATATGGCCGATGCTAGGTGATGCGTGAAAGTCGTAGTTCAATTCGGGGTTAAGGTGATGGTATCTCCGTAAGCTGAATGCTGGCTCAAGCTAAAACCCATCCCATGGTAAAACTATTCCTTCCATTAACTGCAAACTTTGCAAATGACTTTAAAAGCTGCTATAAAGCAATTACAGGGCTCATTACACATACGCTGCTTTGATCCTTGGCACATGTTACAGTCCTCAAGAAGTCCTCGGTTGCGTTTATGTGTGTGGGAATGCCTGCAGGAGATGCGGGCTCACTTACACCAACCGGTGGTGCTCTTGAATGAGATGTCATTGCCTTACCACGAACTCAATCAGTGAGTCAGATTCTATTTAACTTTGAAGGAACCGTTGAGCTATGCAGCTCTTTTTAACAGTTGAACAGCGGGGAGGGGGAAGCAGGTTACATCTTAAGGCACTGGGGGCAATTTAGTCAGGACATTCAACCTTAGCAGCTAGACTTTGGACTGTGGGAGGAAACCGGAGTACCCGGCGAAAACCTACATGGACATGGGGAGAACATTCAAACTCCACATGGAAAGGCACCCGAGCCGGGATTCGAACCCGGGTGCTTCTTGCTGTAATGCAGCAGTGCTACTCACCGCACCACCTGCCGCCCCTAGAGTACATTTTTACAAAACACACTTTTTTATTTTAAACACAGACTTGCTAGAAGTCTGTCCTTGTAGTTGTCGCATCTCCTGTTTTTTTGGGTTTATTAACCGTTGAGAAGTGTTGTAGCTCATGAAGTAAATTCTGGAGGCAAGCCCCACCGGTTTAATGGCCACACTTGCCTGCGCCAATCAATCTGCGTTACACATACCGAGGCTGGTGCAGGAGATTGCTGGGAGGCACACGATAGCGTAGGATGTATTTTTCATGGAGCTTGCGTTGGATGTTTTGAAACACTATCTCTTCTATGCAAAAACAAGTTTCTCCCTCCCACCACCATCCCTACATATCTGTTATCAAAAGTCACGTGTTCCGTGTGAAAACCCTCGTGTTACCACCAGAAGCGTTCACAGGACATCGGTCACTGCCTTCCAGACACATTCAGGTTGTGAAATTGTAAAGGTTGAATGTCAGGCGTTATATTTATACATTTTATACATGCAGTTTATTTTGTATTAGACTGTCTCTTCATGAGTAAATACATGTATTTTGCTAGCGTCTGTAAAGGCATCTCTGTTCAATATGAGAATCCGTGCAGGTTTTGATAAGGGATTATTTATGTTATTTTAGCATACTATTAAACTGTTTCACTTCACTATTTGTTGCGTATAGCAATTTTAACATTTGACGTAAAAAGATACAATGTTTTACCCTTTCTCTCAATAATACAAGTGAGCTTAAAACACCAAATAGACACATTTTACAAGTCCAGTATTTATCTGCTTTTAGGTAAAATTACCATGCTTACCTGCATGCTGTCATAATGTTACTGATGGAGCCCACTGTATAACTATAACCATTGAGGCTTTCTTATATCCACTAGATCTATGAATGTTGACATCTTGGAAAGACAAGGTCTACCAAGAGAGATGTGTTTTATTTATCTTGATGGATAAATAATGTATTGTGTGCTCTAGCCATTGGTAAAGTTATCACTGGCAAAACTATGTTATGATTATTATGTTTGTTTACTCAACTAAGCCTCAGTGAGTCTCAATTATATTTTGGGATCCTGTACATTTATTGCAGTAGTTGGCGATGTTGCTATAGTTCTTCTCAGATGAGTAGTTTGCAGGTAAATTTTCACACATTGTGGATGTTTGGCCAACACTAGCTATGAGAGGAAACTGGAGGACCCAGAGGAAACTCATGCAGAACAGGGAGAGAACATACAAATCCCCTATATAGAAGGGTGCCCAAGTCTGGAATCCGACTCGGGCCGTTAAAGCTGTGAGAATTACTATTGTACCACCCTGCCACCCAATTATTGTATCTCAAAAATGTCTTTAAAAGAGCTTGGTATGGCAGCGAGAAGTTTTTTTATCCTCTACAAGTTGTAAATGTTGCCATATTGTTTAAACATGTTTTTTGTAGAACCACAAATGTAATCATTATCCACTGTATTGAAAATGTTTTGGCCATGATTCCCTATGACAATGTTTCTGGTTAAAACCACTGGGCTAATGTTAGGCAATGATATTAGCTGTTTTATCACCATCTGGAATATGAGAAGGCATATCTTTGATTAATTTCTTGCAGAATCAATTTTAGAAATGTATTCATGCATAACATATAATTACACTAATTTATTATTTCTGAAAGACCATTCATATGGCCGGTGTTTGATACTGGCCTAATGTAACTTGTGCAGTATTATTATTAGTTCCACCTATTTGTTTTTTATGTTGTTAGATTTGTTGTTGTGAATTCCAATACATATTATTGTAAATGCTTCGATTTGGGAAATGGCAATCCCATGTTTGAAGATATATTTTTAACAAGCCGAGAAAAATGCTGTTTTCATATAACCCCTCTGCCTCCTCTCATTTACATGGCTGCATTCCCCAAACATGCATGGCCGTCTCTTATATCCATTTACATTTCTGTAAATATGCTTTTGCAAATATATTATGGAAAGTAGATTGTTTGCATAAGTATGAGATTAGATGAGCACTTTCATGAAGAAGAAAATGTATTTGATATGAAATAAATGGTTTCAGAGGTTCAGCAGTCACTTGTATGACAATTGCTTTCCAAAGTTCTTTCAGGATAGCCGTGTTGATCGCTCCCCCTCTCTCCTTTGCGACGTTTCGCCTCCCACGTTAGAGGAATCCTCAGGCGTTCGCAGAATTTCTCATGCATTGAGCCATGAAAACCTATGTCTCCGCATACATATAAGTTTTACTGGTGCATAGATTTACCACACCAGTCACTCATGTCAGAAGAGAGCACTGATGAGAAGCAAATTAATGTGATAGGATATAAATGGTCTCGAAGTTCAGCAGTCACTTTGTATTTCTATTTTGCACATCCATGGGATTTTACTGGTGCATAGATTTACCACACATGCCACTCACTGTAAAATAAATAGTGCAATAAAATAAAATTGTGAAAAGACCTACACACAGCGTGACATGTATTTTCCAACCATTGCTTCCAGCTGAGATAATGAGAAAAAGTAGAGGACATTAATTCAGTTTCTATTCGAGTTGACACTTGCTATTAGACCGATGATGCAGCGCATATTTGCATATTAAATATATCAAAAGTTCCACCTGATGGGAGGACAAATAAACAGAACTCAAGTGGAGCTGCTTCAGCTGTTTCAATGTGAATGCGGCACCGAAAATGTTCGTATTTTAACAAACTGTTTAGTTTAAAACTCTGCTTAATTTCCATAGATATTGGCAGATTTTTGTTTGTTAAATATACATAACAAAACTCTTGTGCATATATGATGTACTGTATATGGAAGCAATTATATGCGGTCCAGATGTATGGTTTATAGAAAGAAAGCAATAACGATTGCCATTCATTAAATGAATGTGCCATCATTATACATGGTCTTCTTGAGATACAGCTGAGGTTATATTTTTATGTAAATGGTTAAAATTCATAATAATATATCAGATAGTCTGAATTCCTAAGTCAGCATGCCACATAATTGTCCACAAACATACCCTATAATGCATGCGAAAACAATACAAACATGTGAACTATAGTTATTGGGGATATATTAATGTTAACTTGATTTTGACTACTGAATAACTAAACACATACGCATGCATATATAACACATACGCATGCATATATAACTCTGCTTTAAAAGTGCATTTATCTCGGCAAAAACTGTACTTTATTTACCGTTGTGAGATTTCTAAGAAAGGCCCTTTGAAAATAGCTCATAAATGTCATTTTTAATGAATTCCATATCACAGTTGTTTGATCTGCATAATTTGAAAGTTGAATTTTAATACATTTTGCTCACAGTATTCACAATCTTTTGTGACCGCCGTGGTCTACAAAGCATGAAATGCAGAAATCGTTCAGCAGCAAGCTCACATTTAATCCTCACATTAGAGTGCTGGTTAAATACTCGACGAACTTCACTTAAATTGCAGTCAGGTGTAATTTCTACAGATATCTACAAACATCTAATTAAGACTCTGAATTATGATTAAAGACGTTGCAATTTTTTTTTTCGGGAGCAGAGGTTGCAGAGCAAGCAGCACAGCATTTGCTCTGAATTTCTTTCTGAAGTTGTCCATGCATTATGCATCCCCTTTCAGGCAGCTTCTCTAGGTCACAAGATCATCCTTATTTACTATGGACAGCTCGTCTCCAGACACTGTATACTCAATGCCAGTCAAACTTCAATCCGAAAAATTAACATCAAGTACCCAACTAGTAAATTCTTGTTTGTAGTGCGTTGACTCGTGCCACTTGTGAGTGCAAAGACAAAATACAATACTTTGGAGTAAACGTATTGCCACTAAAAATATCAATTGGAACTGGTTTGTGCTATGATCTCCTTGACCCAGTGCGATTTGGTTTCTGCCAAAGCCATTCTAATGAAACAGCTATCCTATGTATGATGAATCACCTTCTTACTTTAGATCAAAAGAGAGTCTAACTCCAAGTCCTCATTGACCTCTGCAGCTTTGGACACCAATCCATCCTCTGTGAGCCTCCATGACTATGTATTCTTCTCCACCACACTTCTCCTCTGATTACACTCCTACGTCCCAGAATGGTTCTTTTACATTTCAGAAAACGCTTGTCTTGTTAGAAGCCTCTGCGCCCCATGCCAAGGCTCCCGTTCTTCTCAATGTGCCTCCAATTGCTTGGCAAAACTATCTGCGGATTTAATGTCGAGCATCATTTCTATGCTCGTGAGACACCAAGCTCTTCTTTACCGTTGATAGGAGGTACTCAATTACACTGTTAATGCCCTGCCTTGACTTAATTTTAGATTGGTTCTAACATTCTCCAGATCAATGTTTCAAAAACACAATTACACGTCATCAGCAAAAAGTCAACTGTCAGTAATCACTCCCGTTTAATGTCAGCATATATGGACCACATATGCCAACATTACACTGGTGAAGTGTTCAAAACCTTGGAGTTGGCATTGATTCTGAACTCGGTTTCTTTTCCCAAACAACTGAACTTTGCAGGACTTCATACCTCCACCTGCACTAGGTCTTCCACATATGCCATTGTTGTACCCCAGCTGCCACTAGGACCCACACTTATGCCTTTATCACATCCAAAATCGACTACTGCATTTCTCCCAATGTTGGCTTCCTCATATTCCTTCCCTACACGCTTTAGTTGATTTAAAATGCTTCTGTTAGACGTCTCACCTGCCCTCGTGGTGGAGACCATCTCACCCCAGCACTAAAATCCCGCCACTGGTTGACAATCGATTCCCAGGTCAATTTTAAGATCGCCGCTCACGATCCTTCAAGATCCTTCATTGACTTGACCCTGCCTACCTCTCCCCTCTCATCTCGCTGTACTTCTCTTCGGATACTCTTCTACCTCCCTCCTCTCATCTTACCCGATACCACTCCACGCACTCTGGGATTCAGCAACCAATGCATCCCCCAGGTAACCTTCACTCAGTGGAATGTCGCATATTCTTCTCTTTCACCCATATGGAATAGTATTCCCTTCCCCAGACATCTGTGCTGTTAACTCCCCACCCCTGCTCAAATCCAGACTAAGGCCGTCATTTTTCTCTTCCAGTAACTGATTACTTCTCTTTCTCTTATAATAATGCTCACTGTTTCTCACAACATCTTGAAGTGCGGTTATATTTAGTCGTGGTATCAATCTAAAATGTATTGCATGTACTCTATCTAGTATAATGTTAAATGTCTAAGTCTGCAGGGAGCCAGGTGGCAATGACGTTAGAGTAGCTCACAGTTGTTTCGTTGTGAGTTCACATCTTGGTTGGGATTTAGTGACCTGTCTTCTCTTCCAGATTGAAAACATGGGTAATACTCTATGGGAAACCAACAGTAGATACCAATGGCTGGACTAATCCCGGATTACAGCATGAGAATGTGGATTTTTTACGATCGAGTTGAGTCTTCCAAATGGCCACTCCATGAATAATGACCACGTTTAGACGCATGCAGTGGCGTCGTTCATGCATATTGTCCTATCATGTATCGCTATTGCTTGATTCTCAGTTTATCTGTCTTGATGTTATTGACATGCCGTTCTCTCCACGGCCTTGTGCAGCGCTTTGTGACCCTCGGGTGAAAGGCGCTCTATAAATGCTATTATTATTATTGCATCTCGCAATTGCTGAGTGACCACAGGGAAGCTGGAAGGCAGCCAGGCAGTGAGACAGCACGAATAATTTCCAAAGCTCTGTGGTACTCTAAAATGTTATGATTTTCTCAGACAAATAGCGGAGTGCTAATACATTTCGGAGGAAACCGGAGCACTTGGAGAAAACCCACATGTGCAAGTGGGCCACTCTCTTTCCCATACACTGGGACAGATGACAGTTTGTGAATTTAACTCGAAGGCATTCACAAACCCTGAAGACGCTAGATGTAAGTTCCAGCGAAACGTCGGTAACATATTTGGAGGTAAGTGCAGTTTGTGCCCGCTTGATTCTCCAACATATCGACGGGCGTACAACACTTACATATATTTTCACATGACCTAACCCCTTAAAGACAGATCTTTACTATAGATGACAGTTCGTTTGCTGTACTGCCTCCTCCTGGCCACGCATGGCATAGGACCCTCGACGCCCCCAATTTCCGCTTGGAACCACTTTGACTTTGATTTGTTGTGAGGTTTGTTTGACTGCTGTGGTGTCACGGTTAACACATCGGACTTGCAATCCAGAGGACGTCGGTTTGATATTCCGGCGTGGCAGTTGGTACAATGGCCAAGTTGATTTAATCCAGCAATGTAAATTATTCCCCCCACAGTCAGCCAATCAGCAGGTCACGTTCGGTTGCGTTGAGTGTGGGTATCACCACCTCTTTCAAGATATTTCGGGCCAGCAAATTGATAAACGGTTGGGGGTTGTTTTGGTTCTTGGGGTAATTTTTAGGGGGTCCCTCCCATCTTCTCTGAAACTAATTATAACACCCCGTCTCCCCGCGGCCCCCCCATTTGTTGAACGTTAATAACGCACGGTGGCGCGGTGAGTAGCGCTGCCGCCTAATAGCAAGAAGACCCGGGTTCGAATCCCGGCTCGGGTGTCTTTCTGTGTGGAGTTTGCATGTTTTCCCTGTATTTGCGTGGGTTTTCGCCGGGCACTCCGGTTTCCTCCCACAGTCTAAAGACATGCTGCTGCATAGGTTAATTGGCCCGTGGATTAAAATGCCCCCGGTGCACTGTGATGGACTGGCGCGCTATCCTGGGTATAGCTCTGCCTTGCGCCCTATGTCTGCCGGGATGGGCTCCGGCTTACCGCAACCCTGTACAGGATTACGTTGTTTCTGACGATGACTGAATGAATAATAAAGCATATTATGAAAAAATTGGGCCAGTTTGAAAAAGTGGCTGAAATATAGTCTCCCTGAAATGGAGGCCCTTCTGCTAGCAGTGGCATGAGGAATTGCAAAGCTTGTACATTTACTTTCTACAATATGTTTTACTCTAAATGAGTAGGCCTGCAGAAAGGACCAGGTTTACATGTTGGCCAACGTGCCGTGGTAAACTGCCCTTTGTAGCAATGGAGACATTTTTGTGTTTTCACCAAAAATCGGTTGAAAACAGCACTGACTCACACCCTTATAGTTTATTCGTTTATCTGTCAGTTTAGGTATTGATAACTGTAATACGATAAATAGACTACGATCCTCGTGAAGATGAAGTAAATCTCAGCGGCCACTTACTCAGATAAATAAAAGAGAATCTTTTAATGATTTTCATCTGCACATATGGGGGTCAAGGTAGAAGCGTTCACGTCGCGATCCCTGTCAGGTAGTACTTGGTATTGCCTGCGAATTCTACCAAACACTTCGAAGCCAAGCTGAAAGACAACGATGTCCAGAAGCTAGCCATCGTGCTTAGAAGAATCGCAAAGAAGAAGAAGATCTGCACATATAGAAAAATAGAAGAGCTATCCTTAAATTGTATGAGTAAAATAACAAGTTATGTATTTGAAAGGGTGTCAGATGAGGAGACATGCTTTTTGCCACGAATACATAGAGATTATAAGATGTTTTCTGGAAATTGTCTCGTTTGTAATTGCTGTGTATTTAATTTTCTTTAAATATGTGTTTACTTTTTGTTTTCAGTTTCCTTTACGCCACATACAAAGCTATTTTAGCAAACAATAAACACATTGTCTCCTACTTATCTCCCAATGCTGACGGATTTTTTTTTTTTACATTTATTGCAAGCACGGAATAAACCGTAATGACTTATGTAAGTGTTGGAGACCATTAGTACATAATTGCATGATCTATAAATGGAGCGTTCCATCTTCTGCCATGCTATTGAATTTTTCCTGTTCCTGGATTTTCCACAATAAGTATGCTCTGTGCTGTTTCACAGTTAAATTGTATCCGCAGAAAAAGATTAGAAAAGATTGCGTGCCCATACTGCCGAAGTGATATCAGCGTAGTGTTATAAACTAAAAGACCCTCGTGTTTTTGAAGGACATGATTACTATGAAATTACAGTAATTTCAACATTGTGCTGAGTCGTTGTGCGAAGCTACGAGTCTGTGAGGAAGTACACTACGAGTCCAGTCAGTACGCTGCTGACATTTCTGTGGAGATGAGTGTTATTTCCGTGCAGGTTTTTTCCAGGAAATCTAGCTCCCCCCCCACCACACCTTCACACCCCCGCATGCAAACATTCCCATGAAATTTAAGCTGACCCAATATTCCAAACGGAACTTGCATTTGTACTACTCGTATTAAGCACAAAGTATGTTAAAAACGCCTTGGCTATCACAATTACATTGCAATTAAATCACTGCCTTTTTGAGCACGGTTGAGTGGGCATCTCTTGTTTACTGCCCTAAGAACTGGCTGGAAACTCCACATTCTTCTAACGGGGTCACGTACATTCAAACGCAACAGCCCTCTTGCTATTACGGTACAGTCCTGCATAGTTATGACGGTTTACATATACATGTTTTGCCCTTGGATATATTGACAAACGAACCAACGTTAGCTTTGACATTCATTTGGAGGCACCACTGGAGCACAACAGCCAAGCCAGGCCCCTGCCAACTCCATTCGCCCCGACCCTGGCTCCGCGGCCACACACGAGATTGTCACAGGTCCAGGCCCCGCGTATGTCCAGCCTCTCTCTGTCCGCCTTTGGCGAGTTAAACAAGGGAACAGCATGCAGCGGCCGGTGGTGTCATCAATCTTTCATTTCTGCATTACAGTGCTTGCAGAGGAGCCAGCGGGTTGTAGTGTGGCCAACTTGGGGGGCGGTTGGGAGGGGGGCCAGGTTGTGAAGCGATGCTCTGCGCCGCTGTGATGGGAAGCTGTAAACGCTGTTTCACACGCCCGTCTGCAACGCGGCCTTCAAGATGCTTTCCTCGTATTGTTAGCGCGCTGTGTTGCGGACCGCAACCGCCCTGTGTTGCGTCACGTCGTACTTTCCACGG
>JAZEWU010000005.1:13797293-13818981 GCA_036362915.1 Geotria australis | reverse complement strand
CCTTGTCGCTCACCCTCCCTGTCTCCCTCCGTGTTTGTCTTTAAGGAAGTGACGGCCATCTTAGGGGATGCTGGCAGATTTTTGCCGCTCTTAAGATTACCAGTTTCACGACCTTTCAGTGTATTCGAAGCAGCCTTAATTATTTTTATGTTACTTTGGTTTTTATTAGTTGTTTTTTTTTCTGTCGTTGTGCAGCGCTTTGTGACCCTCGGGTGAAAGGCGCTCTATGAAATGCTAATATTATTATTGGCAGTTTCACTTTTAAATGGCCCATATTTAAACTTTAAAATGTTGAGGTTGCAGCATGTGCTGGAAATGTTAATAAATATAACATTTCATATTTTCCTGCAGCTTTGAGCAGTCGTTTTGAAAGAAAAAAGTTGATTTAAAGTTGTTCAAATGAATGACGCTAAATTTACGTTCTCTCTAAATTGTAAAGTTATTCACTGTTGATATTAAAACTTGATGTAAATGCTGAGTATTAGTTTAGCTTAAAGCTGCGGAGCACATTGGCAGGGTAATTAGTCATTACTGAGTCTGTTCTGCCAATAAACTTGCCGCATGCCTATTGATGACATTGGTATTACTTATTTAACATTATTGTTGAATCCAAAGGTCATTGTGGAAGTTGTTAAAATATCAAGGATTATTGGAATTATGCCTCAAGATTTGAGGTCCCTACTTCAACTTAATCAGTGGGCTCTACATACAGAACGTATTCCTTTCTCTCACATGGCTTTAACTGCTCGCTCTTGTTATTACTTTATTCAGTGAAAGTTATCGAAAGGCCAGTTTCAAGGCTCTTAAGTTAATTGAGATCTATTTTCTATGGGGAAAGTTTTAAATTTAATCAGCAGAAATATCACATGGATATTGACCCATATTGGTACAGGCAACGAATTAAGAACAGCAGTTCTAAAACAGTTGATTATTTGTAAAAAAATAAAGTGTTGGCGTGCAGCATGAATCAGTTGCATGTCATACATTACATGATATAGGCAAAACAATAATTATAATGGAGTCATGGGCGTAGGAAGATAATTATAAACATTTCGTACGAAGGCTGTGCTAAGTATGCTATGACAAGGACACCCTTACATGCTGTGGATATGCTTAGCTAAAGTATGCTTTACAGGTGCTTCTGAGATGTCCATCGGTGATACAGGAATGTGACAATTGCATCGGTGTGATACTAATTCTTTATGCTGTGGGAATACAACCGTTCTAGCATTACTCGGTAATGACACAGCATCTCAATGCAAACTCTTCTTCCTTCTCTCACCACCTCCTGTATCACGAAGTCATTTACCAGGTAGACTATGTAGACTATGAATAATGCCTTTTAGTCTTGCTGGTTAAGTTTATATAGATTTTGTGTTGGCGTTTTAGTAAATGATAAAAATGTAACTTGTCCTATTTATGGTGGTTGGTAAATGATGGCAGAAAGTATAATTGGATGATCATTTATAAGCCTCATTAATGTTAAACTTACAGTATTGTAGCTAAATCAATTTACACTATTGCATCTTTACAAATCATTTCCCAATTGATTTTCCTCTTGAATGTTGTTATTTTTTACACATTGTTAATGAGCGCCTTTGTTTATTTGAGCATTTTGCCCAAGCAAATTGTTATTTTTGTATTGCTTGCGCAAATCCGTTTTTTTTTCTGGGTTCATTTTACATGCACGGCTTGACAAATACTGTCAGCCTGGTGAATGACTGTTGTGTTCATAAAGGTTTATGATCATTGCAGTGTCGCTGCACAGGCCATAAAACCCAGCTATAGAAATGTGGGTCACAGAGTGGTTCTACGCTCTTCCAGGTGGCTCTCATACGTGCCTGGGCGAACCGTGTGCCCTCGTCATCATTATTGGCCAAATTACGGCGGAACCAGCATTGGGGTGTGCCCAGTGGGGGTGATTTACCCATTCACGCAGGCTCTCGGATTAGCTCATGACCAGGCACTGCCAAAACAGCGATCAATATGCGTCAGAGGCAAAGACCCACAGACCCCAGCAATCCCATTAATACAATTATAAATTCTCAGGCGCTCACCCTCGCATAACATATGCAGCATCTGCCACATGGTGATATGCTCACTGCATTACATACGATATTTACCAGCTTATCGAGTGGTGTTATATCACATGGCTTGTCAGCAAGCGTTACCTTAATCATACACGTCTGACATTTGCAAAGCTTTGGTTTTTCTTCAGGTACTGGATAAGGTGCCGATTAATGAAAGGAATTACATTTGAGCAGTTTATATTTCGTCTCTGAAAAAGCTCAAACAACATCACCAACATCGTGCACCTGTAAAAGATATCAGCTTCTAAACTCTTTGGAACATCTAGAATGATTCTACAGAATATGTCCCTCTAAGAAAGCAAATTGTCCTTGACATTGGCTGGAATTTAATTCTGAATATAAATTCTTGACATAAAAGGTGATGAAAAACCGCTTCAAAATTGCAATTTTTTTCTGAGATGCACAGTGGATTTTGTAGTGATTGCATACAACTCAAACGTTCTATGAGGATTGACACTTGTGAAGTGGTTATCATATTACACTGTGAAGCTGGCGACCCAAGTTCAATTCCTGGCCACTGGTAACATCAGTGGCCGATGCTATTGGGGCCAATTCTGGACTCTGCATATCCCATTCACCAATTTGAATTGACCAGCTCGGTGAAGTATGGTCAAACACTCAAACAACCCCCACAACTAATGCAGCATGGTAATACCTCCATGCAGCAGGATTAACTCTCAGTTGTAAATGTTTATTTTATGTTGTTATATATTTCTGGTTGTTATGTGTACATGTTGATTTACTTGCTGTACGTTTATTTCACGTGGATTCATTTCAGGTGGATGATATGTAATGTTATCTATAATATGTAGCTTTTATGGGTTGGTTCAAGTAAAAAAATAAGTGTTGTAATCCCGCCTCCACCCGACACAGCCAATTGGTAAGGTTTGTACCATGTCCAAAACGTGCCAATTCTTTACTACTTCAGCACATCGGTATTTTGGAGAGCGAAACCACAACATTTACAATGAAATACAACGTTTCGCTGATAGTTGCAATCAACTTCATCAGGTATCTCCAGAACCCTTGTTAAATTATGGATCAAAATGGTTATGAAAGCCTTCATGTTAGACATTTAAATGCATTATTTTATATGAAAACATGAACATTGCTGGTTACGCATATAAATGCAGGAAGAATGACACATTCTGATTGCGATGTAGCACTGTTACTTATCCCAGGTGTCGCTTGTAGGAGACATTTATCTCAAAGAAATCTCATGTGGGTAATTAAAGGTTTCTGTCAGTCAACATGACATTTGGCTGAGTTTTCCTAAACCTCAGCCTGTCATGCGGATCTTTGGCCTTTATGGTTTTCACTCATTGCACAGGCATTGATTTTCCATCATTTCGCGTGAGTTTTACCAATAAACAATACCATAGCACTTAGCATGTCACACGCAAATACGTGACTGCGGGTAAAATTAGCAATTGATAATACTCTGCAACGCTAATGCCGTATCTTTTAGCTCGGATTTTAATGGAACCGACTTACTTTTCAAGTTGCAGCCATTTGAAATGCAATGAAGTGACTTCAATTTTGAAATTCCAATTAGCTGTGATTACGCAGCCATCCTCTAGTCTAAGGGCATCTATAAAACATAATCACCATAAACATTGGGGGTCAAGGTAGAAGCGTTCACGTCGCGATCCCTGTCAGGTAGTACTTGGTATTGCCTGCGAATTCTACCAAACACTTCGAAGCCAAGCTGAAAGACGACCATGTCCAGAAGCTAGCCATCGTGCTTCGAAGAATCGCAAAGAAGAAGACCATAAACATTTTATTAAGAACTATGTACAAATGGTTTATTTTAAAACATATCCTAGTTAAAACTATATATACACACTTATTTGCAAAGTTGCCAATGAATTGCAACAATGTGCATTGAGAACTTCAATTAAGTTGTGTACTGTGAGTAAAATGTCATGTCCCCATTCTTAAACGAGTAGTCGTGCTTGTGGCCAGTGTTGGGAACTCCTCATTCCTATTGCAAGGAACAGACATCCTCTCTCTAGCATAACCATTGATGACTTCCCACAAATCCATAGTCAGTTTATTTATCCCCAGAGGTTATGATTGGCTGAATTGACACCCATCTGCGACTTCAACCCACAGACTTACAATTTTTAGTTGGGCAATTTGCCACAGTGCCATCTGGTTGGACTAAATCCTAGTGTGCACAAAATGTACTTGAGTTTAACATGACAGGCCGAGGCACTTTTAACAAATTCTCGCTCCCTTAGACCCTTTCTCCAATTTATTAAGAGGCTGTCTCGAGACCTGGCGGTGAGGCAGGGCCCTGTGCCCAGGTTCCCTCTTGGCTGCACACCTCTACCCCGTAATTTACTCCACTCTCAACATTCATGAGCATCGGAGGGATCAGTGTGAGGGGAAATCACACCTGATAATTTTTACTCCAAATACTGGTGGTCATTTTAAAATGAACGAGGAGCCAGTTGAGGTGGTTCGGGCATCTGGTAAGGATGCCCCCTGCAAGGCTCCCCTGGGAAGTCTACCAGGCACGGCCCGTTGTTTGTCTGTTTCGGTTGGATATTCGGACTACAGTTGTGCGAAAGGCAGCGGAATTTTATAAAAATGCTGTTTTAGCAGAATGTAGCCACATTACCCTGGTTTGATTAGATGTGTTTTCCCCTTATTTTAAATCTTAATGAAGAATCTGAAAAAGAGTTTGGGTCTTTAAACTAATTTCGCAAAGTGACTGGTTAGATGTAATGTAATTGTCCTCCTTGACCACTGGCGATAATATATAGAGGGTGTTGCTTTTAATAGCCTCATACTGTCAGGGTTATGAACAAACTGCTCACCAGATGGGATTTCTCTACCCACATGAATGGTTCGCCCCACAGAAACGTAACGCCACAATCCATCACTACTTCATCAGAGCTGCTGAGGAATAAGACCATTCCATTTTACTCAGGGGTGATTACTTTTGACCTTTCAGCTGTGACAGCAAGAAGGTCCCGGGTTCGAATCCCGGCTCGGGGTCCTTTCTGTGTGGAGTTTGCATGTTCTCCCCGTTTCCGCGTGGGTTTTCGCCGGGAACTCCGGTTTCCTTCTATAGTCCAAAGACATTCTGCTGCATAGGTTCATTGGCCTGCGGACTAAATTTCCCCCCGTTCCCTGTGATGGACTGGCGTCCTATCCTGGGCATAGCCCTACCTTGCGTCATGTGTTTGTCAGGATAGGCTCCGGCTCACCGCGACCCTGTACAGGATTAAGCGGTTGATGAAAATGGAAGGATGGATGGATTTTGATAGTCACACTTAAATTATATCGAACGTCACTTTTAAAAACGTTCGACTGCTATACACAGTTTTATAATCCCAATCATAAATTTGGGATTTTACAGGTGTGAGTGTGCTGAAAATGTGTACCCGCTGTTTATAAATCATTTAGAACGCACTTTGCTTTGGTAAACTGTAAATTTTACTTGAGACACGATTCATGATTTATGATTAGTTTTTTTTACTCTAACCAATACATTTTTAATGACTTGTTATCTCAGTTATTGTTATTGCGTGCAGACTTATGAAGTTAATGGGAACATCACCAGTGCTGGCATGCAGTCTACTGGCTCATCTATGTCTTCTTCAGAAGACCAACTCGCGATTTATATTTCTCCTGGCTGATGCTCCAGAAACATATAGGCATGCCGTTCACTTGATGAGTGAGCAGATCACCTGTCACGCTGGCTCAGTGTAATTTTGATATGTGATAAAATAAGCTGTGTAACTCCGGTTCATGCATTTTTAGGATAGTATGGAGTGGTCATGAAAATTATGGCATCAAATAATATTAGCTGCTTAGCACTGCAGTTTTTGTTGCAGGCAATTCATTTTAAGTATAGATAGGTGTGTTGGTTATTTACCTAACAAGGTCAGGCTAGTAAACGAGTGGATTTTGTGGCCAGCATTACGGACACCCCACCACCTTTGGCCTTTCTAATGTTGATGTTATAACGTTCTACGAAATACTAGTGTTTTAATATTAATAATAATAGCATTTATTAAACGAGGTTCAGGCCCAGGTCAGAAATCAATTGTTAATAGGGTGCATCCTGGCCAGACTCATTTAGCAAGAGTGACCTGGGACAGTAGGCTGTGAGGATTGCTGCGTATTACGCCAATTGAGCAATGTTCACGTAGTTTTGACATTTGTCAAATTTGGACCCTGGTGTACTCTTGCGAGTGATATCATAGGATATTAAATGTCTGCTGTGCAGCAGACCGTGCATATTATTACGGCTATTGCAGCTGCAGTAATAATTAGGGCGGCCACTGGATTTCAAATATAAACCTCTGCAACAAAGCAGCATGCACACTACTGCTAGGCCGCGTCACCATGCACAAGTGTGTGAGTGGTGTTGGCACAGCCCACGTATGTACACATTTTCTGATGTGCAAATACACTTCAGAAACATTTGCAGAATGTCAGCAAATGCTGTCTTGCTGGATGCAAACTCGACAAGATTTTAAGGCCACGTTCGCATCCTGACAAAACGGCCGTAGAAAATTTTCCTCTGCAATTTTACTTCGTTTTTGGTAATGGTGGCAGCGACACATTTTCCCCCAATAAATTGCACAGAATGAAACATTTGCCAACATGTCAATTGGATCCTTAGCCTTTGCACTGGTCTAAAAGTCTCACGAGAAATTGTGATCTCACACTCATGTTTAATCAATCGTGAGACGTGGGCTGGTTTTCGTGGGCTGGCTTGGTCCGCTACCACAAACTATATGGGCGGTATTCTGCACAGCTGCAATAAAGGCCCACATTGAGGGGCCCTGTCTCATCAGCCGTTGGATGAGAATCAAGGGCAGTGGTTCTGATCACATAGCGCTCATCGCGTTTGGCCACGGAATGGAGCAGCAGTTACTTAATGTGCCAAATTAAAACTCTTCCTTACCATTCATTGTCATTCCACGGCCGTCCTGGCCGTGAAACCATGGACCAGCTTTTTGCCCTCTCACAGATAATTAAGGGGTCATGGGAGTTTTCTAATCCAGCCTACATTTGTTTTGTAGATCTACAACCGTGTGCCCCGAGATTTACTGTGGAAGGTGCTGCGGGCGTATGGGGTGCCGGTGTCTCTTTTGAGAGCAATCCGGTCCCTCTATTCCAGGAGCGAGAGTTGTGTCCGTATACTTGGCGTACAGTCGAATCCGTTCAGTGTGACCGTTGGTCTCCGCCAAGGGTGTATCTTGTCTCCACTCCTGTTCGTGATTTTCATGGACAGGATCTCAAGGCGCAGCCGGCGTATGGAGAGTGTCCAGTTTGAGGGTGTGGAGGTGGCATCGCTGCTGTTTGCAGATGACGTTGTTCTTCTCGCCTCATCCGATTGTGACCTCCGCCGGGCACTCGAGCGTTTTGTGGCTTAATGTGAAGCGGCTGGGATGAGAGTAAGCACCTCCAAATCTGTGGCCATGGTCCTCTTACAGAAAAGAGTGGGTTGCCCTCTTCAGCTGAGGGGAGAGCAGTTGCCCTTAGTGGAGGAGTTTAAATATCTTGGGATCTTGTTCACGAGTGATGGTAAGTGGGAACGTGAGGTTGGCCAGCGGATTGCACCAGCGTCTGCAGTGATGCGGGCACTGTACCGGTCCGTGGTAGTGAAGCGGGAGCTTGGTCCTAGGATAAAACTCTCGGTTTACAGGTCAATCTATGTCCCTATCCTCACCTATAGTTATGAACTTTGGGTAATGACCGAAAGAACGAGATCGCGGATACAAGCGGCAGAAATTAGATTTCTCTGCAGGGTTGCTGGGCTCACACTCCGTGACAAGGTGAGGAGCACAGAAATCCAGGAGAACCTCAAGAGTAGAGTCGCTGCTCCTTTGGATTGGGAGGAGCCAGTTGAGGTGGTTTGGGCATCCGGTAAGGATGCCCCCTAGAAGGCTCCCCCGAGAAGTCTACCAGGCACGGCCCACTGTGCGGAGACCTAGAGGCCGACCCAGGACACGCTGGAGGAATTATATCCTTCGGCTGGCCCGGGAACGCCTGGGAATCCTCCCAGGAAGAGCTGGAATCTGTTGCTGAGGAAAGGGATGTCTGGTCCACTCTCCTTGGACTGCTGCCACCGCGACCCTCACCAGGACAAGCCGTTTAGAACGGATGGATAATTTCCGCTGCAAAAAAGAACACTACGTTATATTTTGCAATGTTTTATCTTACGTGTTATTCGATACCAATGTTGCCGTTTGTAAAAATACTTACTTTAAGCGTTGTATAACGTTGAGATTTTTTACCGATCGCTTATTCCGTGTGACACAGTTAATTTACCACATTTGCGATCAATTTCACACGTGGCTAAATTGTGTGGAAGTGTTTAATTTGTTGTAGATATTGGCAGTCGCTAATTCACAAGGTGTGTCCGTTGAACAAAACATTCCGATTCCATAAACCAACTGTTGCCATTAATTCGTTTTTTTTTATGTAACCTTGCATTATGGTAATGTGCACTGAGATAACTAACTTATAAAGAGATGAGGGATGAGCGTTATAAAGAAGTGATAAATCAGTATGGCCTGAAAATGGTTAACACCAGAGTCCCCATCTGGAGTGGAATGAGCGACACTGCACGAGGGAAGCATGACGGGCCCGGCCATCTGCTGCACTGAAGACGATCCCGCCAAGATCGGCCCAGCAATAACGCGTGACAGCCACCAGCCTTGTCGCCTACTCACATCACAGACAATGTGTGAGAGAGTCTACGTGCGGTGTCTCTGCTAGTGTATCTTTGGAGAGTCCGTGTCTCACCTCCTGACTCTTTGGAGAGTGTGCGAGTCAAAGCCCGTGACTGTTTTGAAAGTCTGTCAGTCCCAGCCCCCCGAACTTATTAGGGCCTCACAGCTCAGACCCATAAGCAGTGGAAGAGAGCAGAGGGGGGAAGGAGCTATGGGTAATTGTGTACATCGCTGATGTGATTTGCTACATAATTCTTGCAACTAAATCTCGTAATGTATATGCCTCGGTGAATTTTCCCACTAATGACTGTAACTGTAGAATGTTACAGAAGGATTTGCTATGCAAAGATCATGAGTAATTATTTGTCCACTGCCAGATAACGGCCTCTCCAAGTCATCACTGTTCTTCAGTCTTGCGATGCCACGATCCAGCCGTTCAATCGTGTTCCTTCCTTTGGATACTATATTGTCATTAGTCTCAACCAACGGCCATTGAACCTTTTAGAAATTCGTCCTTTTCGTATCCACCTACCTTGTGTCTCAGTCATTCCATGCATGCACCGTGCCACGCTTCTTAGTGCCCTTTTCTGCTTTTGTTCCATCTCGTTTGTAAATTTCAATGTTTATGATCCATATATCACAGTAGGCAATATAAACCGATCGACGTATACCAATAATCATATCAAGACAATTACCCTGCAGTGTGAACCAGTGTGAACCAGTTTTAGACCGGATCTCTCAATTAAACTACTCCAACAAAAAATCAATAGTAAAGCTTAAAACAACTTCAAAGGACACAGAAGGTGAGACTCATATCCCAAAAGCCCCATCGCTAGGATGGGTGATGCTCGATTATCAAGGCCAGCGATGGAGTGGCAACTAATGGAGACAACATTCCGTGGAGAGAATGTCATCCTCAGGGGTTGAGCGATGAAATGAGCTAACTCGGAGGAGTTGAGTGCGCATCGTATCTCGAGACCGTGAAGGAAAGGATGCCGACAGCTCAGGGAAGGCCTCTATCTACCAGTGGAAATGACAACATAGCCACTGATGACAATGTCATGAAGTTATGTTTTGTTTGTGTAATTTAACAACAGAGGCCATGAAGGTTTTATACGTACGCACAACCATTCACGCAAGCATTTTCAATATGTCTGTTGAAAAACTGCCCTTTTTTGTGCAGCGTGTGCATCATGCATATCCACTTTGTTGCAAATATTTGCTTTTAATTTTCCAAAACATATACTCCCGTACCAGAAATGGTAGGTGGGCGGGGAGGGTGGGGGAGTACATTTTGTTGTTAACGTGGGTTTTCCAAGTCCCTGCACCAGGTGCGAATAAAACATTTAATTGATGGAGTGGCGCTATACAAGCGAAATTCACATTAACTCCGTATTCCCCACCTGGCTCGGGGAATTTGCTAAATCCTTCGTGATTTCTTTTCTCCCCATTCAAATAGTTTTAAGCGACTTGAATCTGATCTTTTTGAAATATGCTTTCGAGCCGAACGTTTTCATTCTTAAATGTTTTTTTTTAACTAGACATTTGTTCAGACTTTCTGCCTCGGCTTTAACCTCATGGAATGCATGCATCTTTGTGTTTATGTCCTTCTAAAAAAAATGACCAAACTACTGTAATGGTAATCCATTGCCTCTGATTCATACGTTGGCAGTAAAACTGCTGCTGCTGAGACGTGTGCACACTGGACATTTTTATGCGGCACATAACAGGGACTTGGCCTTATTATTGGAACAGGTGCAGGATTAGCGGCGTAAATGAGCGACTTCTACTAAAAGTCTGGAGTAATGTAGCCGCAGTCAGTGTGGAGGCTATGCGTGGTGGCGACAGCCACCTCATTGGCAAATCAGGAACGTCCACAAAGGGTGACAGAATATTACCCTTTCACCTGCATGCAGTCACTTCTCGTCATCAACCTTCCTCACCTGGCGATGAAACTCGCCCCGTGATGTCATCACGCGGGCGACGGCACTGCATGTTTGTTGTGTCACAGGAATGCCGTAAAGAGCTTGTAAGCTCACTGGGTGCTTTCTGCTGTAACGGTAAACATCTATGTATCTATTTGACGCCCGTCGTGACCGCGTTTGTCATTGCAGATGCGTGCGACAGGCCGCTCGTGGGGGCGCTGGCCCCCGACTCGTTCCGCGCCTCCTCCGTGCTGTCGGCGAGCCACAGCCCGACCTTCGCCAAGCTGAACCGCCGCGACGGTAAGCGCCGCGACGGTCCCTCCCTTGCTGTCAAGTCAGTGCAGCGGATTCGCGGGACAGTATTTTCTTTTGTGCATTTAGCACTGCTACTGCGTGTGCCCGATTGTGCCTTCGGGCATTTATCACAGTTACAAAATCACCCCAGGAAGAAATGTGTGGAAGCTTATTGCGAAGCATTTTGTACGATCACTGTAAGAGGCTCTGAGAAATGGGCATGGAGAAATCATTGCCGGTGGTTTTTTTAGACATCCTGTTCATTCTATAAGTCTACTATTGCCTGCCCCTAAACCGATTTCTTGTCACCTGAGCCATTGTGCTAACCTTGACCTTAACCTTAATCTTTAACTCTAACCCTAATCTTCTAAGCCTAATACCTAACTCTAAGGTGAGCAATATTCTGTCAGTCATAGCAGTTCCCTTCTAACCCCATTTGATAACCTTTTCCATAACCATTACTCGTAACCCAGTCACGCTTGGTGTGTTTACATCTGCTTATCATATTGCTTGTGCAGCTCTGTTTTCCAATGGCCCTCCCTTTGGTCAGGGTGCATGTTGACACCTTTATGTTCTGTTACAATATAAGGTGAACTTAGGGAGCAATGTCACAGAAACAATTAGCCGAGCACTCAGAGATCACTGTGAACGCACACAAGTCAGAGAGCAAGCCATTCACTGTCATTCTCTTTTACAGCTTCAGCATTTGCACATTAAGGGTGCAAAGCATTAAAAGCATTATTTTGACTTGACGGTTATTGCCGTATATTCATTGCTATCATCGTACTGCAGTGGTTGTGATTTAATACCACCCAAGACTCTGAATAATTGTTTTTACGTGGCAGCACATATGATAAAACAAAGCCCTTTAGTTTACCCCATAAAATGAATAATAAAATGCAAGCATAAAAATTATGCAGCACATTCCATAAAACACCATGCCTCCTATATAACACTGCTGATGTGTCTTCAATGCGACATTTATTTTAAAAAACACAAATTATATCCGATTCAATTTTTTTTCAGAAAATACAAGCGTGCAACAAATCTACCACTGTATATACCTAACAAAACCCAAGCGTGGTTTATGAAATAATAGCACAGAAATTACTATTTCTCCAATCAATGCAAATTAATTAGGGGCGTTGAAAAGAAATCTTCTTTTGGGAACGCTACCTATTTTGCGGCGATGATCTTGTTTCACAGCATTGACACATTTCTCTTTGACTCTTACACAGCTATGTCGCACAATTTGACTCCACATTACCATTCATCAATAGCGAACGATAAAATCCCCCAGAATTAATCGGTCCGCGCTGTGATACATATAAAACGCCACATTAGGGTGCGACGTGAGCACAGTAGGCTTCGCGGCGCGCGTGATCGAGCGGGCTTCCGTGGCGAGCCTTTCCGCTCACACACCACGCCCGAGCTGGGCGGTTTTTACTTCTCCCCGGCTGAGGGGGCGAGGGTCAGCCAGAGGTTTAGAGGCCCTGTGGGTCACTTAGGCAGCACGGACGTGCGCTGTGTGTAATGTAAAGGGCAACACCGTGGCGGTCGCGCTGGAGTCTCTCATTAGCCCGGGAAACTTAGCCACCTCCTCCTCGTCGCACGGCCCTTCGAATGCGACGCCGAGGGATGGAACGCCTCTGAGCGGATATCCACCGAGCAGACGGAGCCGTGAAGGTGCTGGGTGGATTTTCACATCGCAGGACATGTGAGAGGTGGCGGTGGCTTGAAGTGGTGTTATATAGATAGATGTTTATTATTGCAGCAGAAAATACCAACTGAGCTTGGAAGCTCTGGAAGTGGGATTTCTGCCAAACAACAAACAAACGAACTAACCAACATAAACAATATATAAAGTCACAAGGTGATACAACGATTGAAGTGTCATTCATCCCGCAGTAGATTGGGCTTAGCTGATGATGATAATGATGATGATAATCTGTGGGACAATTACTAGGCTTGTTACAGTGTGTTTGCAGAACTGTCACTACCATGCATGCAGTCTGAAGAGGGCATGAGCTGAGTTGCACATTGAGATATTTTGAAAATTGGACTTAGAAGGGCTCCACTGTTCAATTTTAAGACACTTGTCACAGGAAATGTGAATATAAAGGCTGAATGAGTCACAGAAGCACACAGTAGTTTTCAAGACCAAGGCAATCACACACTCACTGCATAGCTCACGCCACAGAAATAAGACAGCATCTGTTACGCGTAATTTGAGGTCACGGACCTTAATATGGTCTTATTAATCTGAACATTTTTTCCGCCGCATTTTAATTGAGTGCCTGAAGGATGACACACATTAAATTATGCGTGTGCATCATGAGCATTGTTAGTGCTGCAGTACATAAGTTATTTACGCGAGACGGAAGGAAGAGCCACAAAAGACCCACACATTTGCACGCTATATATTTCAATACCAAAATAACATTGTACTGACGTAGGTTTTCACGGCTCGATTCATGATGGTTGCTCTTCAGAGCTGTTCTTTCGGGATAGCCTTGTCGAGCGCTCTCCCTCTCTCCCTTGTGACGTTTCGCCTCCCATGTTGGAGAGAGGGAGAGCGCTCGACACGGCTATCCCGAAAGAACAACTCAGTAAGGCTTATCTGGGTAAACAAGCGTAGTGATAAATAATCCAACCACCCATCCATATTCATATAGCCTCTTTTCATGGTGAGGCTGGCTAATTAATCCCATATAATTAGGTCTACATATGACGAGAGCCATCACACGCTTTGACTTTTGTGTTGCTATTATCTCCAGTGGCTTAACATGACCAACTCCAGCCACGCACAGCGTGACGCAGCTGTCATAGCCGAGTTCTCTTTTTTTTTCTTAAAAGGTGGAGAGGTTTATACAGGTTCACGGTTCCAATCCAGCGGCTACCCTGATTGTTACCGCGGGTATAATAACCATAATACCACATGCCGTCTGCTTCATGGTGGGAGTTAAAGATCCCCTGGCGTCATCCGCAAGAGTAGCCCATTGTGGGCCAGCGTCAGGCTTCACATTTTTGCGAATTCAACGGTTACCTGAAAATTATGCATTCTGGATTGCAAATAGCAGTCATTGGACCCCAATACTGCAGAATAAGCCCCAGGTCACCCTTGAAAATGATACGACCATAGTCTCGTGAGTCATCAGCTGGTTAAACAAATGAACTTGAAACTTGAACAGGTAAAGACACACCACCGTGACTGGGTTAGTGTTGAGGCTGCATGGATTCTTCACTGAGCAGCTATAAGCCTATAACATGAGTGTAAGGAGACAAATGTAATACATGTATGACACTGATGGCCAATGGACTCCAATAGAGGGTGCTGTGGCGGTGCTCCTGAAAATCCGGTCCCGATCAAAATCCGGTCAAGGTAGACGCGTTCACGTCGCGATCCCTGTCAGGTAATACTTGGTGTTGCCTGCGAATTCTACCAAACACTTCGAAGCCGAGCTGAAAGACAACGATGTCCAGAAGCTGACCATCGTGCTTCGAAGAATCGCAAAGTAGAAGTACATCTAATTTCTTATTACTGAAGCTCAAACTCATACTTCACAGCCACATATATAAATACGTCCACATAATAATTGTTTTTTTCATTGGGCTTGCATCCTCATTAAAACAAAATCGTTATTATTGGAATACACGAAGGTCTTCTTCTTTGCGATTCTTCGAAGCACGATGGTCAGCTTCTGGACATCGTTTACACGAAGGTTAAAATTAGCTTGCTTAGCTTCCTTAAAATACATATAAATTGGTAAATTAAAGGTGCAATGAAACAACAGCTATACTATGGAGAATGCAGGAACGTATTAATGAAATAGTGTACAATTTACACGAGCACCGTATACTGATGTATAAAACAGTAATGTACACCCCTTTAATTAACCACTAGAATAAAAAAGGTCTCTACATTGTTTTGGTCACGGAGGTTATTTGACCATTCTTCACCACGGTTGTCAGTGCTGTGTTGATGAAGAGGGGTGCCCTGGACCGGTTCAGATACCACTCGCCACTGACGTGAGCCGTGACCAAGAATGTAATGACCGTTGTGCCACCACTCCTCCCCGAATAAAAATATGACACTGTAATTATGGCTGCAGTGAAATCCATATCTAGTTAGCTACTTGACTTGTACCGTGTTTTCTGGAACATCCACTTCAACTGCAAAACCGCTGGATCGAATGTGAATTAAGTGTGGAAAAGCCGGGCTGACCTGCATCCACAGGCTGGCTTTCATGCACATCCACGCATTGCTATGCATTGAGGAGCATGAGTATGTTCCGACACGGCCAAGGATAAAGGTTTTAGTGCAAGCAACTTGTGTCACCGCACGGCCGTGTGATAAATGACCGTTAGGACCAAGCGTAATAAAAATCACACGTAAAACCCGCAACTGCCTGCCGCAGCGAGCACAACAAGAGAGCGTGCCGCTGCTTGATGTAGCGTAGAAACACACAACTACAGTTAATCCAAGAGGCATTTTGCCTGAATGCATATTCCTATTTGCCATGGGTTTTGCAATTTGAAAAAAAGAGAGGAATTACTAAAAGAATAAGAACAAAGTGAAGATTTTGATTTGTTTGACTGCCTCTGCTGTAATGATTTAATGATTCAATGCTATCGAGTAAGCATAAAGCGACAAAGCTTTAAGCATATTTCAAAATGCTCCCTTCTGAGATTAAATAATGTATGCTTAAGTATGCAATTCATCTGGCTTTGACTTCATTTCTATGAATTTACATGCATTGCATTTATTGATAGTGGTAGCAATGACGAATGTGTAGCTATTTGGCAAAATGTTAAACCAGTATTTATCTGAGTGTGTATGAAACGCAGGCATCTGCAGATAACAATGGGAGTGCAAATGAATCATAACGATGCTCTATAAATGACATTTACGAGTTTAACATTTCTACATTTTTTTTCCACACGTGGAATTTGTTTCAAACAAAAATCATAAATTTATATCTGGCCATGATATTTTATTGGACAGAAAAATGATATTGTTGATGGAATAAAGTAAATATTGATAATATAGTAAGGTCCAGTGACCCTTGAATGTCCAATGTGTCTTGGAGCCCAGTAAAGCATGTGCTGAAATTACTTTGCCATTTGTTGACCTCTGTTTTGCTATCTCCAGAACCCACAGACTGCTTTCCATGAGCATCACACAATGCTGTCTTGGGACAACTTCAAAGCGCAACATTTCGTAGCTCATTAATTTTATATACATTTGTATGACACCTCGGTTTTCATGGGCTTTCTCTTTATGCGAAGGACATATAAAATACCACAGCGAGCCTGTCACCTTCCTGCTTTGCACCCTTTGCAGGTACAACATGTTCTCATAATTGACCCCTATCTGTACGGGGAGTTTAATCAAATTAAGGTTATTATCATGGGGTTAGCTCCTCCATTGCTTCATACGAATTACTATCTGCTCCCTGGCAAATTGAAGTTAATTCAGAATGCGTGCTTTGACAACATGCACCTGAAGTGCTCCTATTCATCCCATGAGACCCAGCAAATGCCTCTTGATGAAAACTGACTGAGGAATATTTTTTTCAATTTGAAATATTTGCGTATCAGGTTTAATATGTATGTATGTATATAATTGTGTTTTTTTAATCACTTTTCTATTTTAAAAAATGTATATAGGCCCCGGCTCACCGCGACCCTGTATAGGATTAAGCGGTTTCTGAAAATGGATGGATGGATGGTATATAATATAAATCTCAGACCTGTGGAAGTCTAGTTGGCCAATTTACGTCGGTCATTATTTGAAAACAATCGTATCTATCAAGATGAGATTTTATGCTGGAAGTAGAAAAAATTAGACCAACCCCCTACCCCAATCTCTGCGAAATTGCCAGTAGTTTTACACAAATATGTGAATGACTGGAAACATTGCAGGGATTATATTGACATTGCGAGTCAACAAGAAAATACTCAGCACAGCTTTAAGTAATGCACTCACAGGACACCTCATTACAGCCCATTTTGTAAACCTTGCATTGTCTGAAATTGTGACAAGTTACATAAAACACGTTCAGAAATAAGCCAACTCCATTAATGCAGGTTGATTGTGCTTTTGCAAGGTCTGTTATTATTGTTGCCTATTTGCTGTACGCAGACGTGCGATGACAGTAACTAAATATAGCGCTCCATTCATCATTGGCATCGCTAGTAATTTTAATTCCACCGCTGGCTAGAAGCCTGTTTACGCTGTCACCGCTGCCTCCAGTCTGCTGCTGCAGTGCAGCTATATGTGGCCCCGTTTCATCTCTGCTGCTCGCTTTTTTTTGCTCTCTCTCGTTGCTAACGTTTCCCCTCACGAGTGCCAGGAAGCAATGTTCCGATCTATATGTAACGTCTGACAGCACGTATTCATTGATACAAATCTCTTCAGATACGATAGCACCACACCCACAAAGATGAAAGTGAGTTTTATAAAGCCACTCTATCCTCTCTTCCTCTCATCTTTATTGCCTTGCTGTGGTCCTTCCAACACTTGAGGAGCGTTCACTATGTGTAGTTTCGGTGCAGCCTAGCAATTGCTTGTCACCAATGCTGGAAGGGCCTACATTTGAGCAAGCTCTGGAGAGCCGCTCTAGAGGCTATCTTTCAGCATGCTCTTTCCACGCTGGTTTGACATCTTTGGAGAGGTGAGAGTACCCACAGTTTCCCCCACCACATGTTTCAACTGCCGCACGACTGCAGCGTAGCTTACGCGATTGTAAATGTGCTCTCCCAACGGCGATTGTAACGGAGAGAAGTCGTGCAGTAGTACCCTTGCTTTATTAGTGATTACCGTGGCGCGTTTATATATATATGCACCGCATCTCATTGTCACCGCCAGCTTGTAAATCCAACTGTAAACAATAATGTGTCCGGCTCCTCTTTGGATCTTAGCGCACGATTGCAATCTCACCCTTGCCTGGCTGCGTAGTATATCTTTCATCGGTTTTTTTTTTCAGCGCAAACAAGCAGCCATATGGAGTAGAGCAATATGATTAAGAGCGGGCCGCGCGAGACGCATTTTTCTCTAATCTCCGGCCGTGATTTACAAAAAGGAAACAGTAGCTGCAGAGCTAAGCAAGTGACGGGCGCGTGCAACAGAAGGGAGCGCCGGAAGCGACAGCAGACAAGTATAGAGAAAGGGAGGAAGAGAAGCGAGGAGGGCGGATGGACTATATCTAAAGCAATTGTGGTGTTATTACTGTGTAACATTACACCTGCATTGTGCTTTGCTATGGCTTGTACATGGTTTGTGTCAACGGCGCACGATTCAATGAGTTTTTCGTCACGTTAGTCTCTTCACCTGATACGAATGTTATCGGCAGATTTTTTTAGATGATGCTCTAAGTTTGTACTTTTTTTTATTTCCGACAATAATGTTTGAGAGAGGTTTTGTATTATTTTTTAGGCAATTGACGTCTTGCAGGATATAGCAATATATATAGAGTGGTTAGCCCACTGCTCTGATAGCTTGGCAAACGGAGTATAATTCCTGGCCGCGGCTCACATTAGTGGCGAATGATATCGGATCTGGTCCTGGCCTTTCCCCTTTACCAACTAGTAATTTACACGAGAGGTGAAGTATGGTAATGCAACCTCAATGACTGACATAGCATTGGAAGCGCTTAATCTAGTAGTACATTGACAGAGGGTTTTAATGTGTCGTATTTTATTTCAGTCAAACGCATTATTAACTGCTAATGAATGTTCATACAATTTACTGGATGTAAATTCTTATATATTTTAATACAAAGTATATGCGGTGCTATAGTATGAGTGTTGCTTCTGGTTTGCTTTGTAGACCCTGCAAAGCAAACTAGAAGCAACAGCAATGTGTTATTTCAAAATATATTAGAAATTTCACGGGCAGACAGGATGAGTAACAAATATATTACAGATGGCAAGTACAACAGAGAATTAATAAGAGTAATTAGAAAAATGCAATTTGGATTTCTTGGATATGTAATGAGAAAACCAGAGACTGAATATATAATGTTTTAATTCAAAGTTATACGTACAACAATAAGCTGGGGAAGACAGCGAATTAACTACATGAGCAATTTGAACAATTGGATACAACTGGGAGCAGCTAATGCAAAGTTCTCGACGAATATGATGGACTGAGCTACATGTAAGGCAATGATTGCTGACGTCTTTGAGAAAGGCAATTTCACATCGAGAGAAATTCTAGTACGTGTGAATGCGCTTTCTTTGTGCATCGTGAGTGCACCACTGCACAAAGACAACGATCCCCTGTATTTGCCTTTACAGACTGTAGGATCAAGTATTGTTAGCGAGCACCTATGAAGGCCAGCATGGCACACGAGGGCGTGGGTGGCCGGCATCACGCTCGGCCGTCTTTGTCTCCCTAGTGGTAATGTGTACACACTGCACTCGGTGCTCATTTGAGGCTGAGTCGACCTAGGGGAGGCTTAGAACCGGTTAAGAAAATCGTCACTGGTGTTGGCCTTGAGCGGTAATGGTTCATAGCGCAGCGCGCTCGCCGCCACACCACCACTCCCCACTGCACACATGATTTGTAGGAAATTTATAATCAAGTCGGGCTTCTACAGGAAAAATCCTAGTACTCAAATAACCACACTCACGCGGATAGAATATATCAACACGCACAACATCGCCCAGCTGGCAATCACACCACATTGCACAAATCGGTAGTGATAGGATGACTGGGCTTTAGATTGCCAGACTTTTTCCCCAAATTATGTTTTGCATATGCATCAACACATTCGTGCCAGTGTTTTTCACCCATAAAATATGCTTTGCCTTGAAACGCGAAGATCTGCTTGGCAGCCAAAGTATACGTGGAAGATTATCATGCACTGCTTCACAGACGCATCTCAGTCTCACACAGCTGGTCATGCACATCTCCGATTGCAGTATTATAAGAAAGTACTGCTGCATACATATGAGGCATTTTATAAATAGAGGATGCGTGCATCCCATGCGAGTGGAGTAATGTGTTGTATCTTTTTTCTGAAGATGTTAAATGGGGAATATTGTTTTATCACCGTCACCATCATATAATCTCGTTTTATCACCTTAATCTGCAACAAGCCAAAGCCTTCGAGGAGACTTCATTACTCATGACCTGCCGAATGCAAAACATCAGAGTGAATGTGATCAAGCATATTGTTTTGTTTGACGTTCAAGTTACCGCTAGTCGGAATTTTATCTAATAAATAATAATAGTAGTACAATTTATAACGCCCCTAAATTCTATGCCTGGTCATGGACAACGCACAGATACGGAGGCATGAGGAAACTGCAGAGGGGGGAGTCAGCCAGGTGGTCAACCGGCGCCAACCCGCCAGACACTGCTTCCTATATATTATGATTCTTCTTCTTTGCGATTCTTCGAAGCACGATGGCTAGCTTCTGGACATGGTCGTCTATCAGCTTGGCTTCGAAGTGTTTGGTAGAATTCGCAGGCAATACCAAGTACTACCTGACAGGGATCGCGACGTGAACGCTTCTACCTTGACCCCCATATATTATGATGTTATCGGCCAATTAATTAACGAGTGTTATTTTATTTGTGGGAGAAAAACGGAGACACCAGAGGAAACCCACGCAGAAAGACGTCTTGCCTCAGCCAAGATGTTACCACTGCACGACCCTGCTGCCCAGATGTGTGGATGCTCATTATCTTCAGAGATAGCAGTACACAGCCCCTCGCACGTAAAGACAAAGATCTTATGTCTTGTAGCCATATGGACGAGTGTTGTTAGCGAGCACATATTAAGGCTGTAATTGCACATAAAGGGGTTGTGTGGCCAACAACATTTCTGTCCACCTTTGTCTTCCTCGTGCTGATGATTACACACCAGGTGTACACATTTTTACGGTTGAGTTGACCTAGGCGAAGCGCAGGACCGGTTAGAATAATCGCCACCGATGGTTACAGTGGCCTGAAATGAAACCCAAGTCGCGAGGTCAGTAGAGCAGCGCGCTCACCTTTATGCTACCCCTCCCCACAATATACAAACACATATATCAAACATTCACACGCACACGAATACCCATACATTCACACACAAACATACACGTACACGACCTTTCAGTATATTCGAAGCAGCCTTAATCATTTAATTTGTGTTCCTTTGTTTTTTATTGGTTGTTTTTTCGTTTATTGTTGACATTCCATTCCCTTTGCGGCCCTTGTGCAGCGCTTTGTGACCCTCGGGTGAAAGGCGCTATATAAAACGCTATTATTATTATTACACACACACATGCACGTGGTTCCACAGGCGCAGGCGGCTGGTCCCCGGCACACAGCGACCAGGCGCCCTGGCTGCAGCTGGAGCTGTCTGGCCGAGTGGAGGTGACGGCGCTCGCCACTCAGGGCCTCTACGGCAGCTCCAACTGGGCGTCCAGCTACCTGCTGCTCTATGGAGACTCAGCAGGGAACTGGAGGCAGTACCAGGAGGATGGCAACGCCTGGGTTTGTGCACAATTCACAACCCACTCTGTTTGGATGCATTGAACGTGTTATCTGGTGACACTGCGGCAGCTGTGGTGCACAAGCACAAACAACTTGAAGCTCAACACATTTGTAAATAACGCTGCGGCCTTGAACGAAATTTGTTTTGATATATAATTCATGGGCGGCACGGTGGCGTAGTGGGTA
>JAZEWU010000005.1:13775371-13797151 GCA_036362915.1 Geotria australis | reverse complement strand
TCTTGTATAGGGTTGCGGTGAGCCGGAGGGGCCACTCCCAGGACGGGACGCCAGTCCATCACAGGGTAACGTGGCAATCTAGTCAGCAGGCCAATTAACCTATGCAGCAGCATGTCTTTGGACTGTAGGAGGAATCCTGAGTGCCCAGCGAAAACCCACGCGGATACGGGGAGAAGATGCAAACTCCACACAGAAAGGCACCTGAGCCGGGATTCGAACCCAGTCGCTTCTTGCTGTGAGGCGGCTGCACTACTCACCACGCCACCGTGCTGCCCTCATCATCCAGCAGTGGATTGATTACAGCTCTTAATGATGATTTTTATGAAGAATTGTGTGAATTTTTACACGGTTTTAAAGTGAAATTGGTAGACGGACGTTATAACCAAGAGCCAGTTGAGATCTTTGTTTTTTGGAAATGGAGACATTGGAAAATATACAATGAAATAAATATAGTTAAAATAGTACGTGGAGCGAATATCTATAACTAATATAACTCAAACAGAAATATGAGTGTGAAAAAATAATGCGATTGGCATTCTTCAAAATTATTGCAAATTTCCATAATTATATCATAAACTCTATGAATGTCAACTGTGCAAATACAAATACTGTTTAATTGCTACTCATTGCAATAAAGTGTAAGAAAAAGAACTCTAAATATAGAGCTGGATTTTTTGTATCGATATACTGTAGCTGCTGACACTGGCAGCCGATTTGAGATGTATTTCTCATCATTGGAAAACATCTTTGTCAAAGTTTAATGTAGTTAGGATACAATTTGATTGGAGCGTCGCATTGATGTGCAGCATTGCTCTATTGTAAACGCTTTCATATACATGTGCGGCAAATCCCTGATGTGTATGTCGCTTAAACGATGAGCCAGAGAATATTCGGCCTTCAAGGACTCATTTAGTATCATGGAGGACATCTTAGTATGAAGAATTATGTCCAGAAATCGCTTGCTTCGTAGCCCGCTATAATTACGTGAGATAAATTAACCAATAATAAACTAATTTTAATGACATCAGCTGGTCAACCGAAGATCATCGCAGCCCTGTGGATTTGTAATAACCTTGAATGAAACCCAATTAGATGCTTTTAATACGTAATCAGAGAAAGTCTAGCTCAATTTACATCAATTTTAATAAATAACCAAATTGTGTTTGTAGCCACTGGTCATTCGATGACGTGTCACTTCCACAGTTTGTAAAGTGTCACTTTGCCTTATGATGAGGCTTGACTGAGCGATTATAGACTCTTACTCAAACAAGTATATTTGTCTAAATCTTCGTATAATGTCATGTCTAGCCATTAATTAACAATGTGATTTTCTGACTCAATATTTTGTATTACACTGGCCATTTCCACCACTTGCTCACGGTCACCCATAGTCATGGGCAGGGTTATTCTCTTAATTGTGAGGATGTGGACTGGGATTTTACAACACATTTTGCAAAATTCCATAAGCCTCACTATAAATTGTATTTTTCCAGAAACTATTTAAAGTAAAAATATATCTCTCTGCAAGGCTACTTAAATACATATTTTAAGGATGTAATATTTATGTTTAGATAAAATGTGAGACTTATTAAAACAATTATGAACACATTGTCTCAAAACTTATCTCAAAGCAGTTGCTGACAATGTTGCTTTACTCTATAGTAGAGCATTTTAAAGATCTTGGCTATGTAATACCAGGATTAAGATTTTGTCACTAACTAAAATTGTTCTACATAGACATGGTTTCAGTTTAATGACTAATTACCAATTTTGTCCTGGTGAATTTGTATTTTAAAAATACGCTGTGATTGAATTGACTTCATAAGGAGGCTGCTATAATGTCAAAGTTTCTTTATAACACACGATGTTAAAGTTTTATCTAAAGTATTTTAAGGGAGTTCTTCAACCCCTTACATTTTTATATGTAGATTTTAAAAAAAACTACTTACGCTTGCACGTCTGTTCATTTAAAGTTATTAAAATCCGCAGGAAAGATTGTTGCTTTGACTAGCTGATTTCATTAAAATCAGTGATTATTGGTGAACATTTATTTCAAGTTCGATGCTGAAGAAAAATTACACTGTCAAAACCTGTTATGAAATTGTTATTAATTGTGTATTTTTAACATTGAGAGAGTCTTCGTGCTTGACCTAGGCCTTCAGAGGGATGGACATAGATACCGGCTCATGGGTGCAGTTAACGCAAGTAGAGCGAAAACTGAAATGACGACAGTCTAGACTTTTTATCGGCTACATTTCACCGTTTTAATTAGCCAAAGGGCAGTGAGGTTATGGCTTTGTCACACATAGATTTACCGTACCTGGAGACTGCAATAAATTGGGCCAGGGTGACAGAGTGAACATTTAGCTGCTGTTAAGATTAAAGTACTACTTGAGGCTACATATAATATTCAGCTCAAGTGAATGAATATTCTGTCTTTTGTGATATTGTATTAGTGTCTTCTTAGGCATACATTAATATGCAGTATTTTCTATGCATTAAATATATACATTTTTTAAATATCACTCATACCATATGGTATAGACGTACTCGCAAATTATATAATCTATTTCAATGCAATTTTCTAGGATACATGATCTTAAATAATACGTTTATATTGTGCCAATTTTTCTGCTTACAAAATCAAGCTAATTTAAAGACACCCTACATAGGTGGCTTTTCCTCATAATGATCTTGATATGCAATACTGCATCTATTTTCCAATGAATAACCCTTTTGCGGGGCGCGGTGAGTGGTGCTGTCGCCTCACAGCAAGACTTTCCCGGGTTGAAATCCCGGCCTGGTGCCCTTTCTGTGTGGAGTTTGCATGTTCTCCCCGTGTCCGCGTGGGTTTTCGCCAGGCACTCCAGTTTCCACCCACAGTCCAAAGACACGCTACATTGGTTAATTTGCCTGCTGACTAAATTACCCCCGGTGCCCTGTGATGGACTGACGTCCCATCATAGGTATAGCCCTGCCTTGTGCTCTGTGTCTCCCGGGATAGGCTTCGGCTCACCGCGACCCTGTAAAGGGTTAAGCGGTTTCTCACAATGAATGAATGAATAACCTGTTTGCTACCCTGTGCAGGAATACGGGGTTTTTGAAACTGAGATGAGATGAGCTATATATTTCCCCTATACAATAATCAAGTGATGAATTGTGGATTTACAAAAAGCAGAAATATATTAAAGTAGTGTAAATGGTTCACATATAGTTAATTGGGACAAACGTCAATTAACTGCAAATCACAAATTGCTTAATTGAGGCTGCAACAAAATCTGCTAAATTCATAAAGAAGCAGGCTTGTAATTCCACCGAGACAAAAACAGAGGAACAAATGGAGCAGAGAACATTTCACAGATATCATCATGATCATAAGAAAATAATATGGACTGTTGCTGCTCATGACCGTGATCGTGATTTTAAAATGATAATCACAAGTGCCTTTGTGGCTTGAAGGGCTGGGGATTTGCATAGACAGGAAGGAGGGTTCTAATACCCATATGCACTGAAGCAATAACTGCTATGATTTCAGCTGTTATGTCTCTACATATATAGCGGAACAATAATAATGCGTATTGGTAGATGCGGCAGGTACGAATCTTTTAGAGCAGGTTTCCTTTTACATTTTGGACCCCAAGCCCCACTTGGCCCACTTGGGTATGGTTTTCATGGACCACTCACGGCCCACTGATGGGTCTTGACCCATCGGTTGAGAATGGCGGTTTTAGGGTTCTTCTAAGAGAGGCCTGCTGAAGAGACGGGAGCAATTCCATGAGCTCACTTCCAGAGGTGTTCCACAATGATCTTGCCATTGTCTCCTGAATGGAATCACTTTCACAGTGGCTGCCTACTTCTCCTCGCACCTTAACTTGGAACAGTGACTTACTTTGGTGAGTGAAGTCCAATAAATATGTTTTAAAAGGCAAGTGCATTACCTGCTAAACTATTGCCGTGCGCCACTATGAGGCTTCTGGAAAGCCTATGACCATTTTCCGTTACAAACATTTATGACTGGGTTTGTTAATAATAATAATAATAGCATTTATATAGCGCTTTTCACACAAGGGTCACAAAGCGCTGCGCAGGGCTGCGGAGAGAACGACATGTCAAGATGATTGCCCTTTGCTGAGGTTTGAGTGAGGACATTAAAATGCATTTTGTGACTAGAAAAATATGTTTGCAAGTGGAAGAAAGTAAATAGCAGTGAATGAAAAACACCGCTTTGTGTGAAAAATGTTTTGCTTCTTTGTAACATCAAGAGGGAGATCATTATCTATGGCACAGGGTATGTGGCAATCTCACGTCATCTTTAATCAACTGCAGACATCCGTTACTTGGTAAAATGAGACAAAGGTAAAAGTTCGGGGATGGATTAACCAAGCAATAAATAGTGGCCGTGTTCAGCATCTGCCAAGGGCATAAAAAAGGACAATTGCATTTTATAGCAGCATGACAACCGTGGAAAATCCAGTTATATAGGTGCACTGCTGTGATGGATGTTAAATATGCCTTTTTATAGCAGGGCTTGATGTTCATATCAAAATTGTCTTTTATGATTAATGTGCAAAACAAAGATGTTGTTTGGTAGTTTGCAAAATGTATATGTTAATGTATAATAGAATTGTGAGACAGGGCCTATTGTGCATGAACTTTCCTGAAGAGTAATTTAGACGCAATTTATTGCAGTGTGAAAAAAAACACCCAGCTGCAAGGATGAGATAAAACAAATATTCCGTGATTGATTCCACATGCTACGACAAGAACGTGTTTACTTGTAAGTTGAGCATTTTAAAAATGCTCATAAAATCAAAGAAATTCGTGGCGATTATTTTAAAAAGAATATATCATTATCATAATCTGTCCCAAATGTAAATTTAAAGAAATTATCATTTAAAAAAGTTTTGACCCAAAAGCTGGGTATATTTATTACTTTCACTGTTAATTCTCAAAGTAACTTTTTGTTATATATCATGCCGATATTGAGCAAAGACTAATACAAATGTATTTAATTTATAACATAAACAATGGGGCGGCACGGTGGCGTAGTGGGTAGCGCTGCCGCCTCACAGCAAGAAGAGCCCGGGTTCGAATTACGGCTCGGGCTTTCTGTGTGGAGTTTGCATGTTCTCCTCGTGTCTGCGTGGGTTTTCGCCGGGCACTCCGGTTTCCTCCCACCGTCCAAAGACATGCTGCTAGGTTAATTGGCGTACTGACTACATTCCCCAGGCGCCCTGCGATGGACTGGCGTCCCATCCTTGGTGTTCCCCTGCCTTGCGCCCTGTCTGCCGGGATAGGCTCCGGCTCACCGCGACCCTGTACAAGATTAAGCGGTTTCTGAAAATGGATGGACTCCTCATCGTAGATAGATAGATGTTTATTATTACAGCAGAAAAACACCCAGTGAGCTTACAAGCTCTTTACCGCATTCCTGCGACAACAACAAACAAGCGAATTGACAAAAATAAAATAAAAATCTAAAATTAACAAATTAACCAAACAAAAACAAACAAACAATGTTTACTCCTTTTAGTGACACTTGTTTTCATATACTGTAATGCATCACCTGTTGACAAAGACTTTCTGAGTTCTTCATAGCGATTACACAATTGTGCTTAGGCAAGCAAGGGGTTAAACACATGAGTGCAATATTTAATGCTGACATACGCTGTTTAAACAGAAATTAACTGCCCCACCCCTGCGGTCCTTTTCAATTTATTTCCCATCTTAAGCAATCACCCGTGTCGTAAATGAAGAAAAATGGTTGCGTGGGGCGGTTGGTGCCACTGTGATATTGCATTTACAGGCAACTATACACACACATACTGTAATTAACATACGTGCTTTCCTCAATAAGTAAAAGACCTCCACTTTCAGAATGATTAACACAATGTGTGTTACTTCCTTTTTCGTATTCATGGATTCTGCATTACTATAATTTAACCTTGTCATAGCACAGAGGTCAAACACATACCATTGTGAGCATTCCATTTTCAATCTCGCTCACCTTTGTGTTTTTTTTAAATCAGCCTATCCAATGCTACCAGTGCTTCGAAGAATCGCAAAGAAGAAGAGTGAGTAGACATTTGCTTCTCAATGACCAATTTCTGAGAATTCCATATGAACCTATCCCATATTCAATCATCTACGTTTTATGCATTAAAATGTAATATAGGAATATTTATTTTAAAAATTACAAGTTAAAATGGTTATATTATTGCAAAAAGCATGACTTTCATCAATTATGTTATTTTACATTTAATTGGATTTTCACAGGCATTTGTGATTCACTTTTTACATGGTAAAACTTTAACAACATGTATATTTTTTCAGAAGGTGAGGAATTAATGCAACGTATTTCAAAGAGATCTAAACATTATACTTATTATCATCCTAATTTAATGTGCCTTTGGTAACTTGGAAAAAAGCCAAATTCACCCACGCTGAGATAACCAAAACAATATGCGTGCAGCAAGCAGTCTTTAACTACGCTAACGTTTAAATAACCGGCATGGAGACATCACATTATTTGACATATGCATTCTTGCATCAAATAAATTATGACAGTTTTGTATTCCATCCTACGATGTCGATTGCATTAAGCGTTTATTTGCGTGTCTTTTTTCTTCACAGTGTTGCGCCCGAGGCTGTCTGTAGTGTGTGACGCCGTGTTGTGATCGTGTACGTGCCCTCCCAGGTGTTCCCAGGTAACAAGAACTCGGACGAGGTCGTGCGGCACGAACTGCAGAGCTCCGTAGTGACGCGATTCCTGCGCTTTGTGCCGCTCGAGTGGAATCCCGAAGGCCGCATCGGTCTTCGCGTCGAGTTGTACGGCTGTTCCTACAGTGAGCGCTCAATGACCAATTTCATAAGAGGGGCAGGGTTCTGCTGAATGCCTCTCACCCCGATGCACTCTAGCCTGCTGCTGTCTGCTTCTTGACAAAGGATATTTGAAATGGATTAGTACAGCTCGGCGAAAATGAATGGCCTGCCCCGAGGTGTTGGAATTATCATCGCAGAATTACAGCCCATGAATACGCGTCTGCTTCAGAACGCATGTTTTTATGTCAAATTTGACCTTTTTTTGGTGCGTGCTGTACCGGTGATAATCATATCCCTGCAGTCGCCACTAGAAATTCGCATGAATAATTTTGCCTGAAAAATTAATGGCAACATTATTTAAAATACTGAAATGTTAAAAATGAGGATTCCAGTTATGATAAATATGCCTTTACGTTTTGTCGTTAGGAAGCCACAAGTTCATGGATTTCTGGGCATAACTATCCAAGCAAACCTTGTACCCCTGGAATTGTATGTGGAGCAAACAAAACAGGACTTTTTTTTTTACTTGCTTAAAATTATTTTCATTGCGATGTAAATTACGTGCAATATCAACATCATTTTAAAAGGCCTCTATCTATATGGCTGTTTGTTCAGGTCCATAGCAACAGTTCAGGAGGTAGGAGAATTTATATTGATTCTGAGCAGCAGATTCAAGTTAGAAAAGCACATTTATGAAATAGATGTCACCCGATATACAAAGTGAAATAGCTGTCGTTGGAATAGTGTGCTGAACGTGTGGTAGCAATATAACCCCTAAGAATCATGATGAAGAACACAGATATGAACAGGATGCAAACAAAAAGCTTAACTAAAATAAATACGCAACAACCTATATATCCAATAATAAAATAATGATCTAAATTATAGAAGAAAACACCAACGTTATTGAAGATATCTAGGAATAAACAAAAGCATTCAAACAATACAATTGATGTTGATGATTGATAAATTACCTTATGAAAAGGTTTTTTTTTTTACATTAAGAGGTTTAAAATGTCTCACTTGAAGCAACCATTGCCATTTGCAGTCATGAAATCAAAAACGCACTCAGGCTAGAGTTTATAACTGGACATCATCATATAAGTGGGACCCAGTTGTTAAAACTAGTGGTCCCATTTTTTTTTAATACCTATTGATCTAGAGTGCTTCGTGTTGTCACAGTGTTGCTAATGCAGGCCTTTGCCATGCATCTCTAACCTGTTATTTGTTAATACCATTTACTAATGCATTACGTGTTGCCCATGATCATACAAAGTTGGTAGCAAAACATCCGCAAAGGACTCTCCATCACATCTGCAAACTAATAACGTAAATTATCTTCTTTTTATGATGCTGGTCCATTGTATGTTATACAAATGACTTGGCTGTACTCTATTTCCACCACTAAGCATATAATCACACCAAGTACTAGGCTAAATGTAGACTTGAATAATAGGCTACATAACAGAAAGAAATGTAGCACATTTATAAGCATATCAATTGGTATTTTGCACACGTTCAATTTTACTTTTGCATAGCAGTGGACAATGTGTATCGCCGTATGAAAACTCCCAGCACACTAATCCTGGATATTTTGCGTTGGTTCTGTCAAATAGCTAGGATTACTGGGTCTTTTAATTACCCTCTAAATAACAGTCTACCCCCAAAGTGCGTTTAGGCGTGGACCGATACGCACGCCAACAAGTACTGCATATCCTGTGTGGATTTTGTTGCAGCAGTTGAGGTGGTTCCGGTGCACATCAGGAAGGCAAATAATATGGTGTGCATTAAAGAGTCCCCCACAATATTTATATGGGTGCATCATCAGAAGAGCCGAGCGTCGGTGTCTCCGTACGTGTCACGGATGTGTCACACGGTGTCCGGTCCCGTGTGCCCGGCCCTGTTTCTTGCCATCTGCCTCCTGCGTGTCTCCCCACACGGGGAGGTCACACAGCTTGCACGAGGGACCCCGCAGGATTTGCTGAGCCCACGGTCTGGACTCAATCACAAGCAACAGCGTGGCTGTCCCCACGGGGAGACAACCTCTTCCCCCATGCCTTAATTAGAGCCTTCCCCGTTACTCATTATCATCCGCTTTCACCTGTCCTGTGCTTGAGTGCCACTTCATACAAATGCTAATGTGCCCCTACTTCTGCATTAGTAATGATATGCAATTGTTATATTCATTGTCAATGTACACGACGCAATTATTAGATTTACTGTGACGCGCTTTAGTTAATTGCATAGGATTTTCCTTAACGCATATGCAAATGTTATATAGTAACAGCCGTTGAAATGTTTTTGTTACTAACTTTTTTAGTTGTTTTTTTATTGCGTAAGGTTTCATACTGTACCAGCAAACCTGTTCATTTCCTTACACATACAAATGCGTGCCATAAATAAGATTTATTCAGCATATATGTCAGGTTTTATGTTTGTGTAAGCATATATTTTATTGATTTACACTGGTCATACTTCTGTGAGGTGTGAAAATGATTGTGTTGATGTAGCTTCTCACGGCTTAGTGTATGAGAATTCCACTTAAGAGATGCTCTCTCGAGATAGCCGTGTCGAGCGTTTCCGTCCTGGCCGTGGAACCATGGACCAGCTTTTTGCCATCTCAGATAATGGAGGGGTCATGGGAGTTTGCTCATCCAGTCTACATTTGTTTTGTAGATCTGGAGAAAGCCTATGACCGTGTGCCCCGAGATTTACTGTAGAAGGTGCTGCGGGAGTATGGGGTGCCGGTGTCTCTTTTGAGAGCAATCCGGTCTCTCTATTCCAAGAGCGAGAGATGTGTCCGTATACTTGGCGTGAAGTCGAATCCGTTCAATGTGGCCGTTGGTCTCCGCCAAGAGTGTGTCTTGTCTCTGCTCCTATTCGTGATTTTCATGGGCAGGATTTCAAGGCGCAGCTGTGGTATGGATAGTGCCCAGTTTGGGGGCGTGGAGGTGGCATCGCTGCTGTTTGCAGATGACGTTGTTCTTCTCGCGTCATCCGATTGTGATCTCCGACGGGCACTTGAGCGTTTCGTGGCTGAGTGTGAAGCGGCTGGGAGCCAGTTGAGGTGTTTTGGGCATCTGGTAAGGATGCCCCCTAGAAGGCTCCCCCGAGAAGTCTACCAGGCACGGCCCACTGTGCGGGGACCTAGAGGCCGACCCAGGACACGCTGGAGGAATTATATCTTTCGGCTGGCCTGGGAACGCCTGGGAATCCCCCCAGGAAGAGCTGGAATCTGTTGCTGAAGGAAATGGATGTCTGGTCCACTCTCCTTGGACTGCTGCCACCGCGAGCCCCACCAGGACAAGCGGTTTAGAAAATGGATGGATGGATGGCTCGATCGTTTTAGCTGTGGCTGCTGGCCCAGTAAACCTGTTGGTATAGCCAGGAAAATGACATGTCCATTCTCAGCACGTAAAAACTCCAGCATATAAACGTGTGCTTAGGCAGCAAATAGCTCTTTATATGACAACATTGATAGGTTATAGTAAAAGGTCAAATGTTTGCCCTCAAATATATTGTCAAAAGTTTAGCCAAGGCAAACCCCGCTCTATCAGGGAATAGAATGTTCTAAATATGTTTCATACTTGTCATCCGTGACAGGGGAAAAATGTGAGGATTTTCACAATTCATTCACCTAGCTTGATGTTGTGACTGCTGTCAATTTGAGATAAATTACCTGCTTATGCGATTTGCGAATCCTTGAACATAATTTTAATGGTACCTATGATATGCGTATGACGAGTTATTGGACATAAGCAGCATAGTATTTCTAAACACAATTTCACACGAATTTATAACTGACCTCATGTTGTTGATCCAGGTAGACAGTTGTCTTGGTCATTATTTTAGTCCAGGATCTTTTTTTTGTCTAGTTTTTCATCTGTCTGTTCACAATTATTCCAAAGTTGCTTAAATGTCAAATCTCATTAATATATATATTTGTAAATGGTATTGAAAGGATGACATATTATTTTTCAAATTCGTCCAGAATTTGGATCGGTCCGAGATGATGTATATAATATTTTACAATTGAGTCAAATCCGCACCTGGTAAATTATTGATCCAGGTAGACAGTCGTCTCGTCTCATCTTGTCCTGTCTACCTAGATCACAGTTGACAAACTTGTTATTTTTTTACATAAATATAAAAACATCACTCGCATTTGTCTCTTTGCTATTAAAATATCTTCCTTCATATGCAGTCTGTTGAGAATCCGTTGAATGTAAACGATTTCCTTTAAAAATATGTTGCCACGGGAAACCAGGGGTCAGTATTCTAATAATAATAATAATAATCTACTTTTGTAACGCACGCATTTGCTCCGGGCGCGTTGCACCCGTTGATTCGGAGGTGCGGAGCCCTGCTCAGTCGGTTTGTTGTGAGTCGGTGAAAAGGTGACTTTTTAAGTGTTTTTTTGAAGGCTGTAGGGGACTGTGTTTGACAGGCTGTTCCAGGTTGTGGGTGCCGCAACCGAGAATCGGCGTTTCGCGAAGGTTGTACGTGTGAGCGCGGTGTGTGGAGTAGGTGCTGTGATGATTTAAGAGTCAGAATAACTCAGCGAAAAGCAGGGAATTACTCCCACCTATGAAAATAGTTTGTCCACGTTCCCAGACAGCTACAAACACCAACGATGCAAGGACAAAATAACAGTTTCAAAATTCTGTGGGTTCTGTTTTAATAAATCACAGTTGCTAGGCAAAGGCCCAAACTGCAAGAAGCCACTAACAAACAGCACTATTAAAGGTGTCATAGAAGCAAGTTAATATGGTTCTTGAGTTGGGCAAATATATAAGTAATTGCGGAAAAAAGATCGTGGGAGGAAATTTCAAAATCGCGTAGTGTGAGTAAAGAAGCCGAACGTGTTTTGACCTGCAGAATGTACAGCGGCTGAGCGCGGTACGGATCAGAAGCCCCGCGTGTTCGCGTGTCATCTCGGTAGGGTCGTCGGTGGCTTACTTTGACGGACGGAGCCTGTTGGCGTATCGCTTCGAGCACAAGGTGCGGCGGACACGCAAGGATGTGGTGTCGCTGCGGCTCCGCACGATGCGCAGCGAGGGCGTGCTGCTGCACGGGGAGGGCCAGCGGGGCGATGCTCTCACCCTCGAGCTCCGCAGGGGACGACTTCACCTGCACCTGAGCCTCGGTAACTCGCCCTTCGCCGAATCGGTCGCCGCTGTCGGGGCCGGTGAGCTTTGGACGACTTCTCGAACAAGCGGGGAACTCGCGACGGTTCAAAATGAGGAGCGGGCGGTTGCGAAGCGGAGTCCATTTGGCCGTAAAATTTATTTTGATCTTCGGTGAACTCTGCGGCGTTCGGGAAATAAAATTTGACAGTCTTTTCATAGCCTCGCGCTCTCGCCTGTTTTTCTCCGCCTTAGGGCGAGACCTCATTGGAATGGAAGGAGATGCGGGCGAGGGCACGGGTCACGTCGCCGTGAGCGCTGGCAGCCTCCTGGATGATCAGCACTGGCATGATGTCACCATCACGAGAAGCGGTCGTCACGGAAACCTGACGGTGGACCGCCACTTGCAGCGTTTTCGGGTCAGGGGCGACTACGAATCTCTCGACCTTGATTACCAGGTAGCATCGCGCTGCTTAAAACACATTGACCCTGTCAGGCGTCGTACAGTGCGATTCATGCAACAGCGTTCTGAAGCGTTTCACATTTTATCACTGTTTAGGGGCAGTTGTTGACAGTTGAGAAACGTGTCCTCAATCGGGATTTTTTTTTTATCAAAAGCAGCAGTTGATTATTATTTATTTAACAGATTAACTTACATGATGAGTTCCTTTACAAGACGATACGTTTTGAAGAAATATTGCCTCGGGAAAATGGGTGTGTAAAAATGTATGCGCTTTTGCATTTTTTTTACGTTATAACTAAAAGCGTACTTTGTTACACTCGATCAAAACTTCACAAAACTGCTAAGTGAACAGAAAATAGTATCTTAATTAGTCTAGGAAACCGCTATTGTCTTGGGGATAGCTCTAACAATGTAAACGAAGGCTCGGACAGATTATTCATCCTTCCACCGTGAACACGCGCTTTACTTTCTGCCCTTCGCACAATTACCCTTGCCGATGTTTTGTATCCTATGAAACTCGCTTTAATTTCTCCCTCAATGCCTGCAACAATGTTGTCTTGCAAGTTGTAAATTTATACAAAAAAAATTCCGCCGCGGGAAAATTGCTCATTATTTCCCCGCTCCTGCTACTGTTAGACGTTAGCTGGCCAACAGGAGGATGCCTCCAGTCATGAGTTGCAGATCGTGAACCCATCATAATGTTTCCCTTTGTGTAGCTGCTGTATGTGGAACCATGCATTTAACAAAATGGGAGTAAATGTCTCTTCATCTCATGCTGGGGCCATGTGCATCCTTACGGTTTCCATGGAGGTGAATTCCATTTGGCCATCACTGCAGAGAAGGTCCATTCTCCATGGATCAATGGATTGCCTGCTCTGTCACCTCCACCACTTCCTGTCACTTGTGCTTTTGTTTAGATGTGAGCGGTGGCTGAGTGTGGCTGCATCTTAATGCTCTTTCTAAAGTGCGCTATTACATAATGGATCATGTACTTTCAATTGCAAATGTTATATTGAAGCTCAGTTTTTAATTGCGTGCCTTCCAAATTACACATTTATAAAAAGCTGCATTCATGAATTATTGATTTCTAAATGCACCACACTATTTTAATCAACTGTTGGTTTGGCTGTGTGTATGCCTGAGGAAATATTCAGTTGTAATTGCATTATATCCCTGCAAGTTATTCCCACAGTGATAATGGAGGCATAATTAAACTGGAGATTTCACAAGCAAGAAAGACATTAAATGCATCAGCTGGGAGCTTTTCAAGAGGTGTTTGTTATCAGAGATAATTGTAGCAATCAGACCATCATTTGGAGTTAATTGAAAGCATATGGGTAAGGTGAGGCATAAATATACATGGCCCATTCCCTATGTTTTCACAAGTGTTGATGCAGGCTGTTATAGAAGCATTGTTCTGTATGGTGTAGTTAATGTTATTTAGTGATTTTTCTATTTACAAAACCACATTTTAAATTATAGATGTTGGTAGTTGTGAAACAATCGATTCATTTCATTAAGAAGATTCCTGAAGGTTAATGGTTGAAACAAACAGATCTAACGAGGTGGTATTGGCAAGACAGACATCACAAATTATTAAATAACGTGGAATTGTATCATTTCCAACAGCACTCTGTGGATATCTTGTATCATTTTTTTTGCACAGGTTTTTGTTCCAGAACCCCAACGTTTCAAAATACATTTTTAACAAAAGCATTTGCCCTGAAATGTTCAACACATCAAACCTTTGTTCAAATATGCACAGCATGGAAGTGATGTTTGGGAATTTATATGCGAAGGGCATGGCATCACAGTGCAGAAGGCATGTAAATCGCATTTTAAAATTCGTTCTCAAAAGTAACATATATTTTGGGATAATGACCACATTTTGCACCGTGTATTGTTTTACTCAATACAATTTGGCATACATTCTTTAAATGAAAATGCAACTCAAAGTATGTCAATTTCCGCACAGTTGTGATACCATTACCAAATTTCAATGCATTTTCTAATTCGAGCCATGATCACTTTATAGGGTCTCTTCACAGAGTAAGAGAAAGTACACGGGCTTGATAAGTAACCATTCACGGGAAGTAACAGGATTAGGTAACGTTCACTTAAAAATTCACATCATTAAATCCCTCAGTGTCTCTTACAGCAAAGGTTGTCGAGGTCCCCTCGAATCTTAACACAGACGCAACATCTAGCTTTGGGTTCTCCCAAGGCCGTCTGTGTATGCGTGGGCGTGCACCGAGACGCACCGTGTATTAATTTAGAATGCCAATCACACGCTCCCCGTTCCCTACGTTTACTTAAAGGAGTGCTGTGCTCGTGAAATAACTTTGGAGTCTGTGAAGTATTCATTTGATGTTGTACTGCAATTGTAAACGGTATGCATCCTACACTTTAGCCCGGGCAGGTGCTCGCTCTAAATTAGTCTATCTCCACATTAAAACCACCCCCACCTCCCCGACAACATTATTGACAAGTAATGCACGACGAGCTGCTAATTACCAGCCAGAATTGCGGCGCCTTCTTTAGCAGCAGTGCGGCACAGCGTGTAGCGTGACATGACGTGAACACGACGGAAACGCAGGCACGTGCAGCTGCAGCGATGTGCTGTTTGTACGGAACATATGTGAGCGACAGGTACTTCTTAAAAGGTTTGTGTACTCCCAAGGTGACTGAAAGTCACTTCTAATCTCGCCGAATTCCCAGCATCACATTGCTGAAGGTAGAACGTTGCCTGTTCCCGTACTCTGAAGGAACAATCTGTCATTGATGCAGATGGTCGTGCCATGCTAATCTTCAATATTTCAGGCAGTTCCAGTCTAATTAATACTCACTTTTAGACCTGTGTCGACAGTTATTATGTTTAATGCAAATGTAAGTCATTTTAGCGTGTAGCTTGTCAAAGAGGTTAGTATCTGCTCGTGTTAACCTAATGAAGTCTGGCTGGGTGGCATTGTGATTAGAACGTTTGACTCGCTATCATAAACATGCAAGTTCAGTTCCTCATTGAACGTCAACTCCACATCCTTGTGAGAATGGTAAAATGGGTACCGTTGTGTGGGAGGTAAATGCTGGGTGTCCTTTAGCTCTTTAGACTGATCGGTGCTATTGTCTCCATCACTAATGCACATATGCCAATGGAGATAAGGTCTGTCACCTCTCACTGCTTGTTTGAGCAGTGGTTCGCTGATTTGTTTAATACTGTGTTGATTTTATGAGGAGAGAAGGTTCCTTTGACATTGATTTGTTGTTTCTAAATGTATCTGTTTCGTGACAATGTTGCCTCATGGGCATGGACCAAATTACTGTTTTCAAGCAGATCTTGGATAATCCAATGTTCCTGGTAACAAATCTAAATTGGATTACGCCGGTTCGTATGATGCTAAAAGCATCATCATGCCTGGTAGCGCTAATTTCTGCATTTGCCAATGGAAAACAAATACGGAGATATATTATATGCAAGTTCATCCAATTATTTGTGAATATCTATAACATGTACCAGGGGAATTTTTTTGAAAAATAACATAAAATGAGGTCGGTTGTGAATTGTATAATGATAGCAAATATGTGTTTATATGTAGCAGCAGCTGGCTACTTTCATGGTGGTTTTCACGTCAAGTTAAACAAATACAGTATACAGAATAAGTGAAACAAATACACGCGCAGAATGATAATCATTGAAAGAAGCTTGCACTTGAAGGAAAACTTTAAACAGTCAGGAAGGGTATTATGAAGCCGTGCAAACAAGTAGCTCAAGATAAGTTAATAATTCATGTGTTTATGGGGAGATGCCAAAAGGGAGGCTAATGAAAAATGTATAGGTGGTGTCAGAATTCTGTTAAAAATGGCCTTTAACGTACAGAAAACCTGACAACTAACTCAAACTCTGACAGCCGAGGGAAGATATAGAAACATAACAAACAACACTTAGTCTTAAGTTGCATCAGTGGTTCTTAGCGGTCTTGTGTATCGCAGTAGCAGTGATCATGTAATTTTGTTGTTGTACAGTACTTATACCAAATATATGGCTGCATTAAATAACAGTGAAAGGCCATTAACCATAGCTCGCCATGTTCACACTGACTATTTCAGAGGGGAACCCTGTGTGTGGAGGATGAGAAGCATTTTAAAATGGCATGCCTATTACACAAAAAATGTATCATGCATTCATTCAACAGGGCATAATGCATTCATGGACTTTTTATTTTTTAATCAAACAAACCAATGAAATCAAATGGGATTCATGCGTTGACCTCAGCGTTACCTGCGAGCGAGGGTGCACAAACGGCCACATTGCTCCTTCCTCTCAAATCCACCCACGCGCAGAGCGCACGTGAGTGTGCACGCGCGACGTTTCGCCGAGCAAGAGGCACTGGAATAATTCCCCTCGTCCTCCTCCACCCTGGTGACCCGCTCCTCTCTTTGCGCGTCACTTGACACAGCTGAGCTTTGGCGGACTCCCATTCGGAGGCAAGCCGGGCAGCGGGGCTCACCCCAACTTCCTCGGCTGCATGGAGAACGTCTACTACAACGGCGAGGACGTGACGGACCTGGCGCGCCGTGCAAAGCCCCAGATCCACATTGCTGTGAGCGCCGCGCCTAGCTGCGACATTTACTCTTCCATGTGACCGATATTCTCTCACTCTGCTGCAGTAGCACTGGGAACCAACACGCCCTTTCGGGAGGTCCTAAAATGTTAACAGACACATTTGTCACGTATAGCTCTCATATGGATTTTCGGGTTGTACTTCAGAATGTTGGATGTTTCACTGTGTGCGACTCTAAAACACATCGAAGAAGCCATGCTGCAAAACTGCAAAAAACCAATGCTATAGCATTTGTCACTTTTTGCATAAATAAATTTCGTTCTGGTGTTGTGAAGAGATGAAGATCGCGAGGTTTTGGCAGATTCTGAATCTGTTGTCATTGCTAAAATGGTAACCGTTCCTTAAATGAGCAACGCATTTTAATGTCAGCTTCTGACAATAATTTGGAATAGAAGTTAACACTACTGCGTTTCTTTCAAGTGAATCGTGATTCACTCTTCACCTTGTATTACCTAACAACACAGAGCTTCTTAGATAAATTATGCATTTATTACAAAATAATAAAATGATGGTTGCTTTTCAAAGCTGTTCTTTCGGGATAGCTGTGTCAAGCACTCTCCCTAGCTCCCTTGCAACGTTTTGCCACCCACGTTGGAGGCATCCGCAGGCGAGCCGTGAAAACCTACATCAGTTCAATAAAATAAAATTACAACTTTAGAGCAGTAAGCAACAACACTAAAAGGATTATGCCTCTTATACCCGATGGGCTCTAGCTCACCGTTTTCTGAAAATATATTTATTCCAGTTTTTTTTAACCTCTCCCACATTCTTCCACTCCTGTCAATGCCTTGCAGCTCAGCCCATTACCCAGAGTTACTGTACCTGCAATCGTGGGGTAATTACAGTCCACTAGACCACCAGTTGGACACTAAAACTCCATTAACGAGGTCCTAATGGGGCGGCTTCGGGGAGCGGCACTGAGCCCATCTGTCATTTAGCGCTTTGACTTGCTGGCTGGTTATAATACAGCAGACGTTAATAAAATAACACAAAAATTAACGTAAAGAAATGTCTGGTGATACTGCTGCATTGGCAGTGGTGCACAAGATAAAACAATAACACTGTGGCCTTAAAATAAATATAATAAATGCTATTTCTGACAATTGCCCATCTTAATAGGACATACAAACTTAAAATGGAATTCCGGCTGGATTATGAGGTTAAATCGACTTGCATAATGCTGTATGTATTCTAGAAAGTGTATCGCTTTCAATTAGACCCAGTAGAGTGCCAGGTCATTTTTTTCTAATTCTCCCAGACAGGCGTGGAGATATGCTGTGCATGGATGCATATTGACGTAGCCCTATCATTAGTTGGATTGTATTTGCGTAATATAATCAGCTGTAATTAAATTGGTTTATGTAAGTGCTTCTGAAACAGCTATGTATTCCGATTATTTTTGCGAGAGATGCAAGTAACCCCAGTCACAAAACAAAGGGTTATTACTCATCACCTTGCTCAATTCAAGAAATGCATTAACTATTACTCATTACTATTTACCCAAAATAACGCTATACGACTAATTTTACATATAGCTAGTTGTATATATATATTGCACGACACGGGACTAGGTTTGAATGAATGTGTTGCAGTGTGATATAATTGTCATGTACACACGTACAGCCTGTTTGTAAATCCACTGCTCTCCTGCTCCGTGCAGTCCGTGAGAATTATTTTACCATACTGTCACATGCCGGTCAGTGCAGGTTGGCGAAGGTGGGGCGCAATGCAGAACGGAGATGATTCTGCTGCGCTGCCCTCACTTACCCACGTCACCTGCTGCACCTGTTGTTGTTTGCATATGGTCACTCATCCAAGCACTGGCCAGGCTCGGGCTTGCTTGGCTTCTTAGGACTGATGAGATGCGGGCTCATTCCAAGTGAATTTGTCATTTGGCACCATTTATTTTTTTATGTTAGTAATAAACACGTTAGCGCTTGTTTTTTAGTGCAGCCGTTGTAAGTCACAAGAGACGTGCTTTGTGTGAACATATGTCAACGCATCTGGGAGCGGTAGTCCAGTGTTTAGTGCACTGCTACCACAAACCCTGCCAACCAAGTTTGATTCCCGCTCACGGTTAACATAAGTGACGAATATCTGATTCAGCTCTGAGAACCCCCCCAGGTCAACTCCACCTTAAAATTGTATCTGACGCGGTATGTAAACATCAGTACTTGAGTGACAAATGCTTGCTTAACGGCACTTGCGCCCAACAAATCAGCAGTGCTCCACGGGGGATCTCCGTCTTTGCGCGTATGTGCGGGCACACTACAGGGCAACGTGACGTTCGGCTGCCCGGTGGAGGTGCCGCTCGTGCCCGTCACGTTCCCCAGCCCCGGCGGGTACTTGGCGCTGGCGGGACACTCGCTGTGGCCCGACCACGCACAGCCTCAGGCGCAGTCGCTGGGCCTGCAGTTCCGCACGTGGGACGCCGCCGGGCTGCTGCTGCAGGTGGTGTCGGCGCAAGGCCACGGTGGAGGGGCCCTGCGAGTGGCCCTGAGCGAGGGGAAGCTGCACATGACCTCCTCTCTCCAGCCCAGAGGGCGCACTGAGCTCCTCCTGGTCACTGGTGAGTTTCACGCCAATGTGCAAAGGTGGGTTCCATGCTGGCCCTAATGTTACGTTGCAGACTGCTATGCCGACTCAAAGTAAGGTTAATTGCATAAGGGACTATAGCGAGAGTACAAGTTATACCTGTCCATAATTATCCTGTAGTATCCTGTATTCTTGTAGGTCTATGGACAGGTTTGCACCAGGGTTTCACCCCATGGAACATTGTATTTTTCATTAACTGATGCAACTGTAGAGACTTCAGTACTCAGCTATTACAGTACTTCAGTAGCTAGCTATTTCATGGAATCGAGGTGGATTTTCTCAACAATGATGATCTCAATGACCTTTTTGGATGAATCCTATTGTGAGAGGAAGACTGCGCGGATATGAGGAGCCGTGTTTTCTTGTTAATAGGATATGGAAAATCAATGCTGTTTACAAATGTGTATTAATAAAACGTGTCGCTGACAAATCTTCACCAAGGTGTTCTTTGAGACCTGTGTAATCATCTGCACGGATATTATTATGCATTGACCATTACTCCATTCATATAATAACCCTAACCTTGCTTGATTAAAATAAATGACATCCTTCCGCAGATTCTACAAACATTAGGCATGATTTATGGTCACTGACATCAAGTGAAAATATAACCTTTTTTTCCAGAGAAGTAATGAATGATGAATACATTAAAACCAGGTGTGAATATTGAGACAAAATACATTGTCTGCAAAGGAGACCTTGGGTAATATAGAGTACAAAAAAGGTCTTACAACTTCTACATTGGTGGAATTTTGAAGAAGACAATGTACCACGTTGTGCAAAAGGATGTATTGAACCCTTAATATTACATAATGATCTTCCATCCAGCCTCTACAATGGAAATATATTTCCGTTAAATCAGATCATGATCAGACATTGCACGATCCTCCTGAGCGATGTGATTTTGCTACTTGGGGAGATCAGCTCAACACCGATCCAGACGAAAGTGATCGAAACGTGTAAATACATTCGGAAGCCATGTCATACGTACAGTAGTCTTTCATCACACCGAACGTTGAATACAAATGTCTCAATATTAACATAAATCATATGGAGAAAATGAAAAAATAAACCGGAAAAAAAAGTCAATACAGAATATAAAATAGCACTGTACCTTATCCTGGCTTGCAGAAGTCTAACTCCAATATGTTTACGAGTAAAAATCACGAACGTTTAATTATACACCTTATCGATTTAATTATGCCTTTCACCATTCAGTATTGTGAGTCGATTCTGGAATCAGTAATTTATCTGTCTAATTTTTATTGGCTTATTTGTTTTTTCTCTGTGCTTCATTGTTCTTGTTTTCACTAACCTAACTGATAATCCAGATTGGACCGACATGCTAATTCTGATAGTTTTCGTGATTGCTGTACTTTGTGACAATATTAACTCTATCCTGAAACTGAAAATAACGCAATAAGCATATTCACTTATTTTCATTTAGAGTGTCATAAAAGTTCAAGGTTTATTGGTGAAAGTAAAGTTTAATGGTGCTTAGTTTACATGAATGACAAACACTTAAAGTCCCAAAATGTGCCTTTCCATCAGAACGTTTACATTGGGTAAACTGCTGGCAGGCAGGTTTGTTGGCTTGCCTTAAACTTCGGCATTAAAATGCGCACTGCATATTAACCGTTGAGCACATTTTCAATGCTGTATGTCATACAAACAGGCAAGATGTACGTATCATTAAGCTAGTTGAGAATAAAACTATGAATATGCTTTATTGCTGACTCAGGTGTTGGCACTGCTGTACCAAAAAATGTGCATACGCATGTGAATTGGGATTTAAATAATAATCGTGCAATTTATAACACCCAATCTTTCACGGACATAAATGACCATGACTCTGAGGCACGGAGCCAAGCTCAGTGTCGCTCGAGCGTCAGGTGAAATAGGTGGGAGCTTTTAAATGTCTCTTTAAAGTCGACGTAAATTGAGTGCCGCTGCGAACTACTGTAGTGGAGGCGATGATGGTGTTCCAGACGTTGGGAGAGCTGCTGCGGAGAAACGACGCGCGGCAGTGACGGTCCTGATCCTTGGTATAGAGAGAAGGTGTTGAGTCACGTCGTGGGGAGTTCTAACCGTGAGCTGTAGTGCAGGGCGACAGGGGCGAAGAGAGCTCTGGTGGACGGCCACGGTTAGAGGTGCA